>CM031857.1:85283714-85344942 GCA_018697195.1 Certhia americana | reverse complement strand
CAGGGCCAAAGCGTCCCGTCCTAGCCTGGCTCAGGCCCACCGCTTTCCCATTCTGGGCAAGTATATTGTAGCGTAAGACATGGGACTAGATCTCCAATCACTGTAATCTTTGGTCCTTTTCCATGAAAACTATTGTTTGGTGATTTTTGTTTGTTTTTTAAGCCAGGGTTTAAACAGTCATTGAGTCAGCAAAAGGAAGACTGCAAGAACACACTGGCCAAATGTGATCCAAAATGCAATGGCCAGGAATTCCGCGCAGGGTCCAAGAAAGGACAACACTCCAAAAAACAAGCAAACTCCAAAGAAATTACTCTGACCTTGATAGACCACTCACCATAGACTAACTAAGCACAGAACACTTTACAAGAAAAGCAGATGTCAGAAATACTGAGACAAAAGAAACCATGTTCTGTTTGAGAAACAATTAACCTTTTGAATGAACAACCGTTGCGGGTAATTGTAAATAGGGACGCAGAGCAGAAAGGAACGTTAGCAGTACAAACTTTCAATTTTTCTGAACAAGGCTTTCAATTGTATCCTTCAAACTATAACGAGAACGAATTTGTTTATTAAGGAATGTCACGATCCATAGAAAAAAAACTGGTACCTCGCACAAATACCAAACCAACCTGCCCCAGCTGTCACAGCGTTGTGGAGTTGAACAATCCATCATACCATATATACATCACGGACAAAGCGGATAAACCATAGACCTGAGTACTTGTGAAGGAATGCATCACAATCGAGCGAAAAATATAAATGTCTCAAGCTTGAACTCGTTTTTGTAACTCAAGACACTACACGCTACATTGACAAACTTACACACTTCTTTATCTCTCTAGGATATGGAGCATACTCACACGTTTTCTAGAATGTTTACATTCCCTGTAGACATATCAAGTGAACAAAGATGGCTGTAACAACAAAGATTTGGGTGTTGTGAGCACCTGAAGGAAAAACATCCTAGATTTAAAAAAGAAGCTATTAGGAAATTAGTGAAAGGATCCCTTCTGTAGAAAGGCTTAGTACATTTTTTTGTTTTAATACGGCATGTTAGGATGTATTTCTTCTCTTCAAGGCTGGTTTAGGCACACGACAGCCCCGCCTTGCTAAGCTCATATTCCATACCCTTTTTATTCGTACTCCTGTTGATCCTGTAACCTCACCTCCCCCTTCTCCTGCAGCACTTGCTTGAAAAAATTCTCCTGTCCGACCAAAGTAAATCTCTTCACCTACCTTTAGTAATACATTATATGTTATCTGCGCTTTTTCATGCTGCCACAACAACTGCCTTCAGTAGACACAGTCTGCACCTTGGAAATGCTTGAAAAGCTGTTCCTCAGCATGCTACAATTACACTTAGGTGTTTGCTCGGCTTTTTTTTTTCCTGCTAACCAACAAGAGAGACTCATAGCAAATCACGCACTACAAGTTAGGGAAAGTGAGACAGGGCTTTAGAAAGTTTGGAGAAACGCCATCGGACGCCGCAAAGGCTCCGTACACCTGTCAAAAAGTTCGGGGTAAGGAAAAGGGCGTCCCACATGTCACCTGGTGAGCGGACCAAACCCAGTCCATGCAAACCGGCATTTCGCCCTTTCTCATGCATCTCGCCAAATCGGTTTGGCTTGGCTTCGTCGCCTGCTGAACCCTGCCGCAGAACCAGCGCAACGCCGAGAACGCTTCGCATGTTATTTATTTATTTCCCTTTCACATATTTAAAGGAGCAGCTCCCAAATCTCCATCCCCGTCCCCGCCGCTTCATGGAGCAAACCCCCCGAAACGCCAGCGACACACCGGAACGACGACACGCAGGACACGGACACGAGGGAACGCAGGACACACACGACACGCGGAACACCACGGACACGCAGGACACGACACACACACACACATCCGCACCCGCAGCCGCGGTGGCGGGGCGGGGGGGGGGAGCAGCGCCGCGACTCCCCGCACACCCAGGCAGGTGAGCCGCGGATAGCAGGGCCGGCGGGATGCGGGAGCCGCGATAGCAGAGCCGCACAAGGAATGCGGGACAAGGACGAGACCCCGAGCGCCTCCCCAGCCGCCCCCCCCACCCCGCCGCAGGGAAGCGGGCGCGGGCCGGGGCGGGCCGCACCAACGGCCCCACCGCACCGGAGGAAGAGAGAGACGTGGAAGAAGGCCAAAAGGGAAGCAATCGGGTCTCACCTCCTTCTCGGCCCGACCGTGGGGAGGACAGCGCCATCCGAAGCGGCGCCCGAGCCCCCGCCAGGCGCCGCCCAGCCGCCGGCCGCGGCAAGGGCACGGGCCGGGGGAGCAGCGGGGGCAGCGGGGAGCAGCGGGGGCACCGGCCCGGCGTCAGCGCGCATGCTGCCGCCGCCGCCGCGGTCCGCCGACTGTCCGCGTCTTCTGCGGCGCCGCGGCGCGACGCGCGGAGCAGCGCGGGAGGGCCGGCGCGCACACCCCCCACACGGCGCAATAGCGGGCTCCTACGCGCGT
Source organism: Certhia americana (assembly GCA_018697195.1). Lineage (NCBI taxonomy): Eukaryota > Metazoa > Chordata > Aves > Passeriformes > Certhiidae > Certhia > Certhia americana. The sequence goes on along the minus strand of CM031857.1, from coordinate 85,342,464 downwards.
GTCAACGGCCGCCAGACCCCTACCGCGAGGCCACGCCCCCACCCGCGAGGGAGGAGCGAGCAGCGGCCATGTAGCGGGCAGACCCGGCGGCTCATCCCGCCGCGCTGCCGCGGCGGCCGCATAGGTGCTTGACTTAACTTTTTTGGTGGGGGTTGTTTTTAGTATGAGTATCGCTATTTTTTTTTTTTTTTTTTCTCCTTTAAGTTTGCGATTTAGATCTTCTGTAAGGGCTGGCTTTGTCGCTGGGTCGCTCTGCCCCTTTTCGCGCTCCCTTCTCACCGGCCTTTGTGGCCGAGGGAGCGCCTGCTGTTCCCTGCCGGGCTTCTCCCAGCCGTGTCCAAGATGCGGCGGGCGGGGCCGGCAGCCTCCTTCTGTGCGCTGCGCCCCGCGGCCTCGCTGGAGAGACGGGGACATTCTCGCCTGTTTTCCTTCCGTTTTCCCGTGTCTCTCCTCCCAGCTGCGTTTGCGCAGGAGTGTCGATAGTTCACCCTGGAGGGAATCTCCCACCCGGCTGCTGGGGGGCCGGGCCGGTCCTGTCGGCCGCAGCAGAAGCCCGGGACTGAGTGTTTTGCATGGCTCAGGCGCGGCGAGACCCTGTGCTGGAGCCAGGGCGCCACACCACGCGTCTGCCACTCTTGAGGGAAGACAAGTACTTACCACTGTCTGTTTGGGTGACACGCGTGGCCGTAAGGCCTTTGGGAACGCATGGAGCGAATTTACAGTGGAGGAGAATGCGCTTTGTTATGAGAATGGTGTCTATCAAGGGGAGGTTACACTGGGAAACGAGTGCTGACAGAAGCTGTGATACCAGGTGTGCCATGTGGCGATGCTCCCTGTAAGAGATGTGAACTGGGTGTTTTCTGTTCGGGACTGATAGTCTCAAAGTCATCTTGGATGAAGTGTGGGAAGTAAAAGTATGTAGTACAGTCTGTTCACTGAAGAACTGCCTTTGCTTTTTAGAATAAAAACCTGTATGCACCCACATGCCATTCTCAACTGTTCATTTCACCACCTGATCAACATGTCATACTGGGTTTGAAGTGGTTGAATACATCATTGAGTTTCATCTTTCACAACAGCATAACAGATTTTGGTAGTGTAATAGAGCCAGAGTCTCTAAGGGACTGACTAACAGCTTAACTAAAAATAGTAATGTTTGTTATGGCTCTTACACAGTTGTAACATACACTGTTTTATTGTTAGAACTCCCTAAAGATACCTTGAAAGTCTGGATGTGGTTGTTTTGTTGAACTATGGCCACAGCATCAACTAGGTTTATTTTCAAGGGAGAAATGAAACGTTAGAAGTACTGGGTCAAAATCTTTCCCAATGAGCAATAGTGCTCATTTCCAGAAGACATGAGAAGGAACCAAAGGCTTCTGTGTAATTACTGATCTTTCAAAGTTGCATAGTCTTTTGACTACTGCACTGAAAATTGGTTTATACAAATCAGTGATTTATGAGCATGAGTCTCTGTTCATATTTCTCAGAACCACCCAAACCACAGTAAATATAAAGCTTGATCACTGCTGTGAGCAGAAGCCCACATGTTGACTTTTGTGGGGGTTAGGTATGTACATCAAAGAGCATAATCAAACCTAAGAACTCAGAAAGATAAACAGCAGTTAGTGATACTTTCTTATTGCAGTGGACCTTGTCGGATTTTGATTTTTACCTTCCTAAGTGGGCTTCTGCTGTGCACACATTACTCTTCTGGAAAAAAAAGGTCAGCTATTTTCTATTTCTTGTATTTCAAATTCATTATTGCACAACCAAGCAGCCAGACTTTCTCGTAATTCATGCTGTAGAGCATCCTACCCACTAAAATGAATGGGAACTAACGAAACTAAGATGTAAGTGTGGCAAAATCTGCCTTGGAGTAAAAATGGAAATGCCAACTGTGCTATTTAAAAAAAAAAAAAAAAGCCATGATATAAATGAGAGAAGAACTATGAGTCCTACTGGTATGGTATCTAAGAATCTCCAACCTTCCAACCTTTTAGCATTAAAATATGGGCAGTTTTTATTTGTTCTAAATACAGTATGTCTTTTGAAAAAGATATTGTAAGTAGAAAACAAATGGCTCACAGTACATATTCTCCCTTTCATCTTTGTCCAGAACTCCCACTGTTTTCTGTGCAGAAAAAAATCAATACAATATGGCCCAATGTCTGTAAATGATAAAGCAAAAAAGCATTCCATTAATTTATTTCTCCTTTAATCTGGGTTATATTATTTCATACATACTTGAGACTCTTCAAGTCGCTTCATTTATACATGCAGTGCATATAAATATCAACATTTGGATATTGGAGTGTTGCTTGAGCATGTTGAACAGTTTAAAAGCAATTTCTATACTAGAAAAAAAGCTTCTTGGACTATGACAAGACATAGAATATAGTTCTTAAGGAAGTTCTTATGGGAGCGTATTCATATTCATAAAGTGAAATTACATAAATACTTAGGCATTAAAGTTCAACAGCTGACTCATCATATAAAGGAATACCCTGTTGTACTGGAGAACACATCAGAAAGACTTTGGAATGGAGAGCTGTACTATGATTCCTGCAGTCATTGTCAACTTTGCTAGCATGACTGTTGGAACAAAGTTCACACCAGAAGAGTGTGGTGGTCGGTCCACATTTAATGAGCTGTGGCAAAGTATTCCTCCTAAGCACACTAAAGTCCCAGCATTCCATTATCATGTAAGATACCTCTGTTGATAGTTTATAGTGGGGGTTTTGTTTTGTTTTATTTTTTGTTTTTTTCCTGGGCAAGGAACCAGAAATGCTAAAATACAGCTGTGTGGTTTCTGCCACCTTGATATGGAAGCAGAAATTTCTGGAAGAGTGTCAATCTGGTTAGTTAGAAGCTGTAAGCTTTTCAACTGCTGGTACTCACCAGAAGTTATCTGCCTGACAGACTACAAAAGCAATAATCCATTGTTTGAACCACCTTGTCTCCTGCAGGGAATTACCCCATTCTGTGGGACATGGATCAAATCTGAGTGATGCTGCACTCAAATAAATGAGAAATTTTTGTGGGGTCAATATCTCAGGATCTGGGAGCACATGCATTCTCTTAAATTAGCATTGAGATTTCTGTCATGAATGTTTCTTAGGTTGCTTTCTTTTTGCTTTTACCAAATGCTGCATGTTGTTAATTGGTAGAAGATAAACCAAGCCAAAGAAGAAATGGGGATAGAGGAGACTGTTGTGTAATCCGATCAACTCTTCTGCTGGAACAGATTTGCTCCTAGTAGCTTGTTTATTAATATTTTTCAAATAATTTTTAAATAACTTTCAAAATTCCCCTGAAAATTTTGCACAGACTGTGATCTTCAATGACAACAAGATTTTCTGATATTCAGTCTTTCCCTGCCTCTTTTCATTTATTCTTTCTTGTTCCCACATGTATAAGCCCAAGTATTTCCTTTCTATCCTAAGGTTTGCATTACTTAAGCATTTGTAAGGCTGGCTAGAGACATGCCTTTATCTACCTCTGCTTTAACAAAACTGGATGTATTAAGCTCTTTTAACCTTTCTATTCCAAGTAATGTTTGTTGCTGTTCCTCAAACTGCTTCATTTGCCTCAACGTTATGATAGATGACAGAGAAATGATGCACATACCACTGTTGAGTCTGCTGGGGAAAAGTTGTCCTTTTGGAAATGTTTCAATAAGCTTGAGCTGCCAAAATGACTTTGCATCAATTTGGTGCTCTCCATCACTTGGCTATGTTTTTGAACACCCTAAAGCAGTGTTTACTAGCTGGTGGATCTGTGGTGTGTCTTTTACTTGCTAATGTTGGACCTGTGTTCTGAAGGGAGCCCTGCATTGAGGACCAGTGGCTCAGGACTCCCCCACTGCTTCATTTTCCGTGCCAGCTTCAAGTCATTTGGAGGGCTTTGTTTCCAACACTTTGTTTCCAACAATGGTGGCGTTGTGAAACTTGTGCATGATGAAGACAGAGGAAATATGATACATTGGGATTTTAATATTCAGGGTTGGCTACAAGATTTAGTTTCAGTGAACCTTTGTTAATTTTTGCTCAATTATTTTACTTTCTAGATAAACAGTGGTAAAGTGTAAGGAGGAGTTATTATTTGTTCTACTTCAATTTTCTGTTTGCTTAATCACTCATATGATCATGCACTTAAATTAAAATTCAAGATATATCATATGATATCATATGATTCTCGTCAACCCCATGAGAAAAAAACCCAAAATCTAATTTCTTTAAGAATTTTACATTTTAGGAATTAAATGTAATGATCCAGAAGTTACTTTTTTGGAGAAAGGGATATGATGACCTTTTGATTGGGCTCTAATCTGATATGATATACTTGCCTAATGAGAGCCCACTTTAAGCTTTGCCTTGATAAAAGCCATGACTCTGATTTTGGTTTGCTGCATCTCTCTAATAAAAGAACAGTAAATAAAAGATGCAGTATTTTGCTGGCAATAGTGCAAGCTGAAGTATCCCTGTTGTGAACTAGGATGTGAACTGTTGCTGTGGGTACACACCTGGAAAGATGCATGAAATAAGCATTAGCTTATTTATTTGACCACCAGTTCAGGTTTCTCTACTGGAACATCAGTGTCTTTCGAATGCCCTGTCATTGTCTCTCTCTCCTGTAGTGATCCTAGCACCAGACAGAGTGGGCTGGGCTGTTCTGGGATGACCTTATTAGTTGTCTGGCATGTAGGTTTGATGCATAAAATGGTGAAGGCACGGAGGAGGCTGGCTAGAAATGAATGTTGTGTCTGTAGTTCAGTGGCTGTTACTTGACCTAATGCATTTGCAGCATCTTCATGCCCTATCCTATATGGTGCTGTGCACTGGATCATAGTGAGTTTGGGAGATAGAACACAAAAGGCTGTATCCCACCTCAAAACCTGACATAGCAGAAGACATCAACACCAGGTTAGCTTTGTGTGTATGAGTACTGTCAGTGAAGAGAACTCCTCCTGTTTGACCTGTTGTTGTGGTTTGAATGACAGGTGTCTGCTAAGGAAGGCAGAAGCCTCCCTTGGAATGGAGAATTTAAACCCCCTCCCTCTGAATTATTATAACTTCGAAATTAAGAGTTTCTCAGGCAAAGATATGGGAATAGGAATAACAGTTTTTTATTAGGGGAACTAAAATAAACAATAAAACAAAACACATGCAGTATTACAAAGGAGAAAACCAAACAAAAAACCCACTGACAGAGTCAGGATACAGCCTGACACCCTGTGGGTCAGGGTGTTGGTGGCAGTCCCATTCTATGGTGGCTGCAGTGGCAGATGTGGCTCTGTTGAAGTGATGCTCCTGTAGAAAGGTGGAGTTTTTGCTCAAGGTCCAGTGGTGATAGATGGGCCTGGTCTTCCTCTGAGAATCCAGTGGAAAGGCAGCTTAGTGTTCCAACTCCCAGATTTTTATCCAAGTAGGAACACTTGGCTTCTCCCCTGGTTGGAACATTTCCCAGTGGGAAAATGTAATTCTATCAGTGAGACTCAATGGCCCATTAGCAGAAGATCTCTCCCTGGAGGGAGGCTGGTTGTGGAAGAGATAAGAAAACTGCCCCAGCAGGTTTCTTGACAGCTGGCCATTGACAGATAATTACCCCCCCACACACCCCAGTTTTATCAGATGGTGATAGAATGCAGAGTTTAGGTTGCATTTTTCACTGCAAACCATGACACCTGTATTTGTTAGATGCCTTGCTAGTATGAGACTTTCCAGATTAACTCCTCAAGGGTGCAGTAATACAGCCCTGTTTGCTGTCACCACTGTATTATTGCCTCCCCCAATGTTTGGCAGCCTGGCACAAATGCAGGTGTAGTGGATATGTATTTTGGTGTGATGGCAAGGTGTGTGATATTTATTCCATCCATACTCCACACTGATTCAGCTAAGCTGGAACTTTCTAACACAGTCCTCTCTTTCACAGTCTGGTAGAAATCCAAGACTGCTGACATGGTACCATAGTGTGTACCACATGATTCTGGTACCACAGAATCATGATAAAGAGGTGCTAATTTTATGGTAAATCCTGTGTATTGAATTTTCTGCCATAACAGCAGACACCTTGTGCTGAAACATCCATGACTGACTGATGCAATAGAAATACAGAGAAAGAAAGAAATAGAAAATAAATGGGCCTGAACAGAATGCTGATAAACCAAATATCTTGTGCAGTCCAAAGATACACAGAACTTCATCCTTAAGTTTCTAAAGCTTTTCTGAGTGTTGATACTTTACTGGAAACCTGTTCTTTCAGTAAAATTGGATTCTACCAAAATAGTGATATACTCAGTTATGTGCTTTATTTTCTGATGAGCACATACAACAGCGTTGCAATGATGTGCCATTGCCAGAGTTTCTGTTCTTGGGTGATAAGATGTTAGTCCATACTCAGACTGAAGTGCAACTCATTTTCATGGAGAGTTTAAAATCACCAACACACTGAATCATTTATTCATTTGTCTCCATGTAGATTCAGAAGCTCAGCCACAGACAACTCCATCTGAAATTCCTGGCCAGAGTTTATCAGTCCCTGATTACCTGCCAATGGTTATGGAACCTATATCATAGGAGGCCATTTTTTCTGAGTTACTGTTTTTCAGTTTACAAGCTGAACAGAATGATAGATGAAGCATGCAGAGAAAGGACACATCAAATGCTGTGTATTCCAGTTGCTGCCCCTCATCCTCAAAGGAGACCGAAGTCAGAGACATCTGTGCATGAAGATAACCTTGCAGGATGAGGTAGGATGAAATTCTGATGGTACAATTTGAGTAAATGCCTTAGGAATTGAAAATGGTTCAAATGGTTCATCTGGTTTTAATGCTTTGTTTTTAAAGTCTCACTTCTGGGGGAGCTTGAGGAGTTTGATGATTACCTCGTTCCCATTGCCCTCTAGACAACATTATTTTCTCTATCTTAACTGAGTCCTATGCTCTATGATATGAAGTTTAAGTAAGGGGATGTTTGGACTTTCCTGTCTAGGTTATCGTAAGTACTAGCATTCTGTGTACAGGCTCTCAGATGCGCACTTCTCTTTTGCTCTGCTGTTGTTTTTCATTTCTGTTTCTGGGTTGGATTGTATAAATGATGGCTCTTCACTCGTCTGACTTCCCCTCTGCTGCTGTGGGTAAGCATCTCTTTCACTTCTGCATGTTATAATAGAAAAAAACCTCAAAAAAATAAGACCAAATGCTAGGGTAGACTCTCATGGTATAGCCTTGTATGTTTGGAAAGATCTTCCCTGATATTCTGTTGCTGTGAAATGATTGACATCACTTTAACATGTCTCCACGTGCTTATTATCTCATCTTTCACACTGGGAAATAAAGGCTCCCAAGAAGCACTAGAGATATTTATGGGTGAGGGTTAGCCCCAGTATAGACTGTACCAGTATGAGCATTCAAGCCTCTATTCCCTCAGCTTCCATGTTGTTTGTGATCTCTTCACCTTCTTTGCACCTTCTGTTAAAGTGTGCTGTGCAATCCTTTTTTGTACTATAAGGCTCTAATGGAAGGAGTGAGGTCTGAGGAGAAGAGGTGTAAAGCTCATGGGTATTGTCTCCTCCCTCTCACCCTTCAGAAGAGACACCAGGCAGGGCAGGGCAGAAAAGGGCAGGAAAAGAGAGAAGTTGCACCAGCTGAGCAGGATAGGACTAACAAAGCTGCTGCCTTGAACGAGGAGCTGTGGTTGGTTGGAGTGCCAAGGAAGTGTAAGTTGAGGCTCATGCATAATGGGTTAATTTTTTTTGAAGAACTTTGTTTTTAATAAGAACCTGCTGCTCTTCTTCCAGGTGCTGCTTTCCCATCGAGCAACACAAGAGTTGTCAGCCTTGCCTGTCCAAACTGAGGCATAGACGTCTGGGCACGCATCAGGGTGGAGGTGGAATTTCATCTAACAGACAGAACTGAGAACCCAGAGAAAACAGAGCATTTTGGAACTGACATTCTCTCTGGAATATTAAAAGGCATTATGCATACCTCAGGGATTATATCTGTATGGATGGGTGTGGAGAGCTGCTTGCCTGCCGCTATACTTTGAGCTACCCGGCTGCAGGCCAGCTCTGATATGAAAACTGAAACCGTGACAGTGTGACACTGTGTGTGCATTTACCATAACTGTTCTCTCTGCAGGACTTATCAACACAGCTCTGAGCTCTTGGTTAGTGCAGCTACCTGATACCCAGACCAGTCTGGATAACATCCAGCTGGCTCAGACCATAAGCAACTGCATGCACCACCCTGCATGGGCACTTTTGCTTAGTTGCAGAAGTCAGTTCCCACAATGGCTACTGCAGCAGTTGTACGCAGATACAGAGTGGATTGCTAGTCACTGCAGTGGAAACAAACTCTTCCTGTGACAAAAACACTCTTAGTATGTAATTTCATATTTCATAGTTTGTAATCCTTTTGCATTGTTCAAGTAAAATGTAAAAATAGCAATATATTGAAAGGAAAAAGAATTAAAACCAGGGCAGCTCTAAACTGACATATTTAAATTTACTTTGAAATTAAATTAAGCTTTTCAAAGACAAATGGGTTTCTTGTGGCTCCAAAAGAAACAGTGAGCAATAAAATCCAGACTTAGCTGTGCGTAAATGATTTAGGCGGTGAATGGGGAGGAGACGGTCATAGAGGGCTCAGCTGAAGCAAGTACATTTGCAAGTTCATGAAAAGCCCACGTAGAAGAGAATTCCGCAGAAAAACTGAATAGTATGACTCAACTTGATCCAGATAAGGTTTTCCTAGGGGAATAAAAGACAAAACCTTTGATCTTGGTTGCTGTGATAGAAAATTGAGTAATAAATAATGGTTCTGTTAATGTCTTAATCATAGCTTATACACAATGTTCTCTTGCCAGCATTCCTTTTCTTCTCATTGTACTTTGACACAGCGTGATTGCATGAGTGTATCAAGTAAACTCAGTAGCTCTTCCAGAGGAGGCCTGTCTCCTTGTAGCCCACCAAAACTGGACGTGTCAGAAGAAAGGGACTAGATGAAAGGAGGCAAGGGGACTTCCTGGCTGGGGATTATGTAGCCAGACATCAGCCTGCTTTCCTGGAAATACTAGTAAGAGAAGTATCCCCAGGGAACCATTTGGGCAAACAACGACAGATGGACCTGGGGAGAGAAACTTGCTTAAGCAACATCTGCTGGTGTTGGAAGTATCCAGAAAGCCACACCACACTTAAAAATGAAACAAATGAATCTGCAAGAAAAAGAAGAGCAAACCAAAATAAATTAGCTGTGATAACCTACATCCTACATTTTAACTATAACCCTGCATGAAAAAGTTGCACAGCAGAAGTCATGCCAGGTAGAAAGCACAGGTCCTTCAGTATCATAATCAAGCCTGAGCCAAATCAGGGCTGGTCATGTCCTGAACTTCCAGGTATTAAACTCTCAATCCTGCTCAAAACATAGTTATTTTTAATGCCTTCTAGTTTTCCTGCACATTGCTTCTAAAGTATGGGGAAAGCAAAACACTTAAGAATTTTGGTAGGTGAAGTTTTGTTAGATTCTTGTGTGGTTTGTGAGCCCTGTTATCTTTTTAAAGCCAGAAAACTGAGATACAGAATGGTTACACTGATCAAAAAGCAGGAAGAGAGAACACCAAGGCTTTGAATAGAAAACATATAAATTCATAAGAAAAGTTATGAGAAGGCATATATGTGAAACTATTATCCCTAATAAAAAAACCAACAAAACCTGGTGCTACAGTGATGTTCTGTGAAATTCTTACAATTTTTACTACATTTCACCTAACATAATCTAATGACTGAGCAGGTTGTAGACTTTTGCTCAACAATAATAAAAACACAGTACCCTGCTCCAAGATGAAAAAACTCTGTGTCTGTATGTAGCAGACTCAGGCTGGTTCCATTAGTGTCAGAATCACCGCTGTACTGTTTTATTCGCCTTTACAGACACAGCTGTCAATAATTACTTGGCCTTCTGCTTAAACGGGGAAACATCTGGGCATTGATAAATGAGTTGGTACCTTAGTGGCAACATGTATAGGAAGCTGTGTAAGTTTCTGTGTAAGGAGGACAAGTGAAAACTGAGTTATTTAACCTTTCATTTCTTTTCATGCTTCATATCTTTGAAACCACTGTCATTTTTAGCTCATCAAAATACAGAGGCACCAGTTTCAGTTTTGCAAACCTACATATTTAAAGAAGGATGTTTAAACAGTGCTGGAAACTTTGTATTTCTAAATGTTAATGTTCTGGTTTTCATCTAAATAAAGGAAGCAGGATTTGAAGTTGAAATAGAAGTTTGTAAGCACAAAAGATACAGTTGAGAAAACATGTAGAGGAAAAAAAAAAGCCAATTAAAAATATCTATGTTAAAATTGGACTGTAATGACTGCTGCAATATTGCTGTTACTGATGCAGTTGCCGTAAAAAGCAGAGTACCAGGGCCAAGTACAGAAGCAAGAGGCATTAACTTTTAGCCACTCCAGCAGGGCAGAGCCCTGTGAATCACACTAGGAAGCCTAGATCAAATCCTCTTATGTAAACATCATACAGAGCTGGCTCAAATCCTCTTCACACCCTAGGAGGACTGCTGATGTGGCATTCTCCAAACACACATTTGCTTTGCGTAATTGTGGGCAGTTGCTCTCGGGTGCAGGAGGCCTAAGTGGGAGCCTTCATATCATCTGCTCAGGGAGAGCAAAAAACAGTTGTGGGAAGGCAAACTCTGAACGTGGCTGTGGGCTCCCAGGGCCACCCCATATACCTCTTGCTGTCACTGACCTCCCCTGAGACAGGATATCCTCCCCCCAGCACACCAATATCTAATGCCTGGGTCCAAGCCCCTGAAGAGCCAGGAGGCCTGTCTCAATCCCAGGTCCTCCTAGATCTCCAGTCATGTCACTGGTGTCCCCCTGCTTTTCCCAGCAGTTGAGACTTCAATGAGGAAGGCTAAGGACCCATTATCTCCTGTTTCACACTAATGTTTAACTTGCTGAATCAGGACTCCATGTAATGATTCAGACCTGGTTTCTGGTGATTAATGTAGGGCACTCCCTTCCTCCTAGGCAGCAGTAGCTCCTCAGTGCTCCCAAACTGTTCAGCCAGGCAGCTATAGAACTGGAGGCCAGATGTTGTGCTTACTCCCACAGAACAATTTGTGTCTTTTTTTTATTTATACAGCAGTGTCAATTTTTAGTCTGAACTTAATTTTTTTCTTTTCAATCTGTGCAGTTATATGATCTAAAAGTATAATCCCTGAAGATACAGATTGTATAGTTTACAGAACTGATTTTCTTGAAGAAAGTCTGGGTACTGTGAAATTTCTGTAGGTGTTCTTCTCACTCAGCTGGGATCAAATGTGAAATAAAACAAATACCTTAGGATGAATACCTTATTACAAGCATGGTTTTATCTATGTGAAGCTTTCTTCTTCCAGGTTATTTTATTATTCGCACATAGAAGTTTAAGACTTAGAGAAGCACTCTGAGTAAAAGCTCTGGCACAACTTCCATTTTCCTCTCCTCACCCATCAAACACGAAAAGTGTGATATAACATAAACACAGAAATTTCCCACAGAGACAAACATACAGCATCATAGCCAGGTAGTCTCTGGAACTTTTCCCTATTTTGTTCAGCAAGAATTTGAAAGCATTTTCAGTTTGATCACTGTTGTGATTTCTGTGGTTGAAGGAAGCCCACCAGTCCTCACAGGCTCCAGTGTGAGAGTGCTGGCTCATATTGGGGGGGGGGGGATACCCTGCATTCTTGATTCTAGATTATCAGTGAGACAGAAATGTTTGTTCTAGCAGCCAGGCCCATCCATCCTGTGCAATTTGTCTCTTCAAGGTTTCAGTGCAGAAACCAATGGCATCCTCTGAGACTTGAGCCTTCTTAACTAATCTTCTAAAACAGCTTCAGAGACCTTTTGACTTGGTCTGGATCTTCCTCCTATGGGTTTTCCTGAATGTGTTCAGTTTTCATCTCTTATATTAGATAATTTCTCATCCTCTGAAATATCTCTGATATATGAATATGAAAGGCACTCTGCAGACCTTGAGGTAGTTTGTGCTGTCTTAATTTGTCAATGTCAGTGTAACTAGATGATGCAGTTTCCCAGTCAAAACCAATAACACATTCAGCTCTTGACTGCAGGAACATTTGCTGCTATTTTGAATTACATTTCTTATAGTTTTTGCAAAGCTTTGGCTCAGTTGTTGGTGAACTGACTGAGTAGGGTTGTTTTTCAATAGTTCCAGTATAGGAAGTTCAAGATGAAGTGGATGTGGTCAGGCCATTTTCCACCACCCAATACCTCACAGATATCCACTATGACAAGAATAATTAAAAAAAAAAAAAAAAAAAAAAAAAAAGAGAAAAAAAGGCAAAGGCACATTGCGATATATCACCTGATACTACACCCATGCATGCTCAAATCCTTGCATATTTAAGGTAAATGGATTGTATTAGAGGAATGGCTTCTATTCTTTGTCCTCTGTGAATATTTCCTTAATACTTAGACAAAGTGGGATGTTTCACAATTCTTTGCCATGACATGCTGTGAAATGTTTGGCTCTCGTCCTTTGAATCTGATAATGTCAATCACATTTTTGTTCTTACTTAGAGCTCAACTTCTGATGCCCCATGAGGCAGCATCCTGACAAGAAGAAAACCTGATGGCACAGCTGTAGTTTCAAATACTCCAACAGGTTCACTTAGGCATACTATTACACAATGACCTAGTTTAGAGCTGTCATGAGGAGCAATTAATCTTTGTCACTCCCTACTCATTCTAGAAGCACCTGAAGCCCAAAGAACTCCCTGGAGCCACATCTCTTCTTGCCAGCTTTCTGTGGAGGGGTTCAGTTCTGCTCCAAAGCACATTTACTTGCTTCAGTAGCCCAGAACACCTTCAGGGTCCCTAGATGTGGGTGACTCTCAGTACAAGGGCAATAGAAATACTGATCACAAAACATAATTCCCTGAATTCACACACCCCCAAAGTTGATGGGAGATTAATTTTTTTTGAAATCTGCATCATCCAGTCATTAGTAGCTCCCAGTTATTCAGGCAGTAAATTTCCTTCCCCTTCAGACTCATAAGTATTTCCCATGGATCATATTTTCACCAAATCACAATTCTTTTCAGCTGTTGATTTCTGCTCAGAGCAGCAGGTGCTTGGACAGCTCTTCACACATGTTGCTCTGGTTGTTGGGTGCTGACATCTTTGCAGCTCCTGTTTTTCTGGATGAGGCTTCCCTCTATATGGGCAATGCCACCTCCTTTGGCTTTTGTCCCTGCATCATCTACAAATACCGTCTGGCCCAGGAGGCCCCTAAAACAGCTTCTTTCACCTGACTCATGGGATGCCTGTGAATGCATTGCAGTTGGGCCTCCTCCAACTCTTTAATCACTTCACTAGAAATGTTTCCTTGAAATGCTGCATCTGGTCTAAATGACTCACCCTGAGGCTGGAAATTTACAGCTGATACCTTTAAAAAAAAACACCCTACATTTCTGCCTCAGTGTTTATAACTATGTTGCTAACCTGTCCACAGAGTTATCTTCTGCAGCTAACAAACTATGAGTTGCCTTTGTGGAAACTCTTTTCAAAGTAAATGTTAACACAAAAGTCTCTAATAGTCTCCCACTGGGCACACAATCTCCATGTATTACTCACTCTTAAGTTCAATACACAAAGTTCTGCCTTGTTAAAACTGTCTTCTGGCCAGAAGAGGAAAACTCCAGCAAAGCTTCCTCAATGCAACCCTGTGGACGCTGCCCTTTTGCTGCATTTTGGTTTGCTGTTTAGTTGCAATTTCCAAGGAGACACATTTCTACATTTTTCCTTCCTGCACATCAAGAAAAGATTTATAAGACTTCGTTTTGCAAGATGCACAGCCTACACGTGAAAAATTTTGACAAATGCTTCTGGCCTTGACACACTGTCAAGATGCAGTTCTGCTTTCCCTTTCCCTTCAGCTCAGTGACTGGAAAGCCCTCCTACTCAAGACTAACAATTTCTCTTTAGAAGTGTTTTTTCCTATTTTGAGCCCACTGCATAAGTTCAAAGTACACAATGGCTACTAGGGAAAGGCCCAGCATGAAGAGCAGCATGCCCTCCTTTACTGCCTCTGGCTCAGAGGCAGCAATTACAGTATAAAGCTGCATAGTGTGTTATTAATAAAATACAGCACCATCTTTTGGAGGAAGTGCTGTTTGGCCTAGTATTTTTAAACTACTTCTTCCCTCACCTGTCTAGGAGAGAGCAGGCACTGGGTGTTGCAACCTGGAGGCAACTGATTTACTAGGAAGGTAGTGGCTGAGTTAAAGACCTGCTCAGGTTTTTACAGAGGAAGGTTTAAATCAAGTCAGGACAATGCCAGGAGACTTACAAGACTCATCTATACCTGAATCTGGCCCTTGAACTGTGAGCATTATGCAGAGTCCTGCTTTTAGGTGACCAGGCTTGCTGGCAACATACTTTTCTTGGTAGACAAACAGTTTGACAAACTGCCTTGTCCTCTTTATTAGAGTGAAAGAATATTGACTCATACCTCTGCCAATTTGTTTCCTGTGTGGTCAAAGATCCGTAGGATGATCTAAGGCACTGATCCAGGTGGGCTACCAATACCTTTGCAATAAAATATTTGTTTAAGTCTTTGTCTCAAGTCAAATAGATGTTCTTACGAAGATTAACATTAACAACAAAAAACTTAATGGTTTTTTATCTTTTTTTACTTCTTCACAGGAAAGAACGGCCTAGAATAACTTCTTAATGAGGCAGTAAAATCTCATTTAACTTTCTCATCTCTTTATTGTAGAATGACTTCCATATAGCACTATGGCTGACGTGTAAAGGTAGACAGCATTATTTTATTTCTTCTGTGACTCATTGAACATAAGTCCACGTTTATTCAGACTTTGTGGAGCACAATGATGTATAGAAAAATTATAGTTAGGCAAATGAATATTTTCATTGATTTAATTTATGTTGTTTATCTACTTCTAAAATAAATGCAGACTCTTGGGGCAAAAGTATTGTCTGAGGCCCATGGCTTGTGATCTAAGATTCATAGGCAGCAGACAGACTTTTTATTCCTTTATGTCTGTGGGAGAACTAGAGTTATTAATGCTGGTAAAATAACAGCTGCTGAATGTTATTTCCATATGACCTGGCAATTATAGCACATGCCATCACCTGATAACTTAGTTGTTCTCTTTTACAGTCCTCACTGTGATGGTTTCAGATATTTAAATTCTTTATCCTTCTCCCAGTGTATCAGATGACTTTTAACAGTCAGTGTGGTCCAACAGGCCCTTTGCAGAAGGCTCTGCTTTTTTTCTTTTCCTAATTGGAGAAATTGCTTAGTAAGCAGGGTCTTCTGGGCTCATAAATAGAAATAATGGATGCATGTCCTGTCTCTGTGCCTTGTCTCCTTCTTGCTGAAGGAAAGCCATTTTTAAATTTTAAATTTTTTTCCATAATTCTGACAGTGAGAGTGATTGAATTGCCATTGCTGAAGATATCAGATCTGCCCAGCCATCTGCTGTACCTCTGAGACTATGATGCCGCACCTCCTATCCCTGTGGTGTGACTTCAGTGCTTTCCTTTTGCAGAGGAGGGAGAAGGGCCTTTGGAAGCCTCTGGTCCCATCACCTTCTACCTACCTAGCAAATTGTATATTTTTATTAACAGTAAAGGCTCTGACAAAAGAGGAACACAGGAGGTTATATAAGGGAAAAATGACCTGTCTATAAAACCATTTATTTTCTAAGTTGATTAAGAGATCAGTTGTAGACTGTTCCTCTTGCTCTTTCTTCCGGCTACTAGACACTCCTGCAAATGTTATATAAAACCAAAAAGCAATTAAATGCTGTATGTTGCCAAAGAATTTTTATATATATATATATATATATGCATGTTTCAGTTCTGCAATCTGCTTCTTTCCTATGAATCCAGGCATGATGAACAAAATCACCTATATTTTAACAATACTAGAAGAAATCACTTGAATACAACTATTTGAAGTGGAGCAAAAGATGTCAGCTACTATTGGGAAATTGACTTTTTCTGGGTGTTCACGAAGTTATGCTTTCTGCTGGTTTATTGATTTTCCATAACCCAATTGTCCCATTACTTTTTTTTGCTTGACTGCTGAACAACTTTTGGTCATGGGCTTCTTTTGACTAAACAGATACAGCTGAAGTTTTCCCATTGCCTGAATTCTTTAATTGGAAAAGACTCAAGACAAATATAAGAGGCCACCAGATCCCTTCCTGTCATCAGTAAGTGATTTTCAAAGACTACAGAGAATGCTGTAGACATGTCAAGTTTTCAGTAATCTCAGAAGGAGAGAGGGAATATCCTAAAGTAAATACCAGGTAGTATATGTTATTTGTCCTGGGAGGCCAGCATGCCAATTGAACCAAAAATATGCTCTTCATTAGAAAACTGCCTGCAGCTTTAATCAGCTTTAGCTGATTTTTTTTCGGAGTGCCATATTTACCGAGGTGTAGGGCAACCACGAATGGAAGGTGGCCTCTCACTGGCTGTTTTAGCAGATAAAAAAATCAAATATCATTGTGTATTGAAAATTCCCTTAATTATCATTGCAATACAGAATGATCCCACCTCTATCTACACCACAAGCCATCTCTAATGCCTGATGGAGACAGAAGAACTAATGTGGGGCAGGAAGTATGTAAGGGCTGGCCTTGTTCTCAAATGAGGCAGTTGGTGATTCCATGTTAAAACAGGAAAAAGTCATCAATTAAAAGTTGTACCTCTTTGAATTTTGGAGGGTATGTACAGGAGAATTTCTGGAGAGAAGTGTACAGAAATGACAGTAGAGACTTCTTCAGTAAAGAGCACATGGTTTTGTGCCTATGATACATAGATGATGACATGGATAATGACCTGTAGGGCAATAATGTAGTTTATGGGTTCCTACAACATTACCCCTACATTGGTGGAAATAATTATATCAGTAATTAAAGGTGTACCTTAAAAATACATCCTAGGATCAACAACTGTGGGAAACCACAGCCGATTCAGTATTTAGTTTGGTAACCAAATTGTAAAAGAAGGAACCATGAGCTGCAGATACTCCTTGTTAGCAGCAGTGCCTTCAGCTGGCATTTCAGGATGCTGTTATAAGTATTACTACCCTTAAAGACCTTTGGAAATGTTCTATAATACCACAAAAATAATTACACTTTTGTCCAAGCTTATCCAGGAAATAAGGAGACAGTCATACCTCTCCTATATACAGCTAGACAGATCCCATGCAGAAGAGCTGCCTTCTGTCTTGAAGCACTGCTTTAATATCTTTAGTATCTTATTAAAGATATCTTAACAATCAGGTGATTGCAACATGAATTCTAGTGGTTGGCTAAAAAGTCCTAAACATGATTCATTCATTTCAAACTCTACACATACTGAATATTTTAGTACCAAAATATGTTATGAAAATTACTTTATTTAATTTAGTTGATTTATGATGTAGGCTACTGTTTCTTTGGGAATCAGATTAATGCTGGAAAAAAAATCCAAATGTCCAAGTTCTAAGGAGAAGTTCTCTCTTTCCTCCTTCCCTCATGCCTGGTTCTAAAATCTGGAAGAAAACCCCCAAGTCATTAATGGTATAAAGAACCATGGAGTCATTGCAGTTAGGAAAGACCTCTGAGATCATTGAGTCCAACCATGTTTACCTAGCAACGACATTACTGTATGTAATAACAGGTCCGAACAGAAAGACTATTCAATTTTTAAAAATTTTGCTATTCTTCTGACAGATCCTAACTTCCCGGAAAAGTCTGACGACATCCTGCCAATGTAAGGTCCTGATCACACACATAATCACGTCATTGCCTGAATTTAGCTGCAGCACTTACACTTCCAGCTTACAAGAAGTTTGTTGGGGGCCATTCCCAAATATTTCTGTTCACTCAGCCAAGCAGAGCATAAGCTGTCCTCTAAAAATAGGGAAGCTGATATAAAATTATTTTGTTTGGACCTGTATCCCAATATTGCACATAGTTAAGGTGCTCAGAGCCACATGAAAACACAGCTTTGAACCACGGGAGAAAAGTCATGGCTCAAGGATGTATTACACATACGTGAGGACTACGCAGATGACTTGACAGCTTACAGATGCTTGGGAGGAATACATTTCAGAAAGGCCAGGGCTGTAGATCATTGCCTGGCGTCCCTTCAGCTCTATAAACTGTTCTCTCCAGGATCGGGTTTCAGAAAGGAATGCCGTCACGGGAGATTTTACCCGATGACTAAAACTGCTGACTTTCCAGTGCGATGTTTAACCTCCCATTCCACGCTCCACGCTTCCTTTATTTACTAATCCAGCCTGTAGCTGTGATGTGGTGGAAGAATGGGGATAAACTATACCTTGAGAGCATATGTATGAGTGAAGAAAGTACTACCATCTCCCCAGCCACTGAAGTTGTAGAAGCCCAGATAGCTTAACTTTCTGTCAAGTTCTGATTGTAGTGTGGTTTGTCACAGCAGCCTTGTCTTCTGAAACAGTAGGAAAACTCCTTGTCTGCAGTCAGGGAGAGAGCATGAACAGGAACTGGATATCACTCTCAG
This sequence comes from Certhia americana, assembly GCA_018697195.1. Classification (NCBI taxonomy): domain Eukaryota; kingdom Metazoa; phylum Chordata; class Aves; order Passeriformes; family Certhiidae; genus Certhia; species Certhia americana. The sequence goes on along the minus strand of CM031857.1, from coordinate 85,323,871 downwards.
CTGAAAAAATAGCTATAGAATAGAGCATCCCAAGCTGCAATATATCTTCTGTTTACATTCTCCATGCTGGGAGAGAAGATCTGAGCAGGGTCCACTACAAGGGCAACAGCTGCAGGAAGGTTTTATAGCCACATGGTTCTACTAGACATGGATTTCTGGTGTCAGGAGATGGATTTGGGACAACTCCTCTAATATTTATTTTTGGTGTATTTCAACAAACCACCAGCCACAGGTAAAACCTCTAACTGCTCAGAAAAATCAATAATACTTAAAGGATAACAGTTTCTTAATGTCACAGAAATACCAAGTTTCTTATTGCCTGCTCTTTTGTATCAGCAAATCTATACCTCAATATAAAGAAATTCAAAAATGGAAACCATGTAAGCATTACTAACTTGTGCTGTAGACTTGGTTAAGTTGCCATCCATGTTCATATGGTCTTTATGAGTGACAAAGTTTTATCCTGAAGCCCAGCTAAGTCATGTCATTTTATGACATTCTTCCTTCTTGTCCTTCCCCTCCTATCAGAGGTTGATGTCGGCAGCCGTCATGGAGGAATTTGAAACAGTAGGTTTCCTGAAGCCTAAAACAAAGCAAAGCAAACCAACCTACTTTTAATGTGCATATACATACACATATACACCCACATATCACAGGTGTGTGTGTAGATGGTGTGTAGGTGTGTCCTTGTGTGTCTCTCTACCTGTGTGGAGGGAGGTACAAGAGACACATTTCACGATCTTCGTGAAGGCAAGGCTTTCATGTTTAGCAAGGCAGTTCCTGGCAATGCCAACACTCTTAAAAAAACCCCTAAACATTAATGAAGGATTACAGATACACTGCCAGTTTGGAGAAGACTCAGCCTGTTTCCATACTAGGTTCTTTGGGAGTCAGAAGACTTATGGCTGGATCTTGCAAGCATTTGATCCACTCATGCTGTTTTTCACGTGGATAGAGGTGGTAGTCAGTAGAGAGCAGGAGCTACCCAGGAGGGAGCACAAAAGCTCCATCTCTTCCAGCAATAGATTCCATCACCCTGATACTGCATGTAGTTTTCTCACTCGTGGTGGTAGTTTGTATCACATTTTGTGAGGTCCAAAATTACATTCTTCCTCATGAGTAAGCTTTAGCATGATCTGGAATGACTCATCGTTAAAGGGTTGTAAGGTCAAGTCATTTAAGAAAATACTCTTTTAAGTGTTGGCTGAGCTTTATGAGAGGATATTTTGTGTAAAAAGCATGAAGAATTTAACCCAATGCATACTAAATATTAAATATTTAAATATTTAATATAATTAAGTATTTTTGGTCAAGATTTGTAGTTCCATAAGCTGTAGACTTTCTTATTTGTTATTTTTTTCTACATGTCAAAATAAGGTGTAAAGCAAAAACAACCAACATAGATGCTGGCAAATACTCATACTATCCAATCAATATATTCAGACTTATTTAATTAACTTGTCAGGCCTGGTTTTTACCAAGCTAATTCTGTGGCTATGACAAATTGTATCTTCCAGATCTGATTATTCATTAGACATCTACTGTGAATTTCAGGCTCCCTCATGCTTGAAATACAGTTCATGTATAATGGGATTAAGAATTAAAATATGTTTCTTAATTTTATTTAATTTATGACTTTAAATTACAGAATTTAAATTCTAAGGACGCTGCAGAACACATCAGTTAACTATACTGAGGCAATTAACAATTATAATAAGTTTTTTTGTCTGCAGCACATATATATTTAGACCTGAAAGAAATGACTGGATTGCATATTACTGATATTAGCTTAAAAGCTTTGTTTTTGTTTCAGTAGTGGGCACATTTTAATCCACTTTTGGAGTAAATAATGAATGACTGAGTCACCATTGCATTTATCAGAGTCAATGATGGAATAAAACATTATTTTAGAGTATTGTTTTCCATTGTTTCTCGAGTCACATAGTGAGGTCTTGGGATGAGCATTTCCCTGCTGTATTATAGGACAAAAACTTTACTGTCCTTTGGTTGGGCAGCAGGATTAGAGTTGAGGTTCTTGGTATGTGCTGCTCAGAAACCCCAGCCTGGCCCAGTGCACACAGATAGCTTCAGGGACGTTCCCTCAGGTTCCTACAGATTCTGTCTTAAATAGGTAAGAGCTGTATTGCTGTTTTCCAGTTGGTACATTATTTTCATATATCTGTTTCTCTGGAAAAAGTGATTTCATGCTTTCTAACATGAAGATGACATGTCACATACACACAGACACACACACAGACACACATTATATATATATATATATAATAATGAACTATTTTCCCTATGTGGTTGACTTTATTTTCTCCATTCAGAGCTATTAAAGAACTGTAAGTACAATCTTAGGTAAAATTTGCATAAGAAATTATGTGCAGCAAGCAGCCAACCACCACTTCATTATGCACACAGGAAACCACCTCCCCTCTCAACAAAACAGAAATTTTAAAATGGGACTCTGTATGCAGAGCTTGACATTATCACTGCTGACTTCAGCTGCACTCCTGTCACTTATGACAGTTGTGTAGCTTGAACAGGTCTTCACAGGTTGAGAATATGAAGAGAGAAATGCCACGTTTTTGAAAATGCCATTAAAGTAATAAGCAAGAAGGAGGATGCAATGTTATAAGCTTAAAAAAGAACACAAGCTTCCCAATGTCATTCTGACAGATCTTTAAATCTGGGAAGGAAAATAACGCCTGGACAAGTTGCCAGAGGTTGCTTTTCCTTCACAAGTAACTTCAAAATACAAATGAAAGACTTCTCCAAGAGATATTTTCTGCTTCAGCTACTGCTACTGAGCTGGGAAATGCAATAAATCAAGCAAGTGCAACAGCTTGTGTTAGGAAGGCCTCTTCAACTCTAAAATGAACTGAAAATCAACAAATTTTTGCATCTTACCAACCTGTCAGGAGGATTAAGATTTGATGTCAACTGGTTACACTTCTCACAGCCCTTTTATATGTGATATCTATGATAGTACCTTATTATCTCCTTTCCCTCCATAATACCTTCCTCCACGGCATCCTCTTCTGCATGGAGGAAGACCCCTGAGGCCATCTCATTTACTTGTAATAAGTTTCCAAATTTCTTTTCTGCTGTGGTGCCTGTAAGAAAACAGCTGCTGTTTAACAGTTAGAGTGAGGTAGCTGTAAAACAGGAGCTGAAATAAAAGCATAAGAAATGGTGATACAGAGGGTTTTTTCACATTTGTCAGTCTCCCCCTGTCCCAAACAGTTATGGTGCCATTCTCTTAGAGTCTAATCTACCAAGGGTAACTCAAGTGCAACACAGAGCACTAAGAACCTGTGAGAGCTTCTTATAAACGTTAATTAAATATTTTAAACCAATTATATGAACACACAGCCTGTTAACTGAGGCTGATTACATAAGCAGACATTTTGCTGCTGCTGGTGTTTCCTCTCTGCTTGGCAAAAATAGCTGGAAAAGGTTTTTTTCTGATTTCTGAAAGTACTTTGTGCCACTGCCAGTTTCATAGTAATATGAATCCAGTTTCACAGACTGAGATGGAAAGCCTGGTTGAAGCCATAGTAAGCAACAAGCCCTGACTAGAATTAAAATAATCCTTAAATGCTAGGTGTTCCTCAGTGACAGATTGAAGGGACTGCACTTGAGCCACTGGCTGGCATTCATGGTGAATTTTGCCTTTCAGTTTTTGAGGAAAGAAATTAGTTCTGCAGTTAGGGATGGTTTCAACAGAGAAAGATTCAAAAAAACCTTTCTGTATTCACTCCCTGACTCTACTCTGATGACTCCACGTGTGCAGTTGCCCAAGTTAATTTGACTTTTGGCAGTAGATAACACCTGTCTCCTCATGCTGCCATGCCTCAGGTTTGTAAAGCACTTTGTCAAGATTAGAAGCTAAATGTTATTTGGGAGCCCTATGCTCCTGTTTCTGACACCATCTCAATACCTAGGGCTTCAACAGAAGGCAGACATGTCTTTTGCAAGCCCATGGTAGAGGATGCAAACAGCCTCTACTGTATCCACTCTTATGAGGGAGCCACCTTTGTGAGGCTATGCTGTGCTTTAAAATTACGGCTTAATTTGCTCAGCTTCTCTTTGTTAATATGCAGCTGTATATATTTTGTTGTCTTCCATTCTGTAGTTATATCAGACAGGTTTTTCTTTTGAGCAGCAGCTCTGATCAGTGGGAATAAGAAAACAGAAGGGCAGAATTCTTTTACACTTGGTGTGATTTTTCAGATGTTTTACTGACCCACCTCTACTTCTTTGGGCAATGGGAAGTATCCTTCCTCTCTTTTTCTAAACATCTATGCGTTTTCCTGTGCTTGTGGGAAAAGCAGCAGAGCAATGACCTAATTCAAAGCAAATGAAAGGGATTTCCTAGCAAAAGATGGTAATTGGTGTAGTACTGCAGGTGTGTGAAAGCCCTGAATGGTAACCTGGGACTACTGAGGGAGGAAGACCTCTTCATAACAGAGCTATGATCACCTTACACTTTCACTAATTGCCAAGTGTTGGAGCTCTAAAGTGCCATGCTATTTTTTTACATGGAATCTATTAAATTGCTACATCTTAGCCATTTTCTCCAGCTGTTTCTATCAGCCCTCATTATCTGTCCCTCGGTAGCCAGATTCAAAAATGAATGCAATTCCTGCAGCCTTCCATTCATGAAAGTCCTGTGGTAGAGGACACTGTAAAGAATAAAAAGAAGACAATTGCTCAGCACAATGTAATGAAATGGGCTATAGTCCTGGCTTCCCCTCTCAAAATTAAGCCAGGAATGATCTTCCAAACACAATGCCTTGCCTCAAAGCAGACTCTTACATACCTCTCGCTGGCACTCATGGGGATGCTGATGGTCAATCCTGCATATATTTTCTCATTACTTTCAGCAGAGTCATCAACTGTGCATGTTTTCAGGAATAGCTAATATACATTGTGTTTTTGTAATAGTTCTTCATTCTCAGATGTGAACATCTTCTAAACATTTCTTTTATCTCTTACTAATTTTATCAATCTCTTTCTTTCCCAAAATGTTCTGATGATAGATACAGTTGTGTGTTCCAAGTATGAATTTCTTTAGAGTGACAGAAATCCCAGGACAAGATAAACTATATAATTGAAAGAGGAGATTTTGTTGGAGCATTGAAAAATAATTCTATTTTTTCTTGCTACATGTGCAGATCCATCCAAGCACAGAGGGGGCGAAATATGTTTTTATCTTGCTCACAGATCCTCATTCAACCCATTAGTTCATCTGTTCATCCCATTCAACCCATTAACAGTTCAACATGTTAAATCAAAGCTCATCCTGGATTCTGGTTTCCAGGACGCTGATATTTTTCAAAACCAGATACTTTTTGTCAACATTTTGGTGCTGCTTGTTCATAGTTTGTGTCCAAAGGTTGAACAGGGGCTGTTCCAGCAGTAAGATTTGTTCTGTTTCTTTGGGACTGCTCTGGGAAGACCTGAAAGGGAAAGACTGATGGAGTCTCTGAGAGGACACTTTAACAAGAAGAAAAAGAGGGAGAGCAGGACTTTCTGTAGCAGCTTACTAAACAGCTCCTTGTTTGCTTTTGGAGGCAAGAACATTTTTTATGCTTACCATTGTGACACTGCAACAATACCAGAAAAAGAAAGGTACTCAACAGTTGGGTTTACCTGTCACCATATGCTTATTTAAATACTTGTCAAAATGAATGATTTCACAAAAAGAATATGAACTATAAGGGCCAACACCCTTTTGCTACTTACATACATCTTAGAGTGTATTTGTGCTCACTTTTATGGCCAAACTCAAAGCCTTCTTTGGCATTGGGACAATTTATTTTGCTGGCACAGACCACAAAGTGTGGACACAATGTGCTATCACAGCTTTATATAAATATTCTTTGCAAGACCACTTCAAGACAGACAGAATTTAAGTGCATCTGAAAGGCAATGAAATACCTGCAGGAAATGGAGTCTGATATGATTACTGCTTGCAAGTATCCTGGGCACACTGGGTACCACTCAATGGCACAGATTTTCTCATTGAAGTAGATTTTTTATATGGGATTCACAGCTTTTAGGTGCAAGGTGGTGGAGGGACTTGTTACAGTATTTTCTTAAGTAGAATAAAAAGGCAGAATAAAAGAAGCCCCAGCATCTCTCTGTAAATAAATATCCTGGGCTTCAGCATAGTCTTTCAGACAGGCTGTCTCCTTATTTCCCTCCTGAATAATGCTTTGGATAGTATTTGAGAAACGATGAAAATAGGTAATGATAAATTGATGATAAACTTCTAAGAATTAAGAAACAGAACATAAAATTATTCATTTTATGGATGAGTAAAAGCTGAATCACAACAGAGGCTTGAATTGGCAGACCTTTGAATCTCTATTCCAAGTGAAATTCCAAAATATGAAGTAATTTCAAAATAAAAAAATAAACTTAAGGTTGCCCATGGAAGTAGATTTTTGGATTTTTTTTCCCCAAGGACAACATTCTGAACCACATGTTTGTTTGTCCTTTAATAATTTTCTCTCAAGTTCTTTGAGCAGCCAATAGTTTTGGCTCTTTACCATGCAGTGACGTGGGAAGCTGAAGAGAAGGAAACTAAAAAAGCCTGATTTCCTCCGATTTTTGGACTGTTGAGAAGCCAGGACTTGGAAGTCCTGGAGAAAGCTTCACATGAGCATCTGTTTTGGAACCTGGAGCTGAGTTATTGTGGGATAATTCATACGACACAGACTAATCACAAGGGCCTTGTCATTTAAACGCTCCAATTACTTTTTTTCTGCAATAGCTTCTGCTCTTCTCCACAACCCACAAAGCATTCCAAGGCTATTATGATAATTGGAAGTATATTCCTGTGTGTGAAGTGGACTTTAATTAGCACCTAAGGGGCACATTCTGGTGTCGTGACTCATGTGCCATGGATGTCCTTCTGAGTCACTCCATGGCAGCCTGTGGGACTGATCATGAGGAAAGGGACTTCCTGGCCTGGACAAAGGCTGACTTGGAAGCTCTGAGATGGGACAAGAAGCTCCACTGAATCTCCAGCATGTAATGCCATGGCCCGGGGCCCTATAAAACAATAGGTACACTAACACTTCCAATTATTTTCCTCAACTAATAAGCAATGTGAGTGGCTCCAGATTTTAAGTCTGTGAGCAATGTTGAAACACTGTAAAAACTGGGATTGCAGGCAGCTTTGTAACAAATTAGTAACTTTGACTATTACATGAGTAATCTGTAAAATGGGCCCTGAGTTAGGAAGACACACACCAACTGTGGGGGATATCATGGAAAATTAAAATTAATGTGACATAATACTATTTCATTTACAATAAAAGTACTGCAGATGGAAGTGATGGGAAAAGAGTGTAGGGGAAAAATCCATGATTAGTATAATTACACCCATGCATCTGCTTCCCAAAGGCGGGTTGCAATTTCAGTGCAGTAGCAGCATCCCCTCCCAGCCATGCAGCAAGACAGCTGTGAGCAGACATTCCGACTCCTGCTCTATGGAATGAAGCTGGTAGCCAGGGTGAAAAGAAATAAAAGGCCCTGATTAAAACAAAAAGCCTAGTCGGCAGGTTCTTCAATCGTGATGTAATCAATTTTTTTTTTTTTTTTTTTTTTTTTTTTTTTTTTTTTTTTTTTTTTTTGCTAATGCTATCAATCATATTTCAAAGCTTTGCAAAATGTACTTCCCTGACGATAATAAAACATTCCTTCCAGAATCAGATCTCTGGCTCTTTCCTTATTCTAAATCCACGTGCATTGAAAATCCTTACCTGGAGGACCATGGTGCAGATGTCACTAAAATACAGCTTCTTTGGTGGTTACTACAGAATGATACATGTCACTGTTCTTTTCATGGACATCCTGTGACAACCCAGAAGGAGGAACCCAGGCCAAGTTATAAATCACCTGGGCAGTGTCTCAATTGCACTATCTCTGAGAGGCAGTCCTGCCCGTAGTGACACCTTGAGATTAAAATGTCAGCAAGTACTTCATGAAAGTTGTTATCTATTAATTGTTTCATAACTCTGTAGAATATTTATGAAACTATGTAAAGAATTATTTAGACTTGAGAATTATTATCTTAATTGTGCCTAGAATGTAATTGCAATGCACTGAAGTTACTGATCTCTTCTGAATGAGCTCAATGGTAGTCAAATATTTTAAAATCTTTTAGAGTGAGGAAAGAGCTGAAGTTATTTAAAAACAAAGCCCTGCCTAAGAGTATGCTGAGTAACATGTCCATCATAAATGTAGCAAGGAAATATATGAAAACTGAAAGGTGAAAAACAGGTTCTAATTGTTTAACATATTTCTTTCCTCTATTATCAAATTGTTGTGCAGGATTTTATCAAGGCCAAACATATTTTATGTTGTTAAAAGACATCAAAATGCTTTAAAATATAGCATTATTAGGTTTAATGCCTCCTGTTGAATCTAATGTAAAAAATACAATGTGAAAATCTAGTTATCTGCTAATGAGACAAAGCCAATCCTTTTATATCTTACATTTTGGAAATCATATACCATTTTTTTCTAAATGAAATCAGTGTCCAGCATATATCCTGCTGGGTAAAGGACTGTCATCTATGATATACTGCTATTGGCCAAACAACCCTTAGCATGAATGAAGGTAATTATTTTATCGTTGGAAACACAGGTCTCGGTATAAACACAGTGACTGGGTATAAATATTGCTTTCAGGGTCAATATTTGTAAATCTCTCAGTGATTGTTGTTGGGCTGATGCTATGTTTACAAATGTAAACAAATCTTTTCAACCCCCTTTTATCAGCAAGCCTTGCAATCTCAGCTTAAGATTTAGGCAGCATCTTTGAGACTTTGCTTTGGCACGTACCTCCCAGCAGTTTGGGTTTGGCAGAGCTTCGAGGCCCTTACGCAGTCTCGTCCCATCTCCCCTGCTCCCTATGGAGGGTTGGTGCACTGAACAGCCGAGCTCCCTGCTGCTGCAGCACAGGTCACTGCCTCTGGAAGCATGCTCCTCTCACCAAGAACAGGAAGGGGTGTCTGCCTGGCAGACAGAGCTCACTGGTGGGACCACACCTGCCATCATTCCCATTATTTCTAACACTGGAGACACTGCAAGCACTCCCTCCTTCGCAGAGGTGCAAGCTGGCACACTCAGCCTGGGCAGCCACAGCACACGTGGGTGTGGAGAGATGGCAAACTCATCTCTCTCCACTGACTTGCCAAGGAGGTCAGGTGACTGGTTCTGATTAATCACCCATTCCATAGGTGACTGAAGTCATATGAGGAAAACTCATTTTTGAAGGCTTAAGTGATCAGTAATATGTCACCTGCAATTCTCACCTCCAGTTATCCATTTTGATAGCACCATGATACTATACTCTGCATGAAAGAAAGAAATACTATTTAGTGTAAATAATTTTTCAAGCTGATGCACTGTCCTTTGCTGCATATTTAATGGCTGATCAACTAATAAACTATATTTAATGACTAATCAACTTTACCTAAAATTAACTTTACAATTGTCCACAGTAAAATATCCAACCTGGCCTATACTGGAGCAGCTTACTGATACAGGATTTTTATTTGTATATTAAAATGTTGAATTAATTGTTACATAACATTATATATCTTGCAGAACAGTAGTGGGATACTTGGAGTCAGGTCCCATTCCTCTGATAACCCCCTCCTGTTGTGCTTGTTTTCATCTGTGCCTTTCTGAACACCATCACACTGTGTTCTCCTGTAGCAGCCATTGCTTTGGGGTGTTGCCCTCATCTTCATCGGTTGCTGCTTCTTTTACCCCATTTTTGCTCCCTGTAGTTTTGGCAGTAATACAACAATATTACAGTATTTCTCGTCTAGGCTTGATTAGAAATATTAACATAACCACTTTGATTTGCTGTTACAGTGAAGATCCTCTATTATCTGCTATACAAGATGGGCAATTTCTTATGAAAAATTATTTTTAACAATTACTGGTCTTTTTTTTCCTGTGATTCCAAACATTTCCTAATCTCATAGGCTTAGTCACTGTAACAAGGCTTTCTAGTCAATACATATTTCTCTATAGAAGGCAGACAACGTGACAGAAATGTATGTAACACCCTGGCACACACTTAAGAAAATAAAATACAATGGCAGAACTCCTTGTGCATTCATTGATGATTTGATTAGAGTATGAATAGTGGGGTCACAGCACAGGTAGAGTACAGTGAGTGCAATGTGGACCTAGATATTTATAAATAAAACCACCTGACTTTCATAAAGACTGTATCATTATAAATCAATGTCCTTTAAGTTAAATACAGCCTTTAGATATTATCAAAAGAATTGTCTCCAACCTGGCTGGAATCCCGGAGACTCTGAGGTATCTTGATAACTTTGTCACACATAACCTCTCTTTACCCTTTCACACGTGATGCTGCCAGAAAGACTTTGGAGTTTTTGAAGACAATTCAGTCTGTTGGCTTGCACAAACCACTGCACAATTTTGTCACTGTTGCTCCCTAATCCTTATCATAAGCCAAAACTTCCCTTACTAGAGGAAATTGTTCATTCTCCATCTTACCTTGAAAGAATGAACTTTTAGCTTTGGCTTATCCCAGTGTATTCAGCTTATTAAGCTATTTACTGGCTTTTAAATGTGTTGGCAGAATATTTGTTAGATTTTTGAACTTTTCTGGTATGAAACAATTGAAGCATCTTCAGCATAAACTGTCACAGCTGTGCTCCAAACATCTCTCCACATTCAGTGTTTTTATGATGGTGCGAAATTAGTGTCTCAACCCAAAGCAAATTTTAGTAAGGGTTTTACATGCTCTTCTTTCAAATACTCCATTGAAAATTTCCCCTCCAGTGCAAATTAATCTACTCATGCATTCATTCATTCATCTTCTTACTCCTCCTGTCTCTCCATTTATGCCTCATTAGCCTCTTTCATTTCTACCTTGGTTTTAACATGCCTATTCCTAAGAATAGAGGAATGGGCAGGACATTCTTGGTCAGTCTGTTCCCTTTTATGTTAACCTCTATCCCTTAAGCTGCTTGTGTCCTACCAATACTCTAGCTTTAAGTCTGTTCCAGATCCTCACTTTTATCACATTTAAGAATTTTGTTCTGCTTTCTAAACTAGAGTGATTAATGGTTACCTTAGTGTCCTTTGTTTGCATGTTGCACTAGCATGGACAAAAACCTAATGACCTTATTTTTCTACTTTTGCTCTCTGTGCTTCCTGAGTTCTGGTATTACTCAATTCTTGATAAACTACTAGGTTTCAATGCCCTGTACTGAGGGCTCACAGACCAAAGGATATTAGCAGGCAGATGTTAGTAGATGTAGGCAGGGACTTTTTACAAGTTAGCTAGAGTCATCCTGTGATGGGAAGACAGGAAAATGTCATGACAAATAATGAGACAATTCCTCACTGGAACAAGAAACCAGTTCTTTCCAGTCTCCTTAAAAAGAACCTCTTAGGTCAAAGAAAAGCTGTAAATAAGAGTGACTTCCAAAAACAGGAAGAAGGACATCACTGACAATGGACTTGGGGAAGAACAAGAACTGTGAGAGCCTCTTCTTTATTTGTGGAAGAAGACAGGAAGTGCTCCCAGGCAGCTTATGCCTCATTCTCCTTTCAGTATAGCATCTCCAGTACTGGCATGGTGCCTGCTAGCATGCTTTTGAGCTTGTGCAAGCAAGCTACCTGGAAAGAAATTCATGTGATCTAGGTAAGGCAATATCACCCTAAGGCAATAAGGAATCAGCAGTATTTGTATCTTTCATCCTCCATTCCAGAAGACACAAACACTGTGTGGGTACCAGGGAGTGGCAAACCTTGATTTGCAGTGCCTGTCTTAAAAACAAAGGTCATGGAGCCTGCGATCTTTTTGTTATTTTTTAATTTTAAATTTTGACTGTTCTGTTACGCACTGTTCCAAGTAGCATTGCTTCTTCAGTGATAAGGTCACCTGCATTAATACCTAGTCATACTACATGTGGTGACTGGAAAACAGAAAGTTGTAGGGATGGAGAAGCTTCAGTTTGGAAACACTTCAGTTAAATATAGATCCAAAAAAAAGTTAAAAGAAGAAATAAAAATAAAAGAAGAACGGTATATGCATACTCAGCAACTATGCTTCTTCCAGGACTGCACTGGCAGATTCAGGAAACAGCAGTGTATGACTAAGTAGAGGAGACATGCACAGCTCAAAAACATGGTTGGCTGGTGAGGACAACCAGATGCTGGCTTCTGCTGGAAACACAACTCTCTTTCTTCAAGGCCTGAAGCTAGATTTTTAAACATGGGCAGTAGACATTCACAAGTGATGCCCAGGTTTCATTATCACTCTAGGGCTAACAGTTTAGTCCTACAGCTATTATAGTTTTTTTAGACCTTTGTGCAGTGATATTAGCTTCCTACTCCTGGGCCTTCCTTCCCCAGTTCAGTGCTCCTACAGTATGGAACTGTTTATTCAGTGCATCCTATTTGCTATGGAGATCATGGGGCAAGAGGTAAAAAGCTTCTCTATATACATCACTTCCACCATGACAGTCCAGCCCTCTTCCATTTTCCTGTCAAGTGTATCCATGTCTTTAATCATTTCTACAGCTTGAATTCTTGCTTCTCCCTGTACATCAGTCACATTATTCTTAGCTCCCCTCCTGTCTCTCACTTTCCCCCCTAAAATTTTAGTTTATCCCCATTTGCTTCCCTTCATCCCCAGGACACAGTGTCTGTTTCTTTCATTTCATGCTACCTCCCGAAAATATCCTCACCCAAAAGAGTGATTACTTCTAAGTTCACAACAGATAAACTAAGGTACCCATGGACTATAAGTCAGTCCCAAGCTGTAGAGGAACCCAGCTCTTCTCCCCACTGCTCTGTCCTGCTTTGATTGCCTGACTTCTAGGCCAGAACAGGTGAAATCCCACACTGATGCCAGTATACTACTACTGATAGCAGGGGCAGCTCTTCTACAGCTATCTGATTTACCTCTGTTTTTTAGATATTCTGAAAAATGTTTTTTAGGCTTTTGAGGGTTGAGAACAACATATATTTGAAAGGAGTGTTTTACTTATTTGATGGTATCTTTTATACTTTATATATTCTGTGCTGATCGATAGGTGTATGCAGAGTTTTTTCAAGACAATCACTGTAAACAATGTGTAAGAACAGCATTAACCCAGTTCAGTCCAGCTTGTTTTAGTTCTTTTCCTTACCCCTTGCAACTGATTCCTGTTTCTCTTTGAACGGGAGTCAACAGGAAGCATAACACTCTGGGGAAGGATATGACAGGATTAAACTTCCTGGTGAAGCTTCATTCTTTGTACTATCATAGCCATAAGCATCAGTGCCATGAGTATCCTTACCTACTGATCCTGTGTACTGTGAGAGAAAGTCTCTTTCTTAATACATGCACAGTTAGATTAGATGCACCATGTACACTGCTTTGCATGGATAAAGAAATTTTGCAAGTTTATGTTAAGTGTGAAAGGAGTAAGACATCATGTTGAAGAGGTTTTTGGTTGTGTTTTTTTTTTTTTTTTTTTAATGAAAGAGAGAAGAAGAGTGGATTACGTCTTTACTTTGGTTGTAAAAGAATCATCATAAAACACAAGACAACAGTTTCCTGTTCTAAGCACCATTACAGAGAAAATGCTGAGAATGCTGATTTTTATCCGTAAGAAAAAGTGATCAAATATATTTACTGATAAGTAAAGTACTTGAATCAGAACAGAGTCATGCTTGCTAATGCAATCTCAGGATTCATGTTACAATGACATAATAACATGTTTCCACCCATCAAAATCACTTTGTCATTCAGCCTAAAGATCAGATGACAGAATGGCTCCAGATTTAATTTTATCATACCAATTGACAAGGAGGCAATTCCCACTTCCGAGTTACTTGGATCCTCCACCTCCTTTATTATTCAGCCTTGCCTTGTTCAGCAAGCAGCATCTGGAGAATATATTCCTCATTTTCACAAGCTGCAGAGCTGGCAGTGGCCAAGGCAGGGCTTCCACATGACCAATGTCTACGAGATGTACGGAGAGCATTTTATTTTCCTAAGAATTTTACCTGAGAGACAACAGCCAGTTGATTTCAAAGCCTATGGGAGACAGAAATGATTTTGCATTTGTCAGCCTTTGCCCCTGGGCTTGTCAGGCAGTTCTTTAAGCCCTGCAGTTCAAAGCATTTTAAGGAATGTTTTTTTAGCAACATATTTTGTTTAGTGGAGCCAAGCCTCAAGTGAAGGTTTCTGGCACACTCTATGCAGAGAAAGTTTCAGCATATACAATCGCTTTAAAAACACCCTTATATTTACTACATTTACAGACATTTATGCACAACAATGGATGGAGCTTTCCTGTGTAGTGCATAAAAAATTACCGGGCTGAGGAATATTGAGTGTTGGTTAAATCTTTTGCTGGAAGCAGCATAACAAATCAAGTGACTAGTTTGATTTTTGGGCACCCACTTTTAAGTCCATTGCACTTACATTTTCAGGCGAAATTTTTTAAGCCTTCCCCCCAAAATATGGCGTGAATATACAGAAACTTGTGCTATGGCTGTCATGGTGTCTGAAAGGATCCTGAGAACATTCAGTATCTCCTGTTTTTAATGATATGATGGGAAACTGTTTCATGCTGAGAAATAAATGCCTTTTCTATACCTCAGGGGAAGAGTTGTGCAAGCCCGAATCATTTGCCATGCCTAGGCTAGTCTTTAAACTCTTGGTTCTAACTGTATGAGAAACTGGAGCTCCAGAAAGTCATGTTCCCATCCCAACCGCATGCCTTATAAGGAACTTCTCTTATCTGTCAGGTTGGAAGGTTGAAGCCAATGTTTTGGCTGCTGCAGGATGGCCTGTGGGTGCGTGTTTCCATCTGAACATCAATAAGCAGATAAGGCTGATCTGTTGATCCTATAAAGTGACAATTTTTTTATTACTCTGTGGTTGCATAGTAAACCAGAGCAAAAAAGGTAAAGTGCAAATCTCAGCCCTATCTGTGTCTCAACTGGAAACTGAACTCACATTTACAGACCAAATGCTGCAAATAAAAACCTGGGGTTCTGGTTATCTTACATCAACAGGAGCTTTTTAATACCAAGTTCAGGTTTATGGTGCATATTTTACTACACTAGAACAGTTTTTATTTTGTCTTCAGGAAAGGGTGAAGGAGATGGGCCTGTTCAGCCTAGAAAAGAGATGACTGAAAGGGGACCTCATTAGTGCATATAATTATTTAAAGGGAGAATGCCAAGAGGAGGGAGCCAGGCTCTTTTCAGTGGTGCAAATCACCAGGATACGAGGCAAGGGATAGAAACTGATGCACAGGAAGTTTTACCTGAATATGAGGAAGACCTTCTGTATGGTGGAGGTGACCAAGCACTGGAACAGATTGTCCAGAAAGATTGTGGAGTCTCCCTCACTGGAGATACTCAAGAACCATCTGGACACAATCCTGTGCAATGTGCTGACCCTGCTTGAGGAGGTTGAACCAGATGACCCACTGTGGTCCCTTCCAACTTGACTGATTCTGTGATTGTGTGAGCACAGCAACTCCCCAGCCAGTCTATCTTGTTCCTCTAACTTAAATAAAGGACATGCATGGCTGCTCATGTTATAAATACTGTCAACGGCTTAGCCTAAATTAAGAATTAACGAGACCAGAAGGCTCGAATCCTCTATATATAGATTTCTGTAACTCTCCAAGGTGGCTCGCGTATTTCTGGCTCCCCAAGGAATGAATGCACGGCGTTGTGCCGGCGCCTGTTGAAGATCAATTTATTCCGCATTGGTCTCCCCGCGGCAGCAGTGGCAGGGGAAGGGGCAGGGTGGGGGCAGTGGCAGGGTCAGGGGCAAGGACAGCGGCAGGGGCAGGGACAGCTGCCCCGGAGCCCCCCGTGTCCATGCCCGTGTCCGTGTCCGTGTCCGTGTCCCTGCCCGTGTCCGTGTCCGTGCCACCGGCCCTCGGGCGGCCCAGCCCTCACGCCGTCCCTCCTGCCGCTCGGCGGTTGGGGCCCGGGGTGAGGCCGTGCCGTGCCGTAGCAACCGGGCGGTCTCCAGGCTCACAGCGGCACCGAGGGCGGCCGGGCGGGAGGCGCCGAGGCCGCGGCCGGCGGCAGGTGAGGGCGGAGGGCGGCCGGGCGGGCGCCACCGCGCTGGGGGAGGAGAGCAGGCGACGCAGGCGGCGGCCCCGGTCCCGCCGCAGGGCAGCGGCAGCCGAGCCCCGGAGCTGGCGCAGGGCTGTACCGCCGAGCCGTGGTTCTTCACCCCGGAGGCCCCGGCTTCCCTTCCCCGCCCGTTGCCATGCGGTGCATACGGGGACTCGGCCGGTTGCCTCAGGTGGCCGCTGCGAGAGCGCAGCACCGGAGAGCGACATGGCCGGGGCTCACCCTGGCCCGTGTCCCGCTCTTCCCTTCTTCCTCAGGCCCTGCTGTGGTTTTGCTGTGTCACCTCTGCCCTGTTTAAGAAGGGACCCCATCACTGTATTAATATCTAGAGGGGGCGGGTGGGGGGTGATGTGTGCCAAGAGGAGGGAGCCAGGCTCTTCTCAGTGCCAATCACTGGGACAGGAGACAAAGGGCAGAGACTGGGCACTGGAACAGATTGTCCAGAAAGGTTGTGGAGTCCCCTTCTCTGGAGATACTCAGTAACATCCTGGACACAATCCTGTGCCATGTGCTCTGGGATAACCCTGCTTGAGCAGAGATGGGACCACCACCACTGTGGTCTCTTCTGACCTGACCCATTCTGTGATTCCATGATTCCATTTCCTCAGTGGGTAGCCACCAGCCTCAGCCCTGTGCACTCCCTTTATCTGGGGTTCGGTGCCTCAGGTGGGGTGGAGCAGCTTCTTGGGCTGTCTGTTGTGTGGGCTTTCCCGAGGCAATCCTGCCTGTCAGGGGCAGCCCAGTGGCACGGCCTCAGCAAACATTGCCACCCGCACATGTTACACACTCTGAGCACACGTTACACCTCCGTGGTGGGTTACGGCTTTAGCAGTTTGTTTGCACTGGCCAGAGCGGAAAGGGGAGAGGCTCCCAGATGAACTCTGGTTCACCTTTTGAAAATAACCTGTTTGGATTCAGGTCTTGGGCTGAAGGTTATCCCAGCTATCATTAGTTTTGAGCTCACTGTTTTGAGGTAAAACTCAGTTTCCATTGGAAGTTGCTTCATCTGCTTTCAAATGCTCCTTTTCGTACAGAGGTAGCATTTCATGTCCGGGTGTTGTTCAAGCCACTGGGAGTGATGCTAGAGGTTAAGGCAAGGAAAATCAGTTGCCATACCTCTGGACATCTGGAAAATGAGACAGCACTGGGGTGTCATTCTCTGATGCATGCTGCTGCCTGAAATGTGTCTTAGCTATTGCTATGAGAGTACTGTGGTACTTTTTCTGCATTCTGAGAGAAAAATGGCACAAGCCTTATAGCTTGTTGTGGCCTTTCACTTATAGGCATTGTCTGCCACAGCTCCCCTGTGGCAAGGGCTTCCTTTTAATGCCAAGGCTGCACAACACCTGGGTGCAGAACAGAGTCTTGCTGTTTTTAAATCCTCCCTGCACTTCACACTGTAAATCTCTTTCTTTGTGAGCAGGACAAAGACTGGAGTGATTTATATGTTTCCATATGGGTATTTAAACCCATATAAGAGGAATAAGTAGCATGTTCCATTCTGCAATGAAGAAAGAGGGAGAAGGCTATGTCTTTGGGTTAAATATTTTATTTTTTTTGCTTTTACTGTGGGAAAAACTGCTTGACAATGACAATGGCTAATAGCTGGCCTGCTAGTGATTCATAAATATCCGTCATTCATTCATCTCACTTATTAAAAGAAAAACCAAAGCATTGATGTGTCAAAGCAATACATTCAGCCACTGTATGCTACATTGCTTTGTCTGGTATTTTGTCTTCTGTTCATCTGCTGTGTCTTATTCACACTTGGGCCTTATACCACATTCACACACGTAATTCCTTTTCTTTGTGACTCATCTTGTAGTCTTATAGACAAATCTATGAATCTCTGCACAAAATTGCATCTCATATACTCTCAGGTTTAGTTATAAATCAGATTATAGCAAAGGTAAGGTATACTGCAAAGCAATAATAGGATATGATACAGCTGGCTGACAGCATGCCAAAGCACCATGCTCATTTTACTAGCATATTGGCTTTTTTTAATGATAATTTGTGGTGAAGGAAGGGAAACAATATTACCAATTTCCTGATTTCGAGCTTGATACTTGTGCATCACTGTCAGGTCTGACTTCAGCCTTTCTTGAGATGGGAGTAGCTATCATTTTTACTTTATAATATTTTTTTGCTTGTGAAAAATCCTGATCTCATCCTTCTGCAGTTTATTATTGACTGGGCCTATGGAGCTGGTCTCCAGTTCATATTGACCTGCGCATGGCAATGTTTTAATTTTTTTAAAACAGTGATTTCTCAGAGTTTCAGAATAAAGCAAAGAGGAGCTGCCATCTAAAGAATCTATCATGACTGCTAATCCATCTAAGAGACTTGCCTGGAGTGACTGTGAGTATTTCATCACTATTTTTGCATAGGTTCCATGTTTTCCTGGATAACTTCCAGTTTCCTTTGGAGCACTGTGGTGTGCATGCTGGCTGTGTACAAGCCATTTTGAAGCTGTGCCACTCTCACCTGGGCTATGTATGGGGTGCTGTGCTGGCCTTTATGTGTTTTTGGGGAAGGAAACTGGTAATGACTGTTCAAATGACTATAAACAATGCCTGACTTTATTCAAAGCTTGAGCAGCTGCAAACCTTCACCTGCCTCTCTAGAATTAACATCTGTCACTGCTGCTTCTGCACAGAGCAAAGGAGAGCTGGTAGAATGCCAGCCTCTACAGACATGCCAGCCCAGTGTCCTGCTTGTAGGACTGATGACTGTGAAAGAACTTGTGCCAGTCTACACTTTATAGAAGCCCTCTGTCACTGAGAAATGATTTCTGAAGATAAGAGTCTCATTTACTTTATGTAGCGTTAACTGTGGAACTGTCTATCTAATGAACCTTTGGAACCAGGTTGGTTGTTATATTACTTGAATTTAGCAGGGAGTTCTGATCATATTCCATACTAGACTGAAGGTATTTTGGAGGCATTAGAGACAGAAGTACCTTTCTTTGTATTTTGGACCAGTTTGATATTTGACCAGTACATTTATGGGCAGTTTACAGTATATGGGCAATGGAGGACTGGGACACATCAGATTATGTTGGTACTGGGGAAAATGTACAGAAATTTCCAAAGTCCACAGAAAGTAAACTTAGATACAGCAAGGGTATTTAATCAACTAGAGCCAGCTTAGGTCATGCAGAGTATTTTGGGAATGAACAGGAAATACCAAAGTTCTCCTAGAACCTCTGTGCTGAGGAACAGAGGCATTATTGTTGTCATTGCTTCCATTTCTGCCTCAGTACTCTGGGGTCTGAGCTGCTGATGCTGCCAAATGCAAGTAGAGCTAGCCTAGCAAACCACACTGGTGTGCTGAGGTGTGTTCCATGTCATGTAGAACTTAAAAGACACCCGGACCTTCAAGTCCATGATTTTTTGTGCATGCACATGATCCATCACAGCCCAGAGTGGAAACTGACAGAATCATCGTTTAAACTTGAGGCAAGTGATGTGACCAGAGGGAATTTCAGCAGCCTTGCAATAAAGTCAGTCATTTTCTTCTGGGGAAAATGCTATTCCTTATGGTAGGAGTTCAACAAGCATGTTTTAGGAAACACTTGTTTATTGCATAATGCTTCTAATGTGTATGTAGTGATGGTCTGACAATCTTTGAATGCCTGTTATGTGTTCTGATTTTCAAGGCTTAGGAGAGGTGTCTTAGGAGTTGGAAGAAGTGCCATTTGGCAAACTGGACTTATGTTTCAGGGCTTGAAATTGAAAAGAGATGTTTTAATAAATTGAAGGTAAATGTAGATGGATGAATAAAAAGATGTAACAGGAAGTAGATGTGTAGGACTGAGAGCAGCTTTCCAGATTAAGGACATTACTCAGAATAAAAAAAAAGAAAACAAGGTGAGCTATACATTTATACAGGACCATGGAATACAGGTAAAGAAAGGAGGGAATCCAGGTAAAGAAAGGAGACATTAATCTTGTTTGGGTTTGAAATTGTTTGGTTAAAATATAAATGTAGTGTTTCCCTCATTTCTATTTACAGCAGATGCCTTTGATTCAAAGCACAGACAAGATCCTGAAGATTGCCACAAGATCCACAAGAAGAAATCAAAAGAGAAGAAAAGGAGACTGGTGGTCGGTCAGTGGACAACAGATGTACAATCCCTTGTTTCATCTTCTAAATGGCTTCAGCATTATGGTCTCAAAAGAAACAAATTGTCCCTGTCCCAGATTTTGTCACAGGTTGGATTCCAACACAGGAAAGGTATAAGACAAATCAATAATAGGATAATAAATTCCCCAACTTTGAATAGACTGGAGTGTTACATTCATTCTGCATCCGAATGTACACAGTGTAGATTTTCACATTGTTTCTTATGATAATGGCAGAAATGGAACCTGTATCCACAGCTGCTGACATTACCAGTTCAGAGAACTGAGAAACTCCTTTTGATATGAGAAAGACTTTGGGTCTGAGAATGGCCTTCCTTACTCAACTGAACTGTTTCTTTACCCTAGGCTGCAGTTCACATCCTCATCAGTATAGCTGTAGCTGGGAAATAGCTGGTGCTGCTGAGACTGTTAATCTTTTTCTCGCAAATAACACATGATAAGTTCTCTGTCTCCTTTCAGAATGCAAACATAATGCATGCCATGCCATAATCTGTGATCTACTATTGATCATGAGAGTTAGTAAATGTATTTGGAAATGGTATATTATTTCCGGGTATTCAGCTTTAAGGAAGAAGTTAAATTTAATTAGAATTCAGTCTGCTTTTCATGCAAAGTCAGACTATAGGAAAATGTTCCTTCGGAGTTATCTGACAGCTGGAGGGGAAGAGTTTGCTAATAATTATTAACCACTGCCATAATGGTGCTTTGCAGAGCATAGTAATATATTCTTTTCTTTGAACAGCTTGCTGCCTGAGAAGTAAGAATTGTAATGTATTGCAATAGTTCTAGGCTACATAATTTAAGGTTTTGGCTGGCTTGTGTCCATGGGGAATTCAAAGATCACCAGTACAATTCCTGATATCTCGTATGCTGCAGATGAAGAAGAAGCTGTTAAGCGGGGTTAAAGTTGTTACCGTGTTAGGAGCAGAATGTACTAGCTTGGCAGGGCAGCATGGTGTACAGATAGCTGCTTTATGACGTTAACTATTCCCACCCCTAATGTTTTCCTATCAGCAGAGATCCTGGAGAAGATTTCTAGCTACTGAAAGTGCAGAGTGCAGCCTTTTCCTTAGATGCACTCACTTCTGCACCCATTGAATTGTGTAAGAGAACAGCATTATCTGTACCAGATTTTGTATTTGGTTTGACAGGCAAATATTTGCAAGTCCTGTTGTGAGGTTGCCCAAACCTCACAATAATTAAAGTCTCATGTAGCTTTTTGGCTTATAAGTAATTAGATATGGGTTTTTTCCTCACTTCTGATTAAACTGGGAGGAAGCAGCAAAAGCAGGGCTGCTCTATGGGAGGAAAATAAACCACGAGTCAAAAGGGACTGCAGCCCAGGCAGTGCCCTCACTGAACAGGATACAGTCCTGCAGCAGGGAGAGGTAATTAACCATGTCTAGGGTCCAGCCAGGGAATGCAGCCAAGGACAATAGGAGATGCAGCCAGAGGTTGAGAGCCTCAGGGCCCCATCACAGATATAACCAGAAAATTAAACAAAACCAGAACTAGAATTTCTCTTAAATTTCTTAGTATCAAGAGCTCAATACTAATGCATGTGTATCACACATGGATGACATACACATCAGCCTGAAAAATACCTGTTTGAAGTAGTCCCAAAGATTAGCAACTTGATCTTTTGTAAATTTTACTGTAGATTATGTGACCACCTTGGGGAAACCTGTGGCTTCTCGATATGCAGATGGTCTGTTTCCTCAATACAAGAGAGCACAAGATGGCAGCGTGTACAATGTAAGTGTGGCTGACATGGTAACTTCCCTATGCGCTTAGAAGTCATTATCACAGGAGCAGAATGATGAGAATAAAGTGCCTTCCTATGGCATCAAATACTTATATTCTTAGTGAGAACTTTATCTTTTCATAATTTTTTCTTCTGCTTTGTCAAACTGCTAGTGCTAGCTATCAGTGGTAGAAAAGCTAGATATCTTTTTTCCTTTCTAAGTCTTAGTCTCTTGCCTTGTGCAGCATTGCAGTAAATCTTTTCAAGACAAGATTGTGGTTTCTAAGCAACATCTACCCTGTCTTGAAAGAGGGAACTCTTAAAGAGAAGATGCTCAGAACCAGTTAAAAAAAAATAAAATTATAATCAATAAAACAAATGGGAACGCTGAAATAAGAGGACATAATGTGCTGTCATTGCCAATGCAAAGCAGTGCTTTGCTTAGTGCCAGCAGGTCACAAAAGGCTCAGCCTATTCTATAGAGACAGCTAGCTGGAACTCTGCCCAGGCTCATGTTCTAAGGAATGTCTTAGCAGCAGCTGCTGGCAGCCCCATTGTTAAGAGGATGGATTCTGTTTGAAGAGATGTGCATGTGAGTGTGGAAGGGAGAGAGTTAATTTATAAAGGATTTTATAAAAGCAAATGGCTTGTCATTTTTTCTGATGACTAGAGGCACTTCTGATGGCACAAAGCTTAAAAATGGGTAAAAAACCATTTCAGGGAGCCTTTCCCCCTCATTTTATTCCCATTAATTCAATAGGAAATATCACAATAATGTCTTTTAATCTCAGGATGTGTTATGAGCAGCAGGAAAAGCATTTTTGCTGCTATGTAAAATCTGGTCAGATGTCCTTTAGGATTGAGTACAATATTGTATGCAATTACTACAAGCTTAGAAGAAGCCATTCAAACCAGAGCAGGTACTGAGGAGAGCTGGTAGAATGAACTGCAGTGGAGTGATGGTCTTATAAGACGGCTTGGTTGATGCTGAAATGTAAGCCTGAAAGAAGACAGAAGAAGGGTAGTATTATTGCCCTTGAATGAAAAGGCAAATTACAGGGATAGGGAGAAGCTTAGTTTTCTCTGCTAAAAGACATGCTAGTCCAAAAATAAAAGGGTATGAACTGAATGAACAAAATTAGGCTGGACAGTCAGAAGTTTCCTGGCTATCAGAGAAATGGAAATCTGCACTTGCTTACTACACGTGAGGGAGTATTCTAAGAAAACTGCTTTATTTTGAGATAGAGTTTGGTCAGTGTAGTGCAGTAAACTTCTTTGTATGAATCTGACTGTCATAGGAGGAAACTGGATTTCTAAGTGCTCCTTCCCAGGCTGACATTCCTTTGGCAGACTGCCTGAGACTCTGTGGGAGGCACATTACAGGGCCCGAGCTGATATTAAAGAACACAGAAAAATACAAATGAGAGGGAGAAGTGTGCAGACTGACACACAAATTATCTTCTCCCTGAAAAATATTCTTGTTTAAAAACTTTTTATTTCCAAGGTTTTGTACTTATCCTGGAAAGGAAGTTAGAGGTAGAAGGCAAATCTGCTCACATGGGCCAGATATATTGGGGGAATCTGTGGTGCATTTTTAGAGCCACAGGTCATGATGAATGTGTATACATTTATTCATTGGGAGGATCTGAATCTAGATTTTACTTTCTGTAAAAGATAAGGGAAGTTTATTTGTGGATTGCAGTTATCTGAACTAAATTTTCCTAAGCAGCTACCCACAAATAGTTAATCTGTAATGCTGGGCACTGTTAGTGAAATAACAGTTCAAACAAGAAACATTTTACATTTTCCTTTCAAATGCTAAAGACAAGGTGGAGATTGAAGTGCCCTAGAACCAAACCGTATGCTGCCTTGTATTGCTGTAAATTTTTTTTTTAAAGCCAGTCAAAGTTCTAGTCTGAGAAGGTACAAAGTTTCTGTGTCCTTGTTTGTTCACCCATCTGCTCTGCAGCCCTTTCTACATCCTAGCCTGTGTTCAGCTCATTCTAATTGCTCCAGTTTTGAGACAGACAAGTCAGACAACCCACTGGCACTGTCCCATGCTCACATAAAAAGATTATGAAAAGCAATTAGGACAAAATGCAGTGCCTTTTCTTTATAGCTTAGATGCATTTGTCAAGTATTTGCTCTTGAAACAGTGGAGGGAAAATGGGTTGTTTTCACTACTACCTTATCTGGCATATCTGACACTTACAAACTAGCTATGCAGCTGTGCTAAGCTTGGGGCTGCATTTGTATTATTTGTTTTGATGTTCAATTTCCTTCTCTCCCTTATTTGAATAAAGCTGACAGCCAAAAAAGAACTGATTCTTCATTTTGTGGATTGTCTAATTGGAGCTATTGAGCTATATAAGCAGCGAATGGAATGGTTAACCAGTGAGAGCCGGCAGATATTTGGAGTGATTCAAGAACAGTGCATTGTCATTGTGTTGGATTTTGGCACTGCGACTCCAACTGAATTTGATCTATGTCGGGATGCACTTTCTATGGTGCTTGTGGAACAGGTGATACGAATTTCCAGATTCAACCTCATTCGGTAAGCAGAAAGAATCAGAATCATAGAATAGTTTGAGATGGAAGGCACTTTTAAAGGTGATCTCATCCAGCACCCCTGCAAATGGTCAGGGACACCTTCCACTACACCAGGTTGCTCAAAACCACATCCAGCCTGACCTTGAATGTTTCCAAGGATGAGGCATCTCCCACCTCTCTGGGCAACCTGCTCATGTGTTTCAGCACCCTCTTCATAAAAGAATTCTTCATTTTGTCTAGTCTGAATTTAGTTTAAAACCATCACCCCTTTTTGTATTAATACAGGCCCTACTAAAAAGACTCTCCCTGCTTTTATTTTAAGTCCCTTCAAGTACTGAAAGCCACAGTCAGGTCTCTCCAGGCTGGACAAAGAAGTCCATGTTGGCTCATTGCTGGAGAATAAAAAGGCATTGCATGTTATACATGTTTGGATAAGGCACTTTCTGTACCAGAAATTGTCTGTAATTGTCAGAAATGCTAATATCTGTAGATTTCCCACCAATTTTCACCCATAGTCATGCTGAACTTGCCACTTCCATTTAACAGAAGGCCACTGTTACCCTGAAGAACAGATAAAGAGTAACAGAACCCAAATACTGACACTCTTCTACAAAATCAGAAGGACTTGCAACAGCAGTAATGCCCTTCAGATATTGCAGTACTAGTGAAACAGTGAGGTTCTATCTGACCACCTATGGCATTCTTGTGTCTTTGGACCTTACAGGTTTCTTTCTTGCAGCTAAATGTGCGCTACCCCAAGTGCCATAGGCACAGGCATAGCCATTTGTGTTTCTATAGATTTCCATGGTCACAGAAATCAGTAGCAGCACTAGGAAACAATAGTAGATTTCCATAACAAAAGATTTCCAAGCACTTGTTCCCTAAGAGGAATAAATGAATTTGCATTTAGTCAGAAGAATAGAGGCAGCTATTGAAATTTTACCTATCTACAAAAATTCTCATACATGCATGAGAGTTTGAATGCATAAGCTTGGGTTTGGATAGATGAGTGGAAAACAACAATGCACAAATTAGGTCATATAATTTTAAAATTGGTTCCACAATGTTAATTTGCAATTACATGGTGATTCTTAATGTTATTTTACCCAGGCATTGTCTTACAGATTTGATTCGGGTGCCCTAGCTTAATTCTCTAGAGACTTGGAAAGGAGAGTAATAAAATCACAGAATGGTTTGGGTTGGAAGGATTATTATAGATCATCTTGTTCCAATCCCCCTGCCATGGTCAGGGACACCGTCCACTAGACCAGGTTGCCCACAGTCCCATCCTGCCTGGCTTGAACAATTCCAGGGATGAGAAATCCACTGTTTCTCAGAGCAACCTTCTGCAAAAGTAGATATTTTCCAAAGAGGATATTTTCCAAAGCAAATAACTTCCATAGTTCTTAAAACAGAGAACTTTTTCTTTAAAAATGAACTGCAAAGCCAAGTCAAAATTGAAACAATAATTATATTCATCAATTTGTTTTTGCAGGAGGGAAACAAAAGACAATATAGCATATAGATTACTGCTTTAAAAGAATCTTGGGACGTATATTTCTCTTTTAGATTTGGAGGAAACTCTTTAAAATAGTTCCTGATGGAATGTCACAGATACTGGAACCAGTTGATTTGATAGTTCCTTTCTGCCTTTTTATGTCCAGTTGCACAGGCAAAAGTGCTCCTTGGCTTTGTGTTTCTGTTCTTCTGTTAAGTTCTGTTCTTCTGTTAAGACTACTGTCTTTCGTCAATTAAAATACTAAAAAGCCTAGTATCAATTTTTTTTTTTTTGATGACTAGCTAAAGATCAGCTGTGCTACCAAAACAAAGTGTCAGTTAAACTGCTCTGACACGAAGGACGTGGAGCAAGTTGTGGAACAAGACCTGTGGAAGACACTTTTATTTGTCATGCACATATTTTAAAAACCTGATTGAGTTTTTATGATAAGGAGAATCAGGGACTCTTAAAAAATACTTTATCTCTCCTGACCCTACTTTGGATACAGTTGTCTCAAAAAAAAAATCTTATAAAATTACATTACTTTTCTAATGGTTTAATTTTTTTTTTTCTGCTTCCTTTATTGCAAGTCTAGACTTAGTATCTGTGATATATTGTAATTCTTATTTAAGGATATAAAAGAATTGTAACAATAGCAGAGCCCCCCTCTCTTGTTCTGCCAGCATGATTCTCACTGTTTCTGATTTATAGTTAATCTCATTTTCAGGGCTGCGCAGGATCTTATGAAGTGGCAGCAGGAATGTACTCCTGTGTCTGAGCATACTGTAAAGTCTGCAGTTACATGGCTCTGGAAGCTGGACCATATGACAGCTGTCAGCCATACCAGCTCTGCTGAAGCTCTGCTGGAAGCCATGGGTGATGAAGCGGTAAGCTCATATATCTTCTCAGAAGGCCAAGTAAATCCAAGAGTATTCACTGCTAGGCTGGCTGCTGTGATTTGCCCTGATCAATGTTGCAAAGATAAATATTAATGGCAGCACTGGAAAGGATTTTTTTCCCCTCAAGTGAACTGCATACTTTGCCTAAGGATTGTCTTTTTATATAAATCTACTGTATTTTGAATGTAGGAACTTGTTTATTTTCTTTCCTAGAGTACCCAGAATAAACAACATTCCGTCATTAAGGGAAAGAGAAAACATCTTCCTCTCCACTTTCTTTGCCTTATAAGTTTTTCAGGGCTTCAAGTTGATGAGAAAATTTCTAGTATCATCATTATTGAAGGCAGAGAAACCATTTTTATTTTGTTCTGTTTCCAACTTGCTCATGAAAAGTCATATTTAAAATTTAAGATAGTGAGTAGAGAGATTTATGGAAGTATTAGCTTATGATAGGGCTACGCATATCCTTTTTCATCAGCCAGGTGATAGCTAGATTTTCTTCCAGGACATAGACAGAGCATGTATGGTTATTCCTGTGATTAAGAGCTGTTAATTTAAAAAAGTACTGTATTACTTTATTCATTAGAGTCACAACAAATGAAACATATATGCCATCATTTGAGCTAGTCACTTAAAACTTGTGTTATTAAAGAGATATTTTATGACATTTCCTTCCAAGGTATATTCTTTCAATTCTCTAACACCTGAATTTAATGGAAAATTTGGCCTGCTGTCTGTGCAGTAGAGTCATTGGTTTTCACTACTATTAACATCCATCCCTGTGCACAGATCCAATCCTAACTCCTTTGTGAATCTCTTTCTGGGACATTGTTTGAAGCAGCAGGTGAATTTTGCTTGGGTTACCTTCCGGTTCCCTATGCTGCTGGATTTTCATCCAGATGAGCCTTGATGTTTGGAAACTAATATTTAAAAAGAGCTGAGTCGGGAACAAATTGTTCACCAGTGAGATTTTTTTATGAATGCTTTTTTAAATGTCCCCTCCATAAATTGTATTAACATTTTCAATTTGCAGTATAATACTGATTTCCTGATGAGTAACTAAAAAATTGTTCTTAGATTTCAGCATTGTCTAGATGAAAAAAGTCTTGTTGGACCTGGTAGGTCTCTGAATAAACAGAAATTAAAATCTGTCAGACAGTGAAACATCTATTATTATTTTTCAAGATATTGGTGAGCCAGCAGGCAATCTGGGGGAGTCAATCGGCAGGTACTCAACATAAAACAATTTTCAGCTGCTCTTAAACAGAGTCATTATCATTCATAACTGACACTTCACTTAAGAGCAATGTTCACTGTAGTGCAGATGGGGGATACCCCATTCAGTCCTAGGCAAAACTTGTCTATTTACTAAGCAGTCAGGAATAACTCATTTGTAAGAACTGACTTCATCCACAGAAGTTGCTCCAAAACAACAGTTTGGGGGTTTTTGGCCCTAGACTTGGCTCTTCATGTCATTCCTTCAGTTGGTCATTTCTTCCCATATGTGATGATTCCTTAGATTTCCTTTCCTTATGACCTGTAAATCCCAAGCTCAAGATCAGTTTGCTGTAATGTTGCAATCCTTTGAGCTCTACCTGCCATAAATGCATGCACAGTGTCTAGCCTCCAGTTCTGTACAGGTGCCACTCCATGAAGTGAGGATCGCTCATCCAAAACACCTTCCCACCAAGATCAAAACTGTGAGGAACTGTTCATGTTATTCTCCTTTCTGTTCCTGTATGAAGTTTGTTTGCTTGTTTAAATGTATGAATTACAGTTTGCAAAATATGAATGACTCACTTGAAAGGTTTTAACCTGTCCCCACTAGCCTATGAGGAACATTTCCTTTGTGGTATGTCATTGCTGGGTTCATAGTTAAGTAGAGTGAATTATCTGTAGTTCATAATTTTTAAAAATTTTCTTGTGAGGTTTTGGTTCTGTATTAGCTATGCCCATATATTATAAATGTCAGCATTTTAAAAGTTGCAGAGGCAGGCAGTAAATCCCTTGAAGAAAGTGTGAAAATTTCTATTCTTGTTGAATATCAAGTTTGTGAATTAATGGCAGTTCTTAGAGGGGAGGGGGAGAAGATGTGAACCTGAAGGAACACAGGGAAAAATGATTGTGTAATATGCATGCATTCCTCTGGGCCTGGAGTCTCTTCAACAAAAGCAGTAGGAACATAGTGTTGTCCAAGGTCTGGGTCTCATCTGGGAGAACCTGTGTGCACGTTTATAGCTTTTTAAGTAGAGGAGGCAGTCAGGGAACTTTGTTAAACTGAAATAAAACAGATAGGTGGAAGAGTTCGTTCTTTTTGTTTCTGTGTACCTTTTTCTAAAGCTAATAAGTATTTTGTTAATCTTGCACTTTAATAAAAAAGATTAATTTTTCTCTTTACCTTTAGTATTTGTCTAGAATTATCAGTGATGCTAGGACACCTGGTCCTGCTTGCTCCCAAATAAATGGAGTCTGTAACTATGGCCCTGCCTTCCATATGGAGTATCTCGCTCCTCTGCAAGATTCGAGAGAAGTTCAAGATGGCAAGGTTCTGTTTTGTTAGTTTGCCTGATCCATCCTGAAATTGGGTTGCTGCTTGGGAGAGACATCTTCCAGTGTTGAAGAAGGTGCCAAAAGGTACATGAGGGAGGAAGCTTGAAATGCCAAAATTATTCAGGGAGCTGGAATACTAATTAGTATCCAAGGCAATAGTGGAAATGTATGAGCACACTTGTAGGTGATACTGAATTTGCTTCACTGCTGCATGAAATTATGTGAGTGCAGAGGCATTTCCTCTGTGTCATCCCAGACTCAAATAGTTCTCTTTTATGGTGCACATCCTGGGATTCCTAGTCATATTCATAGAATCATAGAGTAACAGAATGGTTTGGGTTGGAAGGGACCTTAAAGACTGTTTAGTTCCAACACCCCTGCCATGGGCATGGACATCTTTCACTACACCAGGTAGCTCAAAGCTCCATTTAACCTGGCCATGAACACTTCCTGGGATAGGGCATTTCTAACTTCTCTGGATAATTGTTTCTGGTGCCTTACACCCTCATACTGAAGAATTTCTTCCTTGCATCTAATATAAATCTACTATCCTTTAGTTTAAGGATGCTCTCCCTTGTGAAAAGTCCCTCTCCAGCTTTCATGCAGGCCCCTTTAGGGCCTGGAAGGTGCTATAAGGTCTCCCCAGAGCCTTCTCTTCTCTGGACGAACAGTCCTCAGTATCTCAGTCTGTCTTCATAGGAAAGGTACTCCAGCCCTGTGATCATCTTTGTGGCTCTCCTCTGTACTGGCTCCAGCAAAACCATGCCTTCTTATTTTGGGGGTCCCAGAGCTGGACACTGCACCAGGAAAAGTTTCATGGGTGTAGAGTAGAGGGGCAGACACACCTCACTTGCCTTGCTGGCCATGCTGATTTTGATGCAGCCTTGGATACAGTTGGATTTCTGGAATGCAAGTGCACATTGCTGGGTCATGTTGAACTTCTCAGCAACCAGCACCCCCAAGTCCTGCTTAGAGCTGCTCTCAATCCATTCTCCACCTAGCCTGTGATTGAACTTGGGATTGCCCTTACCCAGAAGCAGAACCTTACACTTGGCCTTGTACTTCACAAGGTTCACATGGTTCCATGTCTCAAGGCTGTCCAGGTCCCTCTGGATTGCATCCCTTGCCTCCAGGGCATTACACACCACACAGCTGGGTGGTGTTGGCAAACTTGCTGAGGGTACAGTCAGTCCTACTGCCCTTGTAACCAACAAAGATGTTAAAAAGTGCCATTCCCCATACCGACCCCTCAGGAGCACCATGGACATTCCATTTGTACATCAAGCTGTTCGCCCCAACTCTTGGAGTGCAACATCCAGTCAATTCCTTATCCACTGAGTGGTCCATCCACCAAATCCACTTTACTTCAATTTAGAGACAAGGGTGTCGTGCAGAACAGTGTCAAATGCTTGATGCACGTTCAGGCAGATGAGGTCATTGTAGAAAGTTACCAGATTTGTCAGGCATGGTTTGCCCTTAGTGAAGCCATGTTGGCTTATTTTCCATGTGCCTTAGCATAATTTCCAGGATGATCTGCTCCATACTGGGCACAGTTGTGAGTGTATTCAAATGCATTTTTTCAGTTACACAATGATTTATCAGGTATTTATTAGCTGATATGTACCATGATATAGGACTGATATACTGCACATATTGTCTTGAAAGTTGTCATGGGATAGTTGTTTGTTGTGTTTGTTTTTAACGATGGTGAAAATTCAAGAAACATACTTACCATGAGGATTGTTACATGGATAAATGCATGGGTAAGCATAAAGTAGCATAAAATCCCTCACAACATAATAGTCAAGCAATAACTAAAGGACATTTTTTCAGCTTCTCTTTCTTCTTGTAATAACATTTTCAGAATATAAGCGTGTGTGGTTATAGTAGACCTGCCAAGGTCTCTCTGCCTAGGGCACTATAAAAAATACAAATTATCTGTAAATACTAGCAATAGCATTCCAAAAAAATCACAGAATCACAGAATATGTTAGGTAGGAAAGGACCCACAGGATCATTGAACCCAGCTCCTGGTCCTGCACAGGACCATCCCCAAGAATCAGACCATGTGCTTGAGAGTGTTGTCCAAACGCTCCTTGAACTTGGTCAGGCTTGGTGCTTTGACCATTTCCCTGGGGAACTGTTCCAGTGCCCAACCACCCTCTGTGTAAAAAATTTTTCCAATATCCAGCCTAAACCATCCCTCACACAGCTTCATGACATTCCCACACCACGGAGAAGAGATCAATGCTTACCCCTCCTTTTCCTCTCATGAGAAAGTTGTAGACAGCCGTGAGGTTCCCCTCAGTCTCCTCTTCTCTAGAATGAACAGATCAAGTGACCTCAGACACTCCTCATACATTTTCCTGTCAAGGCCCGTTTTTTTTTGCTCTCTCTTGGACACTCTCCAATAGTTTAGTGTCTTTATTATATTGCAGTGACCAAAACTGCACACAATATTCAAGGTGAGGTTGCACTAGTGCAAGGTGGAATGGGAAAATCACCTCCCTTGACTGCCATCTTTCCTAACCTCAGAATACATGCTGCCAGTAAAACTATGTCTGGTAAAAAGTTCCTACTTTTCAGCCCTGGCATAGCACCAGCATAGCATGTCTCTTGATAAAAGTGGCATATGGCACAGAACGTTTTTCTGACGAATGGTGCAGTTGTCCTTCCTTACACCTCTCTTTGGCTTCAGTTAACTTTTTGTGGAAAGAGGCTTGCATTGGGCAAAATCAGACCCAGGGACTGTGGAGAACCAAAGGTCTGAAAATCTTATAGCCCAAGTAATGCATCAAATTTACCAAATTTTCCTACCAATACTGAGCACAGGACAGTGCTTGAATAAATATCAGGCATTTATATAAAACAATGTCTTCCAATTACCTTTTTGTTCTGTTTAATGACAGGTGGAAGCTGTTTATTACTTTGCTGTGGGGGATGTTCCAGTGGACACAAAGCAGCTACTCCTTGAGAAGGTTTCGGATGGCTCCTGTCCAGTCAACACGGTGTCTTTCAATGCTAGGGAAGATGAAACTATTATTTTTCTGAAGGAGTTGAGTCACTTGGCCTCTGGCAGGTATGACAAAGAGGGACAATAAAGATTTCAGTACTCATGAAGTTCTTTGCAGATAGCAACGGTATTGGGACATACCTGAGTGGGATCCATGAGGAAAACAAGACAAAGTAGTTCAGTAAGTGGCCTGGGGATGGGCAAATCATCTTAAGAGATATGACTAGAATGCAGGTCTAACTTAAACGGCCCAGCTTTCTTCTGCAAATGTTCTCACTGGCTTGCAGAAAGGCTATTCTCTTTTTATACCCAAAATTGTCTGACATCTGCCTCTCTCTTGAAGTCTGGAAAACTGTTCAGGGGAAATGGTCACAGCATAAACTGAAATAAGTTTTCATGGTGTTGCTTTGTGCATTAGTGGTATCCACAAGCCCCAGAAAAAGAGTTTTGTTGGGTCAAGTGCCATGGAGATGTACTAAAAAGGAAATGCCTGTCCAAATGAGCAGTTCATGGCATAACGGAAAATTGATGGGGTGTTATTCTTCAGGCCTGGTTCTGTGGAAAAGCAGTTCTGTAACATGCTCTCTAGCATCCTTTTGGTATGGTTAGTGGAAATTAATATATTCCACATGGTTTGTTGACTGCTTTATCCTGGGAATCAGACATGTGATGAGAAGCAGCCTTCAGTAGAAATGGATGAGACAACTAAAATCTTGATTCTATTATCAAAATAAAGAAAACAAATGAACAAATAGAAAACCCACAAGATCAAACTAATGCTCAACAGCAGGAAGGCAGTAGGAGTCAGTAGGTGTTTCTCTGCTTAACAGAAGTCACCATACAGTTACAGACTTGTGAAATGGCTGCTAGCTTTTTCTGTTTCACTGTTGTTTGTGCAAGAGTGGGAAGCCCTCCAACAGTAGAAATCTCCCAAACGACAGCAGAGCAATTGGTAAGATGGCAGCTGCTTAGCTCTTTTATAGCCATCTGTGTTTAGAAATAGCTTTTAGGAGATGGGAGCGTCTGCCAAAAACAAGACTGTGGGAAAGTGTTATGTTTACTCTGGTCTGATGTGTGTTTAAAATGATTGTGGTCATTTAGAAGCATGGTACCTCTATGGTACCAGGTACATTGCCAGTCACTATCCCTCATTTTCTTTTGGCAGTGTTTATACCTTCTTTATTAAAGGAAAGTGAATGTTTCTTGTATGGTAGAGACAGGCAGAAAGGGTTGTGGCTGGGGGCTGAGAGGAATTGTTTTCTTTGATACTGTTCTCACTGTAGTCTTTTTGCATGAGTCTAGCTTTTGTGCAGAGACTTACAGGGCCAGTTAATAACTTGCTGGTGGATATTTGCCCAATAACTGGATATAGGTTTAAATCAGCTTTCCCACAGGGATGGCCAAGTTCATGGGCTTTTCATGCCTTGAACCTGTTTCTAGTGTAGTTCTGGTTTAGAAATTCTTCTTTTTCCTGCTCTAGGACCTTCTCTGTTTTGAAAGCAAGGATAAATGAAGTCTGCTTGTCATCCTGATTTGTATGTTCATAATGAAATAAATATTCCTGTTAGGCTTTCAACTGGGAGGATAATCTGATAAAAAGGTGTTAGTGTCATCTTAGACATCTCAAATTACATGCCTGCTCAGGCTCTTAAAAGCATTAATTAAAAAAAAGATTTCCAGGAAATTGAAGAGTAAGGTGCTTTGCAGTAAGTAATATAAAAAATTAGAATATTCTATGCGAGAACACTTCAGAAAGTATATAAATGTATAGAAAACATTTGATAATATTAATAATCTTATTGTAGTTGAAGCTTTAGATGTAATTCTGTGGTTGTATGTGTGAAAAACATCTCTTGAAAATCAGAGAAGTGTTTATGTATTTTGTGCACTGGTGAAAACTCATTTTGTATTACAGATTCCATGCTTTTGCTGGGAAGAATGACTGTAGAGATGCTACTGGACCTACACTAAAATATGAAAAGGATGGAAAAAGATTGATTACCCTGAACTCTGGAAAAGTGAAAGGGCGAATGCCACTAGGTAGACAATATAAACCCCAAAATTATACTGATATTATCAGCGAGCTGTCAGAATAGAAATGTAATTTAGGAACTTGATAAGTGTAGAATCAAAAAAAACCTGTAGGTGTGGGTGGGATGAAGAAAGGACTGGTCTGGAAATGGAAATTCTCTGGGTGGGAAGGACAGGGCAAGGAAAAGCAAAGAGTGAAGAGCATAGAGGATGTGCATATAAGAATGAAAGAAAAGTGGAAAAAAGGGAGAAGAAGATAATTTATTTAGGAATATGAAGAACAGTACTTGTGTGCTTGTGCCAGTGACCTTGTGGAAATGTATGGAGAAATGGTAAAAAGGAAGGGGAATAGTGTGACAGACCACATGATACAACAGCCAACATCAATATAGGCCAAGTTCATAGGTAATATAAGGGGATTAAATCAACATGAGGTTTACTTGCTTGTCCCAAGAATTTGTCACAAAGACAGGCAAAAAGCACATTAAAGTGACTGTAGAGAAGGCAGTGCAAGGTGGTGGTGGGAGGATTGATAGAAAAAATACCAGGAGGAAACAACCAAAATAAACAGTTTCACTGGTGGGTGGAACTGGGCAGAAAGCTCAATGTGTTTCATATTAGTCACAGTGCTACTTCCTCTGGGTAAGTGTTCAGTGGGACTGGACTCTGGTTTCAGCCAGGGTGGGAGGAGAGGGGCTTTTGATGTGAAGTGAGGCTTTGTGTGTCAAATCTGATGTCTTTGTCAGCAGGAGAGTAAAAAAAAAAAAAAAAAAAAAAAGTTCTTTTAGGCATCAGGAATCATAAGATGTCTTTAGTCTAGTGGCTCAACACACCTACCCCTTTCTCCCTTTGTGCTGGGGGTATTAGTGTTGCTCCAAAGGTACAACAGTGTTATCCTCTTCTCACTGTTAGGGAAGTATGGCACAAGGTGGATTTGGTGTCTCATGTAAGGCTGTTTGTCAGTCTTGAACTGACTGGCCCATATTTGGGTTGTAATGAAGTTTCTTGCATACTAACCTATTCTTTACTAGGATTATAACAGCGTAAGAGAAAGAACCATTGTGGGGGGCCAGAAATAAAGGAGTGAGGTATCACCTGCTTTTTTGAGTTGTGAAAGGACACTCAAGCCTTACCCATGAGGAGTTTAGAAACCAACATCAGAGTCTGCTTCAAAATACTGTTTTCATAGTATAATGATTGCCTTCTGTGTGCTGTGAGTGCTTTCTTGCTGTACCACATTTGGGGGTGTGCATGGGGGGAGCTGCCTCCCTCTTCCCCTGAGGCAGTCAGCCTGTTTCAATAGATGAGCCTAGAGCTCCTCTATGACTGAAATTACTTCCTCACCACTGTTTCTAAAGCTGAAAGCTGAATAGCTTTTATCGCTCAAAAGGGCAGTAATCCCCTTGAAGTGCATTGTCTGTTGCATCTTATTGCTATTATGGAGTAGAATTTACACATTAAAAAGGAACACAATTAGCTTTCTGCATTTACTGGGTATTACAGGCACAGCCGTGACATCACTGGCAGCCAATTGGAGTGTTTCAGTCATATGCAGAGTATTAAGTCCTTTCAGAAAAGAAAACACATTGAAGACATTATTCTGGTCTGTGTCTGATTTCTCTTGTTTCAGAGACTCCTTCAAGGGTGTAGTAATAAGGCAATAAAAATAAAAATGTTGATTACTCACTAATGGGCTCTGAAACTGGTTCTTGGATGTGTGGCATAAACTACACAAGGAAATAAATGGAGAATGAACCAGAGATTTAATCCTCCAAATATGGAATTTCTAAAAACTAAAGGGAGGCACAGGAATATTTTGATTATGTTCCTTTTTGCATCTCAAATGCAACAGCTGGAGGCTGAAACTCATAACCATATTATATGGACTGGAAAAGCTGTTTTAACGACGTCTGATAGTTTCTGGGTATCCACTGAATATCAGCATTTTGCAAATACTGAAAATCTTTATGTTCACTCCTTTTCATCTGCTTTACCAAAACAAGTCAGAAGTGAATTATTTAAAATTTTAGATAAGAGCTCAGTTCTCCCCTGTTTTGCATCTCGAACAGACATTTAGAAAGCAAGTGTGAGAAACTGACAATTTTGAATTTTTTTACACTCATTTTGTGTGGGTGCTCGAGATCAAAACAGGTGTAACTTATTAAAGAATTAGGGTCCTTGTGCTGTCAGCCTAAGATTTACTTATGGCAGAGAAATGCTTTTACATAAAGCCTAATTTCACCAATGTGATATTATCTCTTCATCCAGTGCTAATTTTCCTGTTATCACTTCTGCCTACTTCTTTGTGCAGTTTATTCATCTGCAAAAAGCTGTAGAATAAAGCAATCTTGTTATGTTGTTAAAATTATAAGTGGAAAGGAGGTGACATTTAAGTTGGAACTTGAAGACATAGAGGGCAAGGAATGGCAGAAGCTGTGGAGAAAAGATGTCTTTCTGAAAAAGGATACATTTGTGTCATCTGCTTGCAGTAACAGGGCGATAAGTGCTACATAGGGCTTGAAAAGTAGTGGTGCTTTGAACTAGATCCTGAAATGAATAGAGGGTCCTCAGTGGCTGACATACAAACAGTAAATTTCTGTGTAAGGATTTCTGTGTGGTGGAATAGATGAGATTGCATGTGTGGAGAAAATGCAAACAGACTGAAACCAGGATTTTACTGATGTGATAAATCCAAACAGGGAAGTGTCTGACCTCCTTGTGAACAGTATAAGGCTCTGTTCTTAGGTGTACTTGATTTTTCACATTTAGGGAAGTTTGATAGGGAATATTTCAGGTTGTTGTGTGTAAAAAAGGGAAGCATAACAGTGTCATTCTCCTGTTTGACATAGAAGTCAATGAACTCTGCACTGTTTATTACACTGACATGGGAAAGATTGAACCCTCCCTTTGGAGAGCCATGATAATAACTGAAGAGTAGCTACTTTTCCTGGAAGCTAGCAAAGATCATTGCCTCTGCTTTTTTTCTTGCATGTGCTTTGTCTAGTCACAGCAGGCTAACCTTGGCCTGGCAAATCTCTTTGCTAATGTGTAGAGAGTGATGCAGATAGCTGTTGTGTGATACCACATGGGATACAAAGTTCATTTGCTTTGTCCATTTGCCCAGTGGAAAAGGGCAGGATTGGGCTGCAGTGAGTTTCAGTGCTGTTTTACCTGGCAGGTATGCAGGTGAAAGCTGTGGACTGCCCTCTTATGCTTCTTTGTGCCTTCATCCCCCTCTAAGTGGAAATTTTAAAAATCAATGATTAACGGTATATTGCTGTGTTCTGCTGCCACATGGAGGCTGAGAAAGGGACTTGCAGTGAAGAAAATCAATTTCCCCACTTCTCTTGCCAGTAAATCCATTTTCAAATAGATCTTATTTCATTATATTTGGATTTGCTTGTTGCCACAGTTTGTCAGATATTCAGACAAGTAATAAATGCTTCTGTTTTCCATGATTTGCTTTTGTATTGGCATTTGCTATATATTATTATAAAATAATGTACTTATTTTGTATTGGTATATTTCAAAGATATTGTAGATATTTTGGGTATTTTGTAGGCGCTTTTTTTTTTTTTTAATATACCATTTTTTCATTAGCAATATGGAAATCAAATCGGTTACAGTGACTTGTCAAACTGGATGAGTTGGTTTGTGGGGAGGTAAATGTGGAAAAGCTGCTTCTTTTA
This sequence comes from Certhia americana, assembly GCA_018697195.1. Lineage (NCBI taxonomy): Eukaryota > Metazoa > Chordata > Aves > Passeriformes > Certhiidae > Certhia > Certhia americana. The sequence goes on along the minus strand of CM031857.1, from coordinate 85,285,573 downwards.
ATATTGTCTGCCAGTTAAATAACTGGGAAATGGAAATGAGGGCAGTTACGAGTTTCCGTGTGCATGTGCAAATGTGGTTTGTGTTTTTGCTTAGGTCTACCATCTTGCTTCTCAGTTCGCGGGTGTCAACAAAATGCTTCTGCCCTACAGGCTCTCCCCACAACCTTCCTCATCCTCTTCTTCTATCCTAGGTCCTCCCTTCTCCAGAGCAGAGACACCTTTACCTGCAGGCAGGGCATTCCTGGAACATTATGCAGGATGAGATGCTCTGCAGAGTCAGGGTGGCTGCAGGGAGAGCCGAGGGAAGCTGACTGTGCTTGGTACAGGCGGGATACGTGCAGCAGGGTGTTCAGGCTGGTCCTCTCATGTGTGACTGGTGACTGCCTTCCTGCCCTTGCAATGGAGTGGGTTTTGAGTCAGAACCAGGGAGTCACCTGAGGTCTGGCTGCTGCACTGCCGCACAGAGCGGTTGGGAAAGTGCTTCATGGCAGAGAGAACCAGGATGGTCCTTTTTCTCCCTGGAAAAAGTAGTTTTCTAAAACAAGATTATTCTTGGGACATGAGTGCCTGCCTGAGTGTGTACAAGAGACAGAGGCTTGGAGTGGTTGTGAACTGCATCCTCCAGAGGGGTGACTTTCTTTGGTTGGTGGTCCCCAAAAAATGGCATGTCTGAGATTTGAGCAGAGGGAATTTAAACAAAGTGAGGTTCAAAGTGAACTTTCTTGGTCATTTACCAGAGATGTGCTTTGAGGGATGGGGCACAGCTGAGAGTCACATCTGGAAGATACTATGAATTGCATGTGTATGTAGGTTTTGATTTTGGGGGTTCAGTTTTGAAAAACACAGGGTTTTTTTGCCACTCCTCCTTAGCTGTAGGGGAAAAGAGGCCAAGGCAGAGGTGCAGCTGAGCTTCTTGTGTAGAGAGAAAGCTGCTGTGGATATCACTGCTTGCTGCTTCTCTCCCAGTTGAATCCAGGAAAAATGTTGTCAGAAGAAAGGTTTTCTAACAACTGGAATTTCACAATGTGCAATTCTTGGTGCCTGCATTTGTCCTGTGTAGCAAGTGACATCAAGCACACTTGCTTTGAAAGGGCATGCAGTTTTACTTTGCTGTGCTGCAAGCATAAATAAGGAAAAATCTCTTCTCATGTAATACCAATTCATTCCATCTATCTTAGTGGGGACTGTTACAATAATCTTGTAAAACTGATGAGTCCATAGCATCAATTTAAGAGGAAATGAAGCAACACAATAATGTAATTGTTATTTTTAGAGGTAGTTGAAGTGTTCATATTTCTTTCAATATGTTCAAACATTGCATTAAAAATATTCATAAAATTGAACTTGGATGACTGTAATTGACAGTTTGTGGAGGATATCCAGATTTAGTTGGAGACAGCACCACTGGAATTGCATTCTTAACACCCTTAAACTTAGAACTATATTCATGTGTGGTGTGAATGCATGTGTTTGCATTCTGGGACAAGATTGCTTATAAAAAAAAGTTGAATTCTTTCCAAAATATTTGAAGGAAATATTTTTCTTAAGTTTGTACAAGTAATGTAATGTAATGTACAAACAAGTAATGATTACAGACTGAGTTTTTTTTTCTCCATTTTGTGTTTTATGTTGGGAAATGATCTGCCTTACTGAAGTTTTTTGTGATTTAGGAAATGTTGATCTTTGTCCTAATGGCTGCAAAAGATGTTTTGAAATGCAGGAAGGTCCCAGGAGATGGCAGTGTACAATAACACAATTCAAAATATTTCTTGGAAACTGAAAGCATTTCCCAACTAAAATTGAGTTGTGTAAAATAATAATAATAATAATAATAATAATAATAATAATAATAATAATAA
>CM031857.1:85230044-85283704 GCA_018697195.1 Certhia americana | reverse complement strand
ATAATAATAATAATAATAATAATAATAATAATAATAATAATAATAATTATTATTATTATTATTATTATTATTATTATTATTATTATTATTATTATTTCTTCTGAGAAGTTTATCAAAGAACTGGCAGCCTACTTTAGCAGACAAGTTCACATGTCTTGTCTTTCATACAGTGAGCCATCACTATATATTAGTTGAACCACTGGATGATAAGAATAGTTTGCCTTGTTCAGCATTTTTATGTGCAATTCATTAATAGGTTGGGATCTGCAATAGTTTGTAACCTGTATTTGAGGTTAGGATAACTGATGATTCAGTTTCTTTTTTATTTTTACTGTAACACTGCACACAATTTCTCTACATTGTCCTATATTGCAGTTTAAATTCTGAGAGTAACCTAATTTAAGACATTTTTAATAACAACACTACTGCTTAGGTACACAAGGTGACTCAATTTTAGTAGTTTCTTTTATGAAATTAAAAAAAATTGTTATTTTCATCAAGAAAGACATATCTGTAGAAATTAAGAAAACTTTGTCTTAATTCCAGCTTTGGATTTTTCTACTTTTTTTGAAAATACAGACTGGTAGTAAATTTTTTTTTTTTTGGTAGCATTTGTTTATGACTGTTGAGAATTGTTGGGATGGAAATAGATTTATCTTTAGCAAAAATTCATCCGATAGTCATCAGGGAAAGAAGATTTAAATATTAATTTTATTTAAATATACTTTAGGAAATGGAAAGAGTAAAAAATGTCTTATCTTTAAAATGTCAAAAACTTGGCTTACTATTTGAAGACAAGTTTTGCAATGAAATCCAGGGGGTAACAAGTGAATTTCATTGGGGAGTTTCCTTATTATTTTCTGAGAGTGTTAAAACATATTTGCTTCCACTGTGGGAGCAATCTTTGGCCAACTTTGGAGATTAGTTCCAATATACTAAGCACCTCTCATATACTGGGGCCAGGTTTGAGCCCTTTTCTGAAGTCTGTCAGAAAACAGCACTTGACATTGCAATGGGACCTCAAGAAAACAAGGTTATATGGCAAGATCTGGGTGTACCAATGACTTTGTTGTGATTGAGAAGTTACAAAAAGCGGAAATTGTATACAAATGTGAAGTTCTATTTATTATTTCTCTTGCAGTAGCTGGTGTCTGTGAAGATGTGTTTTTGATCTGGAAGGAACTGGAGGAAGCCAGGAGTACAGTGAGACAAGTTCAGAAAATGTTACCAGAATCTGACCAGTCTGCTTCTCAAGATGGTATAATTTTATGTTTCTTTCAAGACAGCTATCATTATATTAATGATCAATATCTTTCTGTGGACGGTTTTGATTGCACATCAGTTCGGGGATGTTTTTCTCCAAAATGTCTGTAAACAGGGTATAGCACCTATATGTCTATATTGCACCTGTAATTGTTATCTAAACTTAGGATTGCTTAAAACTTTCCAATACAAACCTCTGTTTACAATGGATTAAACTTGCTAAACTTTAACAGCTCAGGCTGAAACATGCTGTTTTTAGTTTACCAGTGACAAGGTTTAGAAGTTACCTGGATTTTAGAGTATGGAAATTATTTGGGTTGTTTCTTTTGTTTTTGTTTTTGGTTTTTTTTTTTTTTTTTGTCTTTTTTTTTTTTTTGTGATCTCTTCCTGTCTGTCTGAACCAGTAAATCTTCCATTTTTTCTACACAGTGCTGGGGAAACACCTCATCCCTCTCCTATCACAGTCTTCTTGGGATAACCTCCAACCTGATAGCTAGTTCACTCCGCATAAAGGGAAGAAGCAGAAGGGTTGCATTTTTGTCAAGGGTGGAGGTCTGAAAACAATTCAGAAGCAGCATACTGACAACTCCTGTCTTAAGAAATGTAGAGGAACACCTACGTTTGTTCATTAAACCAATAGTTGCTGCCATTATGTTTGGCCTAGAACATGGCTTATTTGTTGTTCTGTGAGTATCAATTGGATAGAACCCTGCTGGAGAGAGAAGCATCACTGGTTTCTGGAGTTCTGTTCTGGAAGGCTTTAACAAAGGATGGTGAGAAGCTACTCAGTCCTGTAAAAATGGAGATGCTTTCCACATGTAAAGCATGTGGAAGAAAGAAAACAACAGTTTTCCTTTCAAAATTATGTGAGCACATTTGTGACACTTGTTCTAAAGGACCACAAGCAATCATAAAGCAAAGATTTCCACATGAGTAGGCTCTGATTGTGTGCCTGCCCTGATGTTGGCTGATCTCTCTGTGTGTAAGGGCAGGAGATGCCTCCATAGGTTTTTTTACAGGATCTTACTACTGTGGTCATTGTCGCTGCATCTAAACTGAGTAGACATTTATTCCACCTTGGTCCACCAAAATCAAACTGTGATGAAATAAATTTACCCTGCTATGAGATCCACTGCCTTGTCATTTGGTTTAGGTGTGGCTTATTGGGGTAGTGATGAGTTAGTGGAGAGTCCTGTATCCTATTATTTTATCTGTATTATCTGTATTATCTGTATACTATATGATGTCCAGATTTGTGCAGTGCTCTAACTAAAGATAGTCCTTAGAAAATTTGTAAAACAATATGGCTTTGTAGTTTGCCTTTTACTTTTAATAGCCATCTCTAAAAAGATTAATGCTAACTAATGGTCTTGACTGTGTTTTCAGTTATTATCTCTGTTGTTTCATTTTCTCAAGTGATTCTGATTGAGGTTAGACATCTTATTCAGGAATACTTTCTGGCATTTTGTAGTTCAACTACTAAGAAAATTCCTTCTATATGTTGATCTCACTATTTATTGTCTTTGTTCCCTGTCTTCTGGTGGGGTTTTTTTTTCCAATTACAAAGGAATTTGTTGCAGCAAGTTGTATGATAAGAAAAAACACTACAGCTGAAGTATAGTCTATTAAGAATCACTCAGAAATAATCTGTTCAGTCCAATGCTGTCAGAGCAAGAAGAACAAATTTGAAAATTTTGATTCCAGTATCAGAGTCTGTTTTTGAAAACAGCGTATCCAAAATGAACCATGTTTTACAGGAGATTTTGCTTGTTTTATTTTCTTTATTAGCAAACAAAGGTGATCATCCATTACCAAAACATATATCTGACAAATACTTGACTTCTGAGAAATGGTTGCAGAAGTATGGCTTGAAAGCTCAGAAGCTCACACTGTATGATGCACTTGCTGATTGTGTTTTTCGCCATGTAGATGGGCTTGTTGACATAAAAATTAAACCAGAGGATGAATGTTCACAAACTGATGCTGTGAGTATTGCTATTTTTCCCTCATGTCCTGTGAGTTGTTTGTTTTTTCTTTTAAAGATTGAAAACTTGGTTGGTGAATAAATTGGTGATAGAGTGTATGGCATTTTAGTTTTGTAGTTTTTGTTAAAATCAGATTACTAATTATTGAGACATAAAATAAAAATGTCTCAAAAAGCTTTTTGAGAATGACTGCTTTAAGAACTCCTTGCTGGTTCATATCAAATCTAAAAGGAAGAATCAGGATTGGCTTAAGCAATGCCTTGGTTTTCTTTGTATTTCTGTGGGGTGGGACAAAGATTTCTTGTTAACTTTAGAGGTTGTGTTAGTCTCAGCTGCTGCAGTGTCTTTACATTCCTTAAGAAGATTTGGATTAATTTGTCTTCTATTTGTTTTTCTCAAGCTTCACAATTGAACTGTTTGGTAAGCTTCTATTTTGTTAGCTGCAAGAATAAAACAAATTTCTATTGAATCTTTCTAGGAGCAAATTCTATGACCACCATATCCCATGTTTATTTCTACTTTTGTTCATATGCAACAAGCATGTATCTTTGAAGTTTGTTCCTCAAATGTTAAAGGCACTGCAAAATAATATGTTTTCCACATGAAATGTGTTTTCCTTTGTTGTAGGAGACAAAGAGGAAGGTAATTCATGCAAGATACTGTGACAAGTTTGTACATACCCTCTGGAAAGATGGATCTGTAGTTCATGTGTATGTTACTACAGAAAAGTATAAGCAGTACAAAGAGAAAATGAGGACAGCTCTCAGACAAGTGGAAGGAAGGTTTGTGTTCTTTCACATAAAATCAGCTTGATCACTTTACATGAGCATTGAAAAGTTTGACATTTACTGTCACAATAAGTTGAAGTGATTGGTAAACTGACAGGAGCAGTACTAAGCCAGAAGTCTATTTTAAATCAGAAGCTTCTATCTTGGATTTCTTAGTAGCCATAGAACAAAACTGATGAAAATTTCAAACTTGTGTTCTCCTGAAACACAAACAAAGGTGTGTAAGTCAGTCTGCAGATTTTTGAGTTACTGCTAATAGTACCAAAAAAGTATTGGGACTACAAGGTGGCAGACAACTTCAAGAATCATCAATAAAACTTAGTAAATATCCATCCTGTATACCTAGGATCCCTTGTGACACCAAGAAGCACATTTTGGCTTGTGACTGTACTGATAGTGGTAACTGCCCTTTTTGCAATTTTGTGTTGAAGACAATTTTGAATAGTCGAGATCAGGGTGTTAAGTAATGTACATGATCAGAAGTTCACTGCTCAAATTAGCTTCCCAATTTACATTTCTACAGTCATATAAGGACATTTAGGTTTTGTATGACATCTACAAAATAATAGGCAGTTTAAGGAAAACATACTGTAGAACAGAAAACAAAAATGTTGCCCTCTGGTTTGTATATTAGGACAAGAAGATGCCTCACTGAAAAAATTAGGATGTGAACTTTCATTTTATTGGTGAATTTTTCATTTTATTGCTCCTTCCCTACCAAAGTAAAACAGCCTGGTTATGTTTAGCAAGGTCAAACAGAGTTTTGTTATTCCTTCTAGTTTATCTCCATCTTACTGTATATTTAGGATAACATTTACATACTGTCAAAGGAAAATTTGACAAAAGCAGTTTTGGTGAGTATGTATTTTTGAAATCCAAGTCAAGATTGCTGTTTTGAATGTTTCATCTGAATGTTAAAAAGTCTTGATAGATCTCATCAAACACTTTGGGTGAAATAACTAATGACAAAATAGCTATCTGTAGCTACTGTAGCAGTGTCCTTATGTTTCCATGATATAATTTTTTCTGAAACCTTTTGTGGACATGAATATTTTTTCCCAGGGCCATGATGTTCTCTGTGTTAAATGTCTCTGTTTCAGTGTAGATGAGTATTTTACAGCTTTCAAGGGAGATCAGATTTGGACTTGCTACAGCCATTACTGAGGAAATGTTTTTGTGCAGAGCAGTATGTATGCATGTATTTAACTTGCAGGCACACTCCAGTCCTATTTAAAATGTAAATCTAACTCTGTATTTAAGGCTCAAAGTCCACAAACCATTGAAGCATCTGTGTTATATTAAGGCTCTTTGAAGTGCATAAGTTCCTTAGAGAAGAGGTTCTCAAATGGTTTCCTGAGAAGAGAGGCATAGCAGTATAGGTTTAAATGATTTTCTGAGGTGAGTCTGCAAAACAGATACAGGATACAGGGACCATAGTTATAGTTGATTCCACACTGGCTTTCCCAGCCCAAACTACCTGATAACTGACTTTATAAAGGTGCTATATTGTCTTTCTTTTGTGTTTTTTTTTTTTTTTTTTTTGTCTGTCTCCAGATTTCCATTGAAATAAAAAATTGAACATGTCTTGTGATGTTATGTAGGGACGGAGGACTGATTCATCAAGGGCATCTGACGGTGACTACTAATAGGTGCTTAGGGAAAGAGAATAAGAAGTACAGCAGTGACAAACAGATCTTACCTTTCAGATTCTGATACACAGAGCTCCAAAGATGTTACAGAACAGGTTTTTATATTTTTCCCTCCCCCAGGATTAAGTGGCTTCAACAAGGAAGCAGAGGGCTTTTTGGGAATGTGTTTGAAGATGATGTCTATATTCTTATTGATACATCCCAGTCTATGAACAACAAGCTGCCACTAGTGAAGGAAAAAATATTTCAGCTAATGCAGGTATGATAAAGGGATGACTCTGAAGGCTGAGGAGCATTTTAGAGTAACTGATCTTTCCTGGATGGTTCTTACTCTATTTTTCGTGTATTTTTAAGAAAGTTTTTTTAAAAACTGCAGATTTGTAAAAAAACCTTGCATTTCTCTTTGTGTGCTCATTTTTTAGTTAAGGATTTATGTTTTCCCCTTGTTTATACAACTATTTGAAAAAAGCTAGAGAAAATACTAAAAATTAAAAAGGCTTAGGTAGTTCTTTCCCTCAAGCCACCTTCCTTCTAAAGAAAGGAAAAACAAGCAAACAAACAAACACCCCAAACCAAAACCACGCTATGCTGTGAAACAACTTTTGCATTTCATTTTTACTTTTAAGCAGTGTCATCCAGTTGCATTGGCTTGTTGTGATTGGTAATGTGTGTTCTAGATTCACTTTCATATTTCCACAGTAGAGGGTGTAGAATGTTTTGAACTTCATTGCATCTTACAGTGACTCAGAACTTTGCAAAGGGACTGGCAAAGTGCAGGAGTATCTCAAAAGCTATGGGTACTGGGAGACATCTAAAAACAGGATTTGTCTTGTCTAGTTTTAGACGTCTACAATGATGTCATCTAAACTTACATTAATATTTCAGAGAAACTATTAATCTTAAATTACTTTAGTCCTAAGAGAAGTAACTGAGATGAAAATTTAGTCTGGCATTGATAGCAATCATTGGTAGGACTGAAAAAATTAAAACTATGAGAGACGTTTTTGAGCTAAGTGCTGGAGTCATAGGACATAGTATCTTGTGGTCCTCTAAGCAGATCAGCATTAGCAATATATTAGATACTGTGCCAGAAGGTTTCACTGGAAGCTGCACAAAAATTGTGATGAAAGGGAGGCAAAGACTTCAGGCTCTGAAAGTTTATACTCATTTGCACAAATCTTCCCCCCTTGTAACTTGTAACTAGATGTCCAAAAGCAGCTTCAGCAAATTCTTGATTTTCTCCTGCTGTCCTAGTTCCCCTTGCCAGTGCTCTTTATATGATGCTTGTTCTCCTCCTTTAAGTGATATCTTAATTTCTTTCTGATTACAATTTCCTCTGGCAAGCAGTGATAATCTCTTTCTTACACCACTGATCGTATCTGGTTTCATCTCTCTCTTTCTTGTCCTCCTACACATTTGCTGTTTAAATTGTTTGAAAAATATGAATAGATGGAGACTTACTTTGGGAATTTCAAGTGATATTAATAGTTGCAAGCAATAATTGTCTCTGGTTTTGTATGTCTCTCTGTACACTGTAACTTTTATTATATATGTTGTAAAAATTTATTGTAATCGTATAATTAATTATATAATAATTAAAATAATTGCTATTACTCAGTATTTCAGGATACAAGGATACTTTCTTTTAATAGTGGGTAAAATTCAGATGCTGTCTCTTGCAGGAACAACTGAGACACAAGAAGAGATTTAACTTTGTAAAATTTAGTGCCCAAGCAGTGGCATGGCAAGACAAACTTGCTGAAGTTAATGAGGCAAATTTGCAAGATGCGTGGCTTTGGATAAAAGGGCTTGAGGTAATATGGCAGCTAATTATTACAAAGAGTGTTTGTTCAAAGTTGTGTGTTTCTTCACTTTCTGCATGGCTGGGATGATTTTGCATAGACTAAGTATTTGACCTAAGTAAGCTGACAATACAGATGATGGATAAAATTAAGTAGATCTGAATGTGTTTGTCAGGTATAATAATCCTTTAAAAATGTGCCTGTTTATAAAATCATATTAACTGAACCTGCAGCCTGCTATTTTAGTAGCCACAATGTGAGCATTGGCCAATTTGAATTCTGTAGGAATCATGTCATTGCTCCGACCCTGTGTTTAAATTTGTCATTCTTGCTGCAGGGCTGCTGTATGGATGAGAGGTGTTGTTGTCTAACTTACAGCTCAGAGATGGCACAGGAGACCAAAGCCAGCAAACTGGAGAAGCATTTCTAGTCCCTTTTGATGGATAGACAGCTAACTTTAGGTGCCATAGAAGCATGAGAACGAACATACTCAGAACAAACATCTAGCAACCCAGTATTCTCTCTCTGACAGTGGACAAATTCTGAGTGTTTTTCCCTGAAACAAAGCAGAACTGCTTGTAGTCAGTCATAGTCATCCACCAAATTGTAACTATCAGCAGCTTTAGGACCACTTAATGTGTAAAATGTGGACAGCAATGTTATGAACACAGGACTAAAAATCTGTCATGTGAAGGTATAGATACATCCCACATTAGTTTTCTAGCACAAACCCTCATGTTCATGTAATAAAACTCCTCAGCATTATGACAGCTCTTTCTCAGATTTAATATGAAATTCCTGGGGATAAAGGAATTGGGTAAGCTACGTAATACCTCTGAGACTACAAAGCAAGACCAGTAACTTGGTATTCTCAGAAAACATTAACAGACCAACACACAGAGACAAGGAAGTATTAGTGTGGCCTCCCTGAGTAGCTGAACACTTGTAAATGAGCTTATTTAGCCCTATTTTGCTGCCCTTCTTGAGGCTCGAACACCGGTCTCTGTTTAAATCGTGTATGTTGTACAGCATCATGCAAGTTCAATAATACTTTGAACTACCATATTTTGATACTATCTTGTATATGTGTTAGTGATTGGCCTTTTCTATCATTATTCATAAAAGTGTGAATTTTTGATTGTAAATTTCATTAGAAGTTCAGATTTGGATATCGAAATGGAATAGGAAATGGCACAGGAACAGTCTACTTCCTTTCAGGGATGACATCTGCTGCTGACCTTTTTAGCCTCTTTTAAGCATTGCAGGCATAAATCTGAGATCAAAAAGCTGGCTTTACAGTGGAGCTGGAATTAACAGGGTTGCTCTGGGATATTATTCAGAGTAGATCCTTTGATCCCATTTTATGCTTTTTGGTCCCAAGATTTTGAAGGAAACTGAGCTATTAACAGTAACTAACTACTCCTTAAAAATCCTTTAGATGTGCTAACATTTAAAATTTTAGTGGTGGTACTGTCATATAATTGAAATACATCATTGTTTTTTAAATACTGATAAAACTGATGTTTGTTTTTAACAGTAGCAATTGAGAAACCTAAAATAAAGAGCTTTCACCATAAGGTACAGGGTTATTTTCTGCACATCATCAGCATCCACCCTATGTTCCCATGATGTGAAAAGAAGTGAAAGAAGCTGTTTTGTTTTAACTCAGTTTGGCTAATATACACATGATGAGTCATGAGTCTAAAACTTTGTAATTACTAAAACATCAGGAGTATTAGATAAATTTAACAGCTTAGGCTGGGTAGTTCTTATGAGTGGGTACTGGTAAGGAATGCTTGTGAGTTAGAAGATAAGATGAGCTATTACGTTGCCTGGCCCATACACTCTTATGTAGCCATGCAGAGTAACTCTCAGGATGTACCTTCTATTCCATTACACCTGATTGCCTTTGCCCTTTTTAATAGAAGAAATTGCTGGTGGGAAGGACTGGAAGAAATTTTAACACAGTTCATAGGACTGAAGAAATAATGCTATCTCTTAGCATATTTTTGAATGTATGGGTCAATGTTAGATATTCATATTTATCTTCTGCAATGCATTATATACGTGAATCCTGAATCTTTTCTTACACCACTATAGTCCTCACTGCCCTCCAGAGCAGTTCTCAGGTGTTATACAAGCAAAAAACAGACTCTCATCTTCTTAGAGGTTTTCCTTTGGTTCCTTCAAAAGACTAAGATTTGATGAAATAGTTTTTCATACTGGTAAACCTTACATGTACCTTTAGTTTGGAAGGTTTTGTACACAATGTTTGAAAGGTGGACAGTTGAAGATATAAAATCTAAGGCTTAGGTTCCTAAGCCAATGAATTTCATTGAATTTAGTGTTAAAAGTAGAAAGACAGATCATGATTGCTAAATATGTGAATGACGAAGGAAAAGTGCTACTATTACTCTAATGGAAATTTTTAGTGAGCACAACATTAGTTTGCTGGGCATGTTTTGTTGCTGTAGGTAACTTTTTTGTGCTAAAATATAAATGATACTTAACATATTATTATTAACAATATTAACAATACATTAATATGTGAAGAGGTAGATGGGAGAGAGTCTGAAAAAATATGTTTGGAAAATCAAGAATTCCTTTACCAGTTTTTGAGAAATAAAATTGTGCAACACTTTTGAGCAACTTTTTAACTGTTTGGTTAACTAAAATGTGTTTCAAGGGGGTGTGATGAGTTGACAAGCAGGAACATCAGTGGTAAAAATGAAGAGAATGCATCTTTTGTCTTACATCTTACTATCTGTTTTTTAGTCTTTTAGTGATTACTTTTGCTTGTACAGCTCAGATTGCTGCTGCCAGCATTTTGCTTCTGTGTTTTTGCATAGTGCTAAATACCAATATGGTACCAATTTATGTTACTTTGACTCTTGCTTAGCTTTTGTTAGCTACATGACATGGATGTTTTCACCATTTTATTAGTCATTTTGGTTCTGTATTATCCCTTGAATCAGTACACTGTCATTATGAATTTAAGAACAGAGACAAAGAACTGTTAGTATTTATAGCTGTTTCTTTTGTTTTTTTCTCTTTGGTTTCCTAGGTTGGAAGTTCCACAAATACACTCAAAGCTCTTCAGATTGCTCTTGCTGATACTGACAATCAGGCAATTTATCTCTTGACTGATGGGAGACCTGACCAGGTATTTCAAAATGAGAAAACATAAAATGCAGGAAAGAGGTGTCAGAAATTGGAATTATGAGATGAATGTCATGCTTGCAGTGATGAGTCTTGTGGAGTCTCTTGGATGTTTATTGGCATTGTTTCACAGTTTGTCTAGCTAAGAGCATAAATTAATATTTTACCAGAGACTAAAATTTGGCAATACCTTATTTGGCTTCAGGTACACTTATTCATATTCTTATTTATAATATTTTTATTAAGTTCAAAATTACTGAATAAGTAATTTCTTTTTACCTTGTTAATAATGTCTTTTATACCTTTTTAACAGTTAAAAAATGGAATGGCTGATATTGCTTTTAACTATTAAAGTTCAACCAATGCAATAATTATATTGAGAACATTGCTTAATTTGTCAAGATTTTTGAGTATTTTCAACAGCTGAATGTTATCAGAATTTAGAGAACTGAGTCAATAATTTTTTTATACCAGATCCTTCAGCATTTTTGGAGATGGTAGATCTACTTTTTCTACCTAATTCTAATTCTTTATGGGAGGAGGAAACTAGCTTTCCTATATTCTCAGCCTTTACTTTGTTTCCTGGTATTGAATCAACTTTTCTTTCTTTGGGCTAATTTAGTTTCTTAAAAAGATCAACACTTGTATACTTCCAAAAATATTTTTATATATGTCCTCTGATACTAAACACTAATGTAGTAGTTTAATTTCCTAAACGTTAGTAATTTCTTTTAAAACTTCACAAACAAAAAGTACTGATTATTTTACAATTTATGTCATGTGCCTTAATGCATTTATCAGTCTTTCTTTCAAACTCAGTTTTAAATTAGCCCAGTTAGCTAATTTCTGATTGAAATAGCAATCTGTATACAGTGGAAGCTTTTAACTGATCTATATCCGTCTCTGAGCAACAGCATGACTGATTACAGTCGTACAAATTCTTCGTGTTTTGATAAATATGTTTCTGGATGCCACATTTATAACATAATGGTATTTTTAATTTTCAGCCCCCCCAGATAATTTTGGCTGAAGTCCAACTTCACTGTAAAATTCCCATCCATACTGTATCTTTCAACTGTGATGATACAGAAGCCAATAAATTTTTGTATGAACTATCTACTAAAACAAAGGGACGGTTTCATTATTACAACATTTATTTGAGTGATCCTGATACTACAGAGATTATTGTTGTGAGTATCTGAAAATAAATATATTTGCTGCTTCATGCTACTTTGAAGAGCCACATGACTTGCATTATTGTGATTTCATATTACAATAGATTACTAAAAAAGAGAGGGTTAATCCTAGTTAGATTTGATGTGATATGAAAGCAATAATATGATTATTTTGCTTGTGAAATTTTTCTGGACCACAACAAAAAGAGCTAAGTATAATGCAAAGTCCATTTGTAGTTCTATTGTTCAAACACATTCTCTCTCTCCTGATACCTCCCACTTGAAAACTAGAACCTAGAAGTACACTTAGACCAAATCAGCTCTGGAAGAAACGCATGATGTCTGCTGTTTCAGAAATAAATTACTGTTTAAAATGAAAATGCAGTTTGTATCCTGTTAATAAATAAGAGAATGCAGAGCTGAATTTGAATGACAATGATTCTATATAGTTTTTTATGGGTTTGTTCTACAGTTGCTTATTGGAAGAGATCTATAAGGAGTAGGATTAGTAGAATAGCAGTCATCTATCAAGTGTGACTAAGCAGCTCAACAATCCCCAACAGGAAATTTTTGAATGGACTAACAGAAACACCCATTTGAAACGTATTCTTGCTTTTAATTAAAATTAGCACTCAGTGAATTGATTGCATGGATTTCAGAAATGGTGGTAGTTGAACCATGAGCACAAGCAGTAACAAGACTGTACTGGGAAATTTGAACTTTACAGACATCAGTTAGAAGGAAGATGTGAAAATAATCCACCTCTTGAAAAATGTCAGTGCACTGGGCAATTTCAGTGATTCTGCTGATGTGGACTGTGTGACACTGCTAATGTTGGAAAAATGAAGGCCAGAGTATGTGTTGTACATCTCCAGACTTTGCGATGGGAGCCGATAGCCCTGTGGGACCTGTAAAGGGTTCAAATCTTTGGAATTTCTTTCCTGTTTCTTCCTCTGGACTAAATGATTCCTAATCAATTACAGGGTTCACTTGAACAATATGTTTGTTGCTTCCCTGGGCCTGGGACCTTATGTGATACAGCTGAGATCTGTAGAATGACAGGCTATCCCTTGTAATGTAATATCTTGTATTGTATTTTATGCATTTGCTTGCTTAGTTTTCTTGCTTGCTTGAAATGAGTGGAGCTAGTGGCCCCATTACCTTATTCAGAAATACAGCTGTTCATATCTCAAGGGGTAACTGGCTAGTTAGGGAATGCTTGCCATTTTCCTAGAAATGACGAATAATTTGAAAGGCTATAATGCCAAGCACAAGAGTACTGAAAAAGTATACAAAATTTGGAAGCTGTGCTGAGTCATTATTCAGAATTCCTATCAGAATTTGAGTCATTTCAGTTCAGAAATGAAATATATTTTGGAGTAATTGTACTAAAACATTTGATTTTCTTTTTTGTTAGAATAAAGACATACATCTTTTGAAAAGAGAAATTGATCAAGGAGAGAAAGATCTAGAGAAAGTGAAGACCTTTCATGAGAAAAGTCTTATGATGAATTCTTGTAATGAAGAAAATTTTCCAGAGAATAAGTATGTTCTCATTCTGTTATTATATTAGCAATAGGTGGGAACTATCGATTACATTTCTTCTTTTTGAAGGAAGAGTTGTTGCTTTCTTACTCTTGGGGGTTTTTTTAACAGCCAAGGTAATGGAAAAGAAAAATCTGGAAAAATGTACTAATACTCTGATGACTGAAACAAAATGATCTCAAATATACCAATAATCTCAACATATTACAAATAATTAAAGCAAAGAGGGGAAATTATTTCTTTGTCTCCAACACATGGTAAAATTGGTCTCTCTAACCTAGAGACTTCCTGAAAAAATATTGTCATCTAAGTAGAGCTGGCATGATAGCTCATAAATAGCTGCTCATTGGGATATGCTGTTTGAAACATAAATTATGTACAAGTATACTTGTGTATTTATTTGTACAGTGATAGTAAAGAACATAAAAAATGCATTAAAAGAAATAGATTCTTAAGACAGAGATCTGTTTAAAACAGTAAAGGAATGAAAATAAAATAAAAATTATTAAAAGTTGACAGTGACATGTTATGATTTCATGTGTGAAAGGGCTGGTAGGATGTCTGGTATGAAAATATTTTGAAGTGTTTATTTCAGAATTTGCATGTTTTATATTTTATTAATGCTGGGACACACACACACACACATATATATATATATATGTGTGTCTGTGTGTCTGTGTGTGTGTATGTATGTGCATATACATACATATATATACACATATGTACATATGTGGCAGATATTTTCATTGCTGATGGTAGTTACTTAGCCCTGGGACTCAAAGTAGCTATTACAGAACATTCTGTTCTTATTAAAAATATATGAGGGTGTTACCTTAGAAGTAGTGAACATCTTTTAAATAAACTAAGAAACTACATTTAAATAATTAAAAAACCTAAGAATATTTTAACCTCCTTTGAACTCTCCTTTGATATGCATAATAGTGTAACAGAGAAGATACTTTGCACTGTTTGAAGCATTTGAAATCAGCCTTTAAATTGCTAGAAAACTTCAGCCTAGCATTTTTTAAAGTGGTGTTATGTATTTGCAGTAATTTCTTTTTGTCGCTTACAAGCAGTAATCACAAGCAGTCACACACTGTGTCCCTGTATCTAAACACATTGAAGAGCTGAGTACTTCTCTTAGGAGTAGGCCATGCTGTGCTTCTGAAGAACCATCAGTGCCATCACATGAGCAAACCAGGCAAAGCACTGTTGCCTGTCCAGCACGAATAAAGAAAGCATTACATGCAGGTATGACTCAAATGAGCTGTAATTGTCAGCAGAATTCATTCACTAACTTGAACAGATTCTGTTGCAAATAGCAAAAATTATCCCTCATTTTGGGAACAAATTAGGTGTTTGCTGACTAAAGTAATCATAATTTTGAAAATCTAAACTTCTCTTCGTCTCTACTTTTTTAGCCATCCTACTCATTTGGCCCAAACAGACAAACAAATGTCTGCTTGTTTTTGTTTTGTCGTAGGCCCTGCCATGAAAAAGTAGCTATTTAGCAAAACGTTTTGAAAGCTCTGTAAACAGTTTTTAACAGTAGATATTAAACCCTAATCTCTTTTTATTCTAAGTACATAATTGGCAAGAATGAAGAGGTGATATATATTGTACCAATTACAGCATTACTTCCACTAATGTTTCCCCTTACTACACCCATAATATTACATTTCTCCTGGAAGTGTCCTTTGTATGCAGCCTGAAACTAATTTTACCCAGCTGAAGTAAAATAAAGCCTCATCTTTGGGGAAACTAGAGAGTACAACTTAGTGTTGAAGTAGTTTTTTGTTTGAGGTATTGTGTAGGCAGTCCCTTAAAAACTGAATACCAAAGAGGAACTCAAAAATCCCAGGCATGTATTTGAGCAGCAGTTTAGCTCTTCCTTACTTTCCCTTTCAACAACAACTACAGATCAAACAAAAACGAGTCTGCTGCGGATCCTGAGCCGTGATGTGAAATCTAGGAAAGAAAGCCCAGAGGAAGGAGTGTCTCCAGAGGAAAAAAGTTTTTCTGTCAAGAAGGGTGTGAAATGTACAACCATTTTCAAAGGCAAGTTGACAGAACAAGAAGCTCCCGTTACATTTGTAACTAATGGTACCTTGTTTGAGGCAAAACTGTGCAGATCTGCATTACAAAAGACTGAAACTCAGCAGAAATGCAGAGTTGGACATGAAGTTGGGTATTGTGACAGTGTCCTTACAGCTGTGGCCAGACTCCAGCCACTTCCCAAACTAGAAATTTACTACTGGGTTTTCAGTAGGGCTTAGAAATACATCCAGATAGTATTAATTTCAGTAATAAGTCCAACTCTGAATTTTAAGATATATCCTCTAAGTCATTCTAAAACCTTATCTATGACACTTGAAGATGTTTGACTATCTTACATTTCATCATCTTATATTTAGTTTTTTATGTATCTTTCGAAGATATTTTCATAGTGGTGTACCTTAAATTAGCTGCTCCTGGCCATCTCATTTACTTGGTGTCACATGTTGACCTGGGAAATAAGATGGTTAATCTTTGGTCTTGGTCAAAAATAAACAAACTGAAACAAATCTTTAAAAAACTTTAAAAAGTTTAAAGTTTGCCTTCCAATTTTTAAAATTTCCTTGCTGGCTGATTAGGGCTCAAGAGGCATATGGTAACACTGTTACTATTGATCAAGCCCCACTAGGGAGAGGAAAACTAATTCTCACTGATTGATTAGTAACTGAAATGTCATGTAGTCATTGTGCATGACGCTGGTTGTAGGCTCAAATAAAAAAAATAGTGCTATTATATGGCAACTTATTTATTCATTCTTTTGTGTGCACAAAACTTCTGGGATAACAAAATGCAAATGTTTTCTCTTAGATCTGAAAATGCAGAATGCAAAAAGGGCATCTAAAAGGTATGTGTGTGCATATATAAATGCATAACAAAACTTGTACACATTTTCTTCAATCATTTCAAGCCTTTCAGATGTATTTCTACCTTGTGCTGTATCTCACAGTGTCTCTTTTCTAGCTCTCTGGACATCTCTTCAGCTGTTTGGTTAAAGACCCATGGCTTGGCTGCTAAGCGACTCACCATCATGGATGCTTTAGCTCCTATAACTGTCCCTCACCGTACAAAATACATCCCAGTTCTGGACAAGCATGTAGTTTCTAAAGTATTTGATAAGGTAAAACTCCTACACTGTTTGAAAGCTAGAACAAAACTTGATAGTGTTTTCCAAAGGATTTTTATAATTAATTTCTATGAATGTCATAATAACATTTTCTGGCGTTATAGATTGTTGATGTGCACTAAATTATCATGTGTATCTGAATGTTCAGTCATGGAACAGTAAGAAGATAAAACTGATAGGGTACACTTTAGGGTATACTTGCATACTTTACCCTGAAGTTCTTTCACTGTTACCAGCTGATGGCAGTGTGCAGTCATCAGGTGTTATGCAATTTCTTGAGCACCACAGCCTCCACTGATACGAATTCTCTGGAGGATGTCTTTTATTTTGTAAAGTCATCTGGAAAAGGGTGCTGGTACACATTTTGTGGATTTGTGCATTCTCAACTTTAACATGTGACTGCTAACTCAGGCCTTTTGAAAAGTACAGTCATTCAGTAATTAAATTACATTTTGAGAGATTTTAAATGAAATTTTAAGACAGTTGTAAGATTATGTGAAATTTATGAGAAATTTTGTATCATAAAGTTCAAATTGCCATTCCACTTAGAGGAAATGCATTTCATGGCAATGCATTTCCTCTAATTTTTCTTGTGTGATGTATCCTACAAAAGTCCTATGAATATGCTGTAGCTCATTTCAATTAATAAAAACTGTTTCTTTAAACAATACTCAAACAAAAAGCTAAACAACTTTTTTTCTTAAATAATAAGGAAAGATCAAGGGATTTGTAATAAAATGTAGTATAGAACTAAATAAGAGATTTATAGCAAATGTACACAATTGTACATTTTATAGTATTCATGCTTTTTTTTAAATTTAGGATTGGGAAATTTTGCTAAAGCATGCAGACTGTAGAAGAAAAACCACTTCCCCTCTTTGGTAAAACCAGTTCCTCTCTTTTAATAAAACCAAGTCAAAACCAAGATCTGTAAGGATATTTTTAAGTGTTATTTTTTAAAAATAGAATTAAAAGATGTCTTTTTATATAAGAATATTTTTAAAGGTACGTTTTAACATTTCAGATGTAAAATAGCCATTTAAAAAAAAAAAATTCAGACATCCAATAGTTACAAAACTGTGCAAAACAATCTACCATAAATGTCAAACAAAAGACAGTGTGAATTTCACAAAACTCTTACATCTCATTTGTGAGCAGTCACTTATTTTTCCATCTTCTTTTGAATATACCTGAGGTCCTCTTTCTTCCATGATTCTCAGTGAACTGCTCTTTGAATCCTTTACAGACAACCCTCGCAAAAAATAAAGCAGTCTGTAAAACAGACTGCCTGTCTTTGAAAATCATCTAAACTATGAATCAGCAAGTACTGTGTACAAGCAGTTTTTATCAGCAATTCATAGGAACTCATATGAACTTAAGTTTTAGCTTTCATATTTTCCAGATTCTGCCTTAGTGTGTAACTCTGAACTTCATATAAAGTGTTAGCAAGTTCTCTTTTCAGTTTAGTTGGACAAAACAATCTGTTTCCAGCCTGAGAACCAGAAGGACATCATTGCAGCTCCAGGCACAAAAAGTGTAAAACAACAGTGAATTGAGGAGAGCAATCTGGGAATATGAGGCTTTATAACCTGCAGCTGTAATTGGAAAATTAACCCCAATATGTAAATGAACCAAAACTTCAAAAAGTGTGAAAACTTGTGACCCATTTTCCATCTTGGGTGTAGCCACAGCTGGGCTCTTGTTTCTCAGGCAGTGGAGAATTATTGTTCTGTGTGTAGAGGAATCGATTTTTCTGGATCTGAAGCTGAGTATAGAAAAGAAAAAGAATCTTGAGGGTTGCACACAAGGTGAAAGCAGTAGAATTTTTGAGCTACAGAACCCACTTTACCTCAAGCTTCATGCCAGCATATCAAGAAAAAGGGGTGAGACTAGACACTGAGCTTGAATGGGAGACTTTCAGGATCTTGATTATTCCAGTACTTCAGAAGATTTCATTGAAGATAATAAATGTACAGATAACTGCATTCTTCCTTCTGAGATCTTAGTTTTCTTGGTGTGGAATGCAGACATCCTTGTTTGCTTTTCAGGGGATAGTATAATTTTTATTTTTGGTCTTTGCTGGCCATGATGATGGATAAGATGCAACAAGAAAAAGGTTTCCATGACAACTGTTCATTAACAGAAGGCTGACCTGTTGTTTTCAGTTCTGTGTGATCTGTCAGTTTCACCTGAGTTATTTCAAAGAGGTTAATTTATTAAACTATCCATTCAGGTTCATATTCAGAAAAAAAATAATGGCTTGGGAGCTTGTCTAAACTATGCTATGGTAATTCTGGGGAAACCTTCCCTGTAGAATCATGTAAATATATGTTGCAAGTTGTGGCATCTGAGTACAGATTTGCAAATCATGGAGTTTTGACTCAGTGCTTTGCTCAAAAAGAATCAGATTCAGCCAACAAAACCATCTTTCTTTGGTCTAAAATAAGAAAATTTTTATAGGGTTATTGTGCTTTGGTTTTGACTTTAAGATTCTGAAATTTGGAGTTTGAAATAAAAGCCATTTTTAAACAAGTGAATTCTTTTAGTGTGAAAGTTAAAGTATTTGATTTAGGAAATAAAAAAACATTCTGGCAATAAAAAAATTTCTCTGTGATTTCTATCATCTGAATCTAAAATTTCACTTTGTGAGCAGTTTTCATTGTTCTCAAAGTATGCATAGTATTTCAAGTTTACTATTTGCTAAGAACACATTCTGTTTTTTGTTTTCAAAGGTATAATAATTTGTTTGTTCTTGTCTGCCCCTTATATTCTATACAAAGTATTTTATAAACTATATTAAATATTCATGTTGCAAATTATGCTGTTTGTACTTGAAATACTCTCAGAATTTGTAAGGCAATGTAGACATGGGCTCCTACGTGGTGAGGCCCTGCTGAACTTCTGTTACCTTGGTTTAAATAACATCATCGACAACAATCATGGCATTACAGAACTTGAAGAGGAGCCATCACTTCCCTGCCTGTCAGCTTTCAAGCTTCACCTGGAAATGAAAAGCAGCCAGATGTCACTGCTCAGAATTATGGGCAAAGATTTACCTCATCTGTCTCCATCAAGATACTTTCACTGACTTGTTCCTATTGTCTCTAGCCTTGAGTGATTTTTAAGATTAATTTCATATTAGGAACTTTGATGTGGTCTGGCACTGATGTGACACAGATTTGTTAATCAGAGATGATGTCCTTGGAGAGAGAGGATGATATAAAGCTGCTCTTAAAAAAGTGATTTGTACTGTCGCGATTTGGAATCTAGCTATGCTGAGATGATTCAAACACAAATAAAGCATCACTGAAAAATGCTCTCAACTAAATAATTCTCTTAATTGCTCTATTTTCTGTTTGTTTGTTTCATTTCCCCAATGGGGATTTTAGTTTAATGTAAACTGAACCTCATCCATGTTTTTCTCATGTATATTCTGATCTCAGACAGGCACTTGGGGAAGATTTCCATTCAATCATATGTGTTGAAGACAGTTTTGGGGAGAGTAACATTCTCTTTTTTCTCCAGTTCTTCCTTGGAATTTTTTTTGTTTATATTCAGCATCAGGACATTGATATGTAAAACAGCTTATCTTTTACAAACTACTGAATAATTTAAGAGGCTGAAAGATGGTGGGACCTTGGACTGAGAGTTTGGAAGGCATCTTTCCTGCTCTTTTGTCACCCATTTCTACCCTTTTCTCTGCCTTTTGAAGATCTACATGCAGTTATATTTATTTTATAATGAAGTTGATTTATGTAGGTGGTGTATTGGGAGATTTGAAAAATGTTGAAGTCCCTGATTCTGATGAACCTGATTAGGTTCCTAAGTAATTGAGACAAGTTTTGGTGACCAATGTCCGTCCACCTTGTTCTTCTTTGGTGATCAGTGTGATGGTGAGAAATACATCTCTACAGCTTTACTATAATTCCTTACAAAATAAAATGCTTCAGAATAAGAGCATTAAATACATTTAAATATCTGTTCTCACACTTGTATGCTAGAATTAGATGCTAGAAAGTATGAGAGTGTTTCAAGGCAATAAAACCTGGAAAAAGGTTATACACTAGACATATTTGTTTCCTTCTGGCTTACATTATTAGAGTGAGCTGTTTGACAGTACTGATTTAGTTAGAATTACTTCGTAGTTAGGAATCTTAACTTGTAACTTCTGCATAATGGGATTGTGTAGTTTTAGAAAACTGGCTGGAAATTTTGTCTTAATTCTGTCATTTGTGGTGCTTAGATGTTTCTTTCTGTAGCTTCCAGTGTTCCTTCTGGCCATTCTGAGCCTCAGCATTCAGTCATTCGAAAATTTGTATAATAAATGGTATCTTTGTCTTTTATTGTATAATAGGTGTTACCATTGGCCCATGTTAGCAGTGACAAGAAGGGGATTGCACTAATTAATCCTTGGGCAGTGAATCTTGATGCCTATAAAGAGAAGCTGGAACAAGCAATTAAGTCCTATGAGAGGCAAGTCTACTCACCAGAAATTCTCGATGGTTGATGATGAGTTTTTTTCTTACATACTCGGTATTTCCTCACACATGCTTTTTGCTCAATACTGATAATTCTGCATGTTGACACACTTTAATCCACCATCAATATGTAGGAGAAATTTTATTTTCTTAAAAAAAAAGGAAAAAAACCTGAATGTAAAAACAAATAATAGGCAAGGAGATAAAGAACAACATGTTACTCATATTATGTTTGTTCAGTGACAAAAGCAAAATTCTTTTACTTTTTGGGAGCAAACCTGAAACCAGTCATCCCTCAGGAGGAATTGTCCATAAACGTACAATGCTAGCCAGACTTTTAACTTGAAATTAAGTCCTTATAAACATAGGCTGACACTTGAATTTAGGATCTGCTTTTTACTGCCAGCTCTCTATCACCCAACTATGCATGCAAGAATATAACTGAGGCAGCAATAAGAAACAGAAAATTTAAATTTGGTGGGGTTTTTTTTTTTTTTGAGAGTCATATGTGTTTGTTCTTTTTAATTAAATGTTAGTAAAAGCACAACAGAAGTAAAAAGGAAAAAGACATTAGATCGCTAAGCTACTTCTTTCCATGATCCAGCTTTGTGCACTTTTTGAAATAATGCAATTATTTGACTATGGTGTAATTAAGTAATATGACAGCTTTGACTGGAATTATTTTAATAAATATTTAATAAATAACATTTAAAAATGTAGTTATTTTATATGACCAAATCCTCCTTCATTACAAGTGTTTAGTCCTTGTTTTTTGATTAATTCCACAGGGGGTCTTTAAGGCTTATTTTCATCAGTAGCTATATGATCATACCAGTTCTTTCTAAAGCACTTTATAGCTTTCTTTTTCAATCCTACTTTCATATATAAATCTTTTGTGGTAAAATCAAGAATTTTGATTTGAAAATGCTGCTTGCTATGTATGGTATTAATGGAGTTCAGTAAAAAAAGTCTCTTATTTTGTTTTTTCTGTCACTGAGACAACACTGTTGTTATGAGGCTAATGAAGAATTAATAGAAATTGATTTGTCACTCATTTTAATAGAAGTTTGCAGTGGTGTATTTGTGATGATGAATTCTGAAAAAAATTCAAGTTTTTCATTGCTGTGCCATACTATTGAATATTTTACATTTACTGACTTTGATTTTAAGGAAAAGAAAATAATTTTTCTGGTTAAACTCTCATAGCATTTCCCGTCTCCCTAAAACTTTGGTGATAAGGATTACTGCTTACTTCTGTGTACCAGCAGAGATCAATGAATCAGTGTATTTACAATAGTAGGATTGAGTTCCTACTTGCATGAAAAAGAGTTATAGAAGAAAAATCTGCCTGAAGATCCTTGTAATTGACAGTGTAAAAAAGAGATCTCTGCTTTTCCTCTACATATGAAACAGCAGGCCAGTCAAATTTTTTTGCTCTAGATGTCACAGCCCTTTTCTAGTAACTGAATTTCCAGGAGCTGCAGTTCAGCTTTGTAAGTAGTGGTTGGTCATAAACTTATTCTGACATATGTAGATGAAACAATACATCAGGGAATCCCAGGTTTCAAGCACAGAAGCAAACATGCCAGTATTTCCCCATATGCCGATTGAGTTTAGCATCAGATTTAGAGGGAGAAAAGTGGTGAGGACAGAATTTTTGTAGTCTGACAAAGAGAATATACAGTATCAAAGGAGGAAAACACTGAAAGCTTCATAATGTGGATGATTTTTTATAGCCAGAAGCTTTTATAACAACCTTAGTTATGGGTGTGCAGATTTAGAAGGATGAAAAAGACTTTCGAGCATGCTGAGACTGTATACTGAGAATGAACTAATTAGTTTGTATTCTAAAAATATTGGGATTTAGTTTCTGGTAGATAAAATGAATCATCAAGAATTTAGTAATTTAATATTCAGAATATGTTGTTAATTTGCTTTTTTTTTTTTTGTTTTTGTACATGCACCAGTAAATCTGGCAAGACTACTTGTAGTCAGTCAGGTTACAATCTGAATTTTTCCTGGCAATGAATTTGTTCTTGTATCCAAAGGATATTTGGAATTTTTTTCCAGAATTACAGTAATTAGGATAGTCAGTAAAGGTTTATTTCTATAGCTGAAATGAAGTAATTGGGTGATGGCGTGTTTGGGATGTTAATAGAGAAAACCATAAGCTAGATGATTTTGTAAGAGTTTAGAATTTTTCTTCTTAAAAAGCAAGAGCAGAAAGTTTAGTTGTGCTTTTAAAAGATCTTAGAACTGCCTTGCTTTAGGATAATCACTTCTGTTTTCCTGTCAGTAGTTTTTCTTCATAGCCAGAGTTTAATGAATTAGAAATTTGAATGGCACAACTGACGAGTAATCTTAGCAGGGGAAGAAATAGAAATTAGCATTACTATAGTCAGACTACATTTTCTGAAAATATTTAGTTGGAGGAGCTGTGCAGTTTAACTGGCATTTAATCAGTTTTGTTATTTAACTTGCTGGTGCTGAAGACAACCATCCATAGAAAATCCTGGCAGGAAGCAGCAATGGTTGCCATTAAACCTTCTATGACCCTGAAATAGTTAGGCTGTTATTTGATGGAAGATACTGTTTTCCCATTTTCTTTTGCAGTTGATAATTTCATAGCTGAACGATAAGGATACAATTTGATGATACAGTGTGCTTGGAATACAAATCAGTGCAGATATCTCAAGAAACTTTATTTGCTAGTTTTGAGATGATCAGTTGCACAAGGAACTGCATTCCCTCAAAAACTGCTTTGCTTTCTTTAATAGGCGCCTGAACCTAGTTATTTGGAGAGCACTATCTCAGGAGGAAAGAGACAAGTAAGCTATCACTTTTGGTTTTCTAATGTACCTCTGAAGGGGTGGTCATAAAGATTTGGTAATTTTTTATCACTATTTCTATAATCAATTGATTTAATTTTCAAATATTTCATAAATATACCTTGCTTTCAAAATGTATATATGATATGGAATAATATTAAATTCTGGATCTCCTTTTTGTGGGGCTGATTACTTTTAAAGGAAAGGACTTGTGTTCCATTTGAGTGTTGCTTCTCTATCCTTAAGTTACAAGTGCAGGGCCTTGAGAGAGCAGCATGTCATTGCTTTTGACATCAAAGTAGATCTTCTCTCACCCCGTAAAGAGCTCTCTAGTAGTTGGTTTGTTAAGGTGTAATAAGCACCTTAAAAGCATGTGGTGGAAATGCGTATCACTCTGAAAGTTTGCACTGTGTTAACTAGCCTATCTTTTTCTATTGATTTAGAAAATTAATCGCTGTATAAACATCAATTAAGTTAGCAACTATTTGTGCCAGAGAATAAAGTGAAGATTAGCTAATGAAAACTGAATGGGCCTGAAATAGTTCTTCACAGAAAAATGGGAATGAAAACTAGAATGCTTTTAAGAAGACATAAGCTAATGAGTAAAAAACCTACAGTTCTATCATTAATATGGAGAACTAAAGCCTCATTCTGGTGCAGAGAGGAAATGAAGACTCTTAAACAAAACAGAATGTAATGGGAAAAAAAAAAAAGGAAATTAATGTCTCTTGATAGACAGTTGAGTTGACAATGAATTGCAGAGTATAGAAATTTGACAGGGTATCATCCAAAATGTTTAATTATTGATAACATATGGCAAATTATTGAAAAATAATTTCAATACATTTTTACGTATTGAAAAAAATGTCATAGTAGTTGCGTAGTGTATTGCTAGAGGAGTACATTAATCATTAATATTGGTGCGCAGATACTAAAAGATTTGATTTATTTTTCAGAAATTATGGCTCAGCCACTTGAATTCTCTGTGGGTGTCTTTCTGTAAGATACAGTTGTACCAGACATGATTGTTTGACCAAACACAGCAGTTTCAGGATGAAATGATAGAACTTGTAGCAGGATGAAATGTAGAACTGAAGATAAATTGGGCAAATCTGATTCTTCATTCTGCCTTCACAATTTTTGACTCTATCTGGAAAGCACTGATGTAATTAAAATTTTTCCTACTTGTGATTATTAATTTCTTAAATATATATATATATTTAAAGATTTGAAGAGGATGGGCCAGTCCAATATACACAGCATAAAGAAGCTTTGCTGGAGGCTTTAGAGAACCTGGGGTGGCCAGTTTCCTATGAAGATGTAAAGTTGTTAGAAGATGAGATATTGAGAGCATTAACATATATACAACAAGCCTCTGATCTTCAGGAAGCTGTCAAAAAGCAAACTGAGAAAAGCTCAGAATCGCACATAAGCAACAATAAAAAGGTAATACATGGGAAGGGATTTTTTCCCCCTTAGATATTCCTCTTCACTATATACCTCTGGAATGTCTTTTTTCTCTCATGATCATAGATGATAAAGTAGACATGTAGATAGATAAAGTAACATGATGCTAAACAAAATGGATAGAGGAAATAAGGTAGTTAAAAAGAAAGCAAGCTTTCAATTACTTTTTTTTAAATATTAGGGAAATAGAAGTTCTGAAGCTTTAGAGAGAGCCACAGAAATCGAGACTCTTAGAAATAAATCACAGTAAAGGATCTTATCTCCACTGCAATGGTAGCAAAAAAGAGAAAGAACAGATGTATTAAAGGCAGTTTAGATACAAGATTTGTGGTTGGGTTAATTTCTGATAAGCAGGACTAAAAGATCTTGTAATATTGGAGTAATTCACTGTAATCTTCCATGGTACATTTCTTGTAAAAGAAAATATAGAGAGAAGAGATGGGATTCAGCTTCATTTTTGTACACTAAAATTTAACTGTCCCTAAAATGTTGGTATATTTGAACTGGTGGGCAGCATCACAGCACTGTGAACTGAGTCAGTGGCACCTGGAGCTCATTCTGAAGTAGACACCCACTTTTGGCTAGGCAAAGAGGCTTTGTTTCTCTCTCCATTTCATTAATACATTAGTCTAGCATTAATACATAAGTCTTGCTACTCTGAAACTATGATTAAAATTAGTGATTTTGTATGTATATGTGTATGTGTTTTCTGTAGTTTTTGAGTTTTCTAATTCCATTGACTGCACATTTGAAAACACTTTAATGTCTTCAAAAAACAGATGATCTTGATTCATTTCACATTAGTTTGAAAATATTATATTGCTATTACGTCTGTTATGACTATTGATTTACCTATGCCATATAATGTCCCAATACAAGAGCAGCAGAAACATGTTTATGTTTCATTTGTTGACTGTAATTTTACTGTTGCCTTGGAACAACCAGTGTATGCTCTCAGACACGATGTGATTAACATTGTGCAATCACTTATCCTGAGTCAACCTGCTTTAGGAGTCTAATCAGAGTAGCATCTTCAGTAATTGCTAATCTGCAACTGAAAGGCTTCAAGAGTGAGAGGCAGAAATGCAGATGTAATTAGAATTCTGTTTATGTGGTAGAAAAACAGTGGGGAAAAAATGAAGAAAAATGGGGAGCCTTTTAAAAGTGTTGTTGGAGGTTTTGCCAACTGTGATGTCTGCCCAAATGCATATAGAGAAATAAACTGCAAGCTGAAATATATTACATCAAGGAAATAGTTGTTACAGCATAGAATGAAAATTGTCATTGTGATTTCACAGAAAAACTCACAATTATCCTGAAACTCTACTCAGCAAAGCAGACTTTTAAATGTCCTGATTTTTTTCTCACTAAATTTTAAATGAAACACCTTAGTTTTTAGCTCTTTATTTTTAGGCTCTTTGATAAAAATGGGTTAGGTCCATGCAGAATGGGCTTGTTCCCACTGGTTGCTTGACTCTGGAGATGTCAGTATTATGAAAACCCAAAGTCTGAGCCAAGATACATGGAGATCTGTGGATATTCCTTGTGTCTATTCTCACATATAGTAGGAAAGTGAGAAGACTATTTTTTTTTAAAAGGGAATTAAAAAATGTAGCAGCTATTGGAAGAAGTAAACAAAGTCTGCTTCACCCATTGTGGTTTAATGTATTGCCTTCAACAGAAGCAGAGAGGAACAGTAAAAATCCCTGAGAATCAGATGGGCCTCTTTTGTAATAAAAATTTCTGAGCCACCTGAATTCTGTACAACTCAGAATCCTCATTGTGGATGCTTGTGTCGTCTTTAGTATTTGGGTTATGTGGAGAGCTGGAAGTTGCCCAAGTTATTAGTCAAGCATTACAAATTAGTTGACAATAAATATTCAGCAGCAGCTGTCCTTTTGGAGCCTGAGGAATTAAGTAAATGCTTTACCCAAATACCTTTTTGTGTCTGTGGAACTATAGCTCTGCTCTCAAATCAGCCTTTGTTGAGTTATTCTTCAAGCAGTCAGTTAAACACTGTGAAGAGCCTCTGGTTTAGTCTGAGCTTGAAAACCCAAACTGTTTATATAATTAATATTCTGTAACGGTAAAGAATAATCTAGAAAAATATACCTCCAATTTAAAATACCTCCTTGCCTCTTTTGTGTGTTTTGCTTATTCTTAGGACTTTTTTTCCTAGGGTTCTTTGTAATTTTTAAGGGGGAGTTTGAAAAAAAAAGATTGTGATAATTATATTGAGAATTAATTATAGTGAAACTGAGAATAAACAATTTAGTCAAAAGTATTAATATCTTTTCCATCATTATTGATTATTAGGGAAAATCAAGTATCAAATCAAATACTTTTTTTAGAAAAAAATATAATCAGAAAAAGAAGCAAGTCATATCCTAGTAAGCAGGGGTTTTATGAAAAATCTGTGAATTATGGTAGTTTTTCAGAACAATGTGTAGATCTGTGGAAAAGTTTGAGATTTAAAGTTGCATATTTTTGTGATTCAGAAAAAGTGTGTAAGAGATGGATGCCTGCAAATGGTTCACAAAGTAGGCTAATAAATATTTTAAAAATTAATGGTGAAAATAAATGTCACAATTTTCATTTAGTGGTGCAACTCATTTAATATAAGCAAGGTTTGCACCTGCTTGTAATTTATATTTAGGAACATTATTGTGAGCAGAATGGCAAAAATAATTAGTGTATGAAGAACCCAAACTAGTGAGGCAGAATAATGGACAGTGGAAGATCTGGAAGATGTGGTATAATATTTTACTAAACTGGAATGTTTTAATATGGTTGAAAATGTCAATTAAATTTGTAATTTATAGTGTGGAAATAAACATTTTTCCCAGACACTTAAATATTTGTTTTAACATTTTTTAATTTCATATTTGATTTTTTAATGATTCACTCCATACAGTGAGGTACCTCTAATGCAAATCAGATTACAGTGAAAGTTCTCCTATCTGGACAAAAGAAATGTGTAGAGCAAATTGTCTTATTCTGAAAAAAGATTTGATTTTTCCTTACCTCGCCCTTTAATATGAATTGTGCAACTATGTAAAAATTTTTTGTAGGAAAATGGTAGCCGGAGTTATAACTCATCAAGGTAAATTTCAGCCTGAACACATGAAAATATAGTGACCACACAGAACAGGATTTTATAGTGAAAACTCTAATGTGAGTACTTCCTGTACTTAGAACTATTTTGAAAGTTTAAAGTATTTCCTGTTTACTGTGTGTTCTGTACAGATCTCGTAGCATTACATTACCTCAATTTTTAAATAATTCCAAGGAATAGACTAAGGCTGACTGCATTAGCTGTTGTAGAGAAATAATTGTGTCAAATTACAGAGACTTGGAGAAGAAAGTGGGAAGCTGAAGCCTAAGACAAGACAAAAATGTCAAATATTTGTGAATCACAAAAGCCAAAAGGTAATTGCGAGATCAGATGTCACAGGATTTTATTATCCAGGTATATATTTTTGTAAATATTATTTAGTGTTCCTACATACTGATAAAACATAAGTTATGGTTATTATTAACTACTTCTTTCTTAATAACATTTAATATTACATGTGCATATTCATGAAAAATTAATATAGACTTGTGTATGTGCACATATTTACATTTATAAGACTTTAATTTTGTGAAGTTGTAAATAAATATATCAACAAAATTATGTTTGTGTATGAAAAGTATGGAAGGAAATCATAAGCCAAGCTTTTGCATTTGACCAAAAAGATCACTAAATGCTGCTGCCTTTTTGTTGCATTTTAAGCCAGAATGGTTAGTAGGTAAAACTCAATTCTATTATTTCTTGAGAAAAGTATTTTCTGTGTGTATGTATTTATCTTTGTGTTACCGTTACTTGTTTGGCTGGGATTTTTTCAATTACACATTTTTGACTGTGGTAGCAGTTTTATTATGTTAACTGTCAGTTTTCTTATGTTAACCTGATCAGCTTACAAATTTCAGACCTGTGCTTGAAAAAGACTTAATTTTATTTTTATGGTGTTACTAAGAATGATTAGTAAGGCAGGGGTTATTTAGGTACAAATGTCTCCATTGCCCTAGCACAGCTTACAGTTGCTAAATGGAAATGAAGAATGCATAGTGTAGTACATATATTGACCTCAGTGACATGTGACAGCCTACAGGACTTTTTTACAAAAGAATTACCACAAGGGGTGAAAGAAAAATAACTTGAATATTTTATTCTGTTGTTTTTCAGGAGCTGTGATAAAGAATATCAGTTCTACCTGTGCACTTGTTGACTTCAGGAATGGGAAGAGCTGTGATGTCCCTGTAAAGTTCATTATACCTGTGGGAGGTGCAATGCCATGCCCACATCTGCAGGTGAAAAACTGTACCTTTTCATGATTGCAAATATGCGTTTTATATTTTGTTTATTTGCTCAGACCTAGAATAAATTATAGATTTAAAAAAAAAAATTATATGCATTTATTTATTTTGAGGAAGAATTTTTCATTATAGGAATATTATGCTATTCTCAACATGAAGCTTTTAATTTGTTATAAGTTTGTTTTCATTGTAATTCTATTCATTTGTTTATTAAAATTGTGTGTTCTAAATATATATTTATATATAATATGTAATCTATTTTTTTTCTTTATAAAACATTAATGTTTTCCCAGCCATAGAAGAAAGGCAAGCTATTAGTAATTGTTTCCTAGCACATGGGTTATAAATGTAAGAGAGCCTTTTATATTTAGTGGGATTTACAGTAGGTTTTAACCATGTGGTTTCCACAGCATGTTTTAAATCCAGCAAATAACCATACACTAAGGGAAACAGCAGTAATAAAAAACATATAGCCCCTGTTCCATTTCTGGGTTTCTTTAAAATTTATCAGCTGACTATCTGTAATCACAGATATCAGCTGTAATCACAGCTGGGGTTTTTTGGTGATTCTTATTTTTCACACCAGAAAGGTGATGGTTGCATAGAGGATACAGCATGAATCCATCTGCTTTGAATAAAAGAAACATGTTTATAGTTGCATTGCTACATAAAAAACTAGAGACAAACTTTTTTTTTCAGTTTGAGATGAAGGCAAGTCCTGATATGATATCTCCTGATAATTCTATAAGTTGTGTATCCAACTCTAGAGACCTACAGAATTTGATATAAAAATTGTGACTACTTTGTTAATTTTAAAAACTATTTTGGAATCTGCCATTATCTAAAATTCCCAAGGTTGGTTTAAAAGGTTGTTGAAAGCCTTAAAATTTGCATAGAGTTCAAGGGAGTGCAGTTTGTCAGTGTTTCCTCATTCAGTTCATCTTGCTAGCTAAGCCCATGTACATTTGTTAGAGCTCGGTCCTTTGTTCTTGTGTTCTCTCCCCAATTCGGTGGAACTTGCATGATCAGAACACGCAAGGACCAAGTTCTTCTTCTCTTTCAATGGTCCATATTAAATCCTGGGAGCATGATAGAATGATGATTCACGTAAAAATACCTTAGTAGTTACACTTTATATCTTGTAATCCTCACAAGTTATATGGTTCTTGCATTGATGCTTTCCTGGTGTGCAGGTTGGAGACTATGTGTTTGCCAGAACTGGGACACAGGCAGAAAATGAATATTATGTACCTGCCATTGTCATAGCAACACCTCAGAGGGCGGAAACAGGTGACAAACTCTACACAGTACTGATGTTCAACTACAGGAAAGTAAGTGAACCTAGAAGATGAGAGCAGTCTGGTGATTTTGCCTTTATTCTGTTTTTGAAGAGGCAGATAGAATTCTCCAGGCTAATGAGCTCCCTGTCCCAGTCTGAGTCTCCAGCTAACCAGAGTAAATCAGAGTGTAATGAAGACTTCTTGTAATAAACCTGAACAAAGAAATTCTGTAGGATAATTTATTCTTAAATCGTACTCTGTTCTTTCTTCAATACATTTGGTGACTTCCACAAGTTCCATACTTCTAAAATAAGAAACATAGGGAGTTTTAACACAGTCAGTATAGTCTGAAATGAATTCTGCTATATTAGTTTGGTTTGTTTTTTCTTTGCAAGCCATTATGATAATTTTACTGCATTTTTCATAGCATGCAATAAAGAAAATTTACTTTGTACTTGCAACTTTTATATTAATTATCTTTATTAGACGCTGATTACTGTTACATTTAAACAGTTGACTTTTTGATGCATATGTATCTTTTTATGCATATGTATCTTTTGAAATTTCAAAAGCAATGCTTTTGAGATTTCAGCTTAAATTAGATGAATGTTGATTCTGTTCTTGCAGGAATACTGTGTAAGAAACGAGCTCATTAAAATCAGCCAAACCAAGTATGACTATTCATGTCAGTACATAAGAATGGTACAGACAGTGAATTATGAGATGTGAGTATGTTTGAACCTAAAAATAAAACATTTTAAAAATTTGAATCCTTAATATAGTGCTTTGAGTTCAGCTATGCTGTCAGGTTTCCATACGTAGTACTCTAAATGCAGCTGTTGTGAACTGGCTTACTCTACACATGCAACTAAGTTTATGTGAGAATTTATTGCCCAATTTTCATTCTGGAAATATTGGTGGGATGTGATGGTTTGAAGCTTAGTCCTAGAAAGTTTTTAAGGGGATTGCTGAAAGGTGAGATGGAGTTTCTACCTATTGCAGACCTTATTTTCCTTTTAAGATACTTACTGTTATGTAAAGCTGCACATTAAGCTGCAGTTTTTTTCTAAGATGCATCTATGTACAAATGAGGATAAAATTGAGTTATGCACTGGCAAACAGATGAATTCTTTGGAGAATTAACTGAAATGAATGCACTAAATGGAGTTACCATTAGAACCTGTACCTTTTACAAGGGCATGGAAGTGTGCTTTCCAATGAAACTTGATATTTATTATTTTCCTGAAATAAATTCCTATGTCCTACTTAGAGGGGGACACTGCGTCATATTGCTCATGGGTGTGCACAGAGCTAATGAGAAAGTGCTGACACTGTTGATAGGAACAATGCAAAAGCATAATTTAATTGGAAAGAAATCAAAAATTCTGAATGCAATATGCTATTAAAACCTCAAAAGGAAACAAACCCTTTGTGCTAAGTGCTGGAGTAGTAAGGGAAAAAAAATTAAAAGGCACATCCCAGGTTCTCATGTTGACAGGAAGTCCTCAGTGTCCATAGATGTATTACAATGGATTAGCTAACTCCAGCTCTGAGTTCTTTGGGATTGTCTTTTAATGTTTTTGTGGTTTGTATTAGGGGTTATGCTTAATTGACTGATCTTTAGAGGTACTAATATAGCTCATGATTTTAGTATGAGACATTAGTATCTGTTTGGGGCATTTTTCCTGCCATCACTGTGGAAAGAAATAATTATGGCAGAAGGAGCACTCTGTAGCTAACAAGTTCTGTATGCAAAGTAAAACACTCTGTGATCTGAACCCACACAGCAAAAGGGTCCTTTTTGCCCACATACTTTCTGAAGTTCTAAGAGGCAGGTGAGATTAAGGGCCAGACCCTTGTCTTGGGCTCTCCTTCACTTATTCTATAGGTAAAAAGGAAACTGAATTGTAGGACATTTATATCCCTGTCAAATGGCCAAGAGTGTGATAAGTCCTTCTCTTCTCAGTACTGTGAGATGTGGAAAAAGGTGAAATCTATGTCTTGTAAAAGAGACTTTATCAGATATGTGTTTTTAGCTTTGTGGATTTCCTTTTCAGGTTTTCCAGCCTGGATGGTGAGACTACAGAGCCCTGCCCTTGCCCATCTGTGGAAGATGAAGGAGAAGGAGCAAAGAAAAGTACTATGAAAGAAAAGAGGGGAAAAAAGAAAAAGACAACAGTAGACAAAGGGAGATGATGTCAGACTTTGATAATCTTTTGTCTCCAGAAGTGAAGTGAAACAGAGAGGAAGAAATTCACTGTCTGTCCTAATAAGGAAGAATTTAGAGATAAAGATGTAGCTCTGGAAAAGTATAAGTATTAGGAATTAAGCATTTGTGATGGGCCTTTAGCTATTCCCCCCATGAGGAACAGGTTTCTGCATTTCTGGGTGCTAGCCAAATTAGCTTTCCAATCTCCTACATGGTGAAATTCTTTCACCTCCTTTAAAAACTGTTCTTGACACTTTCTCAGCATGTGTTTTCACAGCAATGGCAAGAAATGAATAAAGCACGTTCCAGCATATGCCACCCTAATTTCCCTAACAGTTGTAGTGGCGGTGAGGATGCAATAACACCAAACCTTAGTACCTGCTTGTAAGTGGAGTATATATTTCAGCCCCTCTACTATTTGTTCTTTGTTAGATTAAAGTTAAGTCTATCCTGAAGGTATTAAATTATTGCATCTGTAGCCCAATGCTTCAGAAATTAAATTGCTTTTGGTGTGTATGAGCTGGCTCAGTTAAAGCTGACAGCAGTACTATACTCCCTGTCACTCTCCAGCAGAGGCTGGGCTAGTGTAGGCCTACCATTACATTTCAGTCTGCTCTTCATTTTTAAGATCCTACTGTCAGTGGAAAGATAACAGGGCATTTATCCATACTTGCTAGGTGTACCTCCTTGTACCATTTTAAATACATTTTCAACAGCCTCAGTATTTATTTACTTCCAGAAGTGATGTCTTATAAATTCACTCAATCATCATGTTTTCAGTCAACTTGATTTGGCTCATCTGAATGTTCTTTTTGTGTTCTCATTCATCCTTTAAAGATTGCCTGCAAATTCCATTTACATTGCTTATAGTGGGTATTATGCTGCCCATTATATAATGGGCATTTTAAGAGTGGCCTGATTTAAGAATTATATGAGAGCAGAGGTGTTGGGCTTGTCCAGTGAGAAACCATGGTTTCCAAAGGTGGGGCTACATCACTGGAAATGCTCAGTTATCCCAGATGCCTTCCTTGTGGACATTTCGAGGTGCAGATGCTGAGGAAATGTGAAATAATCCTAATGTGACCAGCAAGTCCTGTAACTGATTCCCTGCTGCTTGGAGGAAAGATTACATGAGAGCAGTGGTTATCTATGCATTTTAATCCTGCCTAGACTTAGCAAATAATCTCATAGTATTCTAACAAGGCCTTCAATGTCATATGCAGGTCAAACATGCTGAAAAAGGTCCCTTGTCCTCTTCTTGTGACACCATAAATATTGAATATGAGGGGTGTTTTTCTAAAATTTATTTTCATTTATGTATCCTTTTGTGTTTTATCAGAAAGGAAAAGGCCAGAGCTGATAAAGACGTTAAGTAACACTTATGATCATCCTCAGATGGTTTCATTAGATACCTCTTTATCCAGTCCCTCTACATGACTGTATATTTATCCTCTTTGGGTGTAGATAGTTGCCCCATTTTCATACTGTGCAAATGTTTCAGAGCACTCTGTGTATATCATTTTGTAAGTTATATCAAATGTGCTGCTTGACCCCTGACGTACACATCTGTTTGAACTGTGTTAAAGCTGGATTTAATTTAAACATAAAGAGAATAAAGAAAACAAATTTGCCTGGCATTGTTTTTTTTTCCTCCTCAGCTTCCAGACAAGCATGAGTTATTAGTTTACACTCACTGCTTGGCAGTTCACTATGTGTTGAACACCAGATCTGTGAGATTCCCCTATGCAGGTTAACACTTTTCCTTAGAAGTTGTCATATTTGATTACATTAATGTGGGTAGGTGTTAAATAGCATGGATGAGCAGTTGGAAAGCCCTGCCATTCTAATGAATTATTCAGTTAGTCTCTGGGGATCAGGTATTAAAAATATCAGGTATCTAACATTGCCCTTTCCCTTCATGGAATTTGTAGTGCTGAAATAAGCCTGGATATTCAAGTCAGGAGCCTAAACTGCACAAGTGAGGTGAAACATTCTATTTTCCTCTTCAGACCCCTGTATCACTCTCACCCCTATATCACAAGTCTCAAATATTGCCTTTCATACACCAGACACACCAATGTTGATCAGAGTGATCCCTTTCCAGATTTTCCTACTAGTTGCTTTCATTACTTCATTATTTCTGGATTGTTTATAACAAAGGCAGACTTTTCAAAAGTCAGTATCTCAGAGAAATGTTTTGAATAGCTGTAATAATAACTTTTGTAGTTAAATATCTTTTACAGGAATAAGGTTATGCTTATTTTGTTTTTTAGATTTTTAAAAGCAGTCTGTTAAACTGGATTTATCTGAAAGATGTATATTCCTCCCACATATTCTTTTCCTTGTAATATCAAATTACTAAATAATTTGATTATCTTTTAACTTGTGAAAATGCTCAGTAGTCCTGATCTGTTTGACTGGAGAAAAGGCATTTTCTTCATATTTATATAAATGTTTTCACTATGTATGTATATCTGTATCTAATGCATTAAAAGCATTTAATGCCATCAGTGTTTCTTGCATTTCCTTTATGAAGGTTTGTCTTGTCACTTCTTATGTCCAGATACATACACGCGTGCGCGGATACACACACACACATATATATATTTAGTAATCTGACTGGGCAATGTTTTGTAACTATTTGATGTGTTCATCAACATTTCTGCCTACATTTCTGGTGCCTTCATGTCCTTCATGTATACGTTCATCTGTTATATGAGGAGGTAAGTTCTCTTAAGCTTTAATGAGCATTGCCAGATACCAAGATGGATTTTTGTGCTCCCCAAGTTAATGTGGATTCAACTACATGGCTGTTATATAGGTGGTTGGTGAAGCCTTGTATTCCCATAAAGCCTTACATTTACACAGAACTGTGGGCCCCATATGAATTAAGGGAATTTGGACTGTTGGTGGTTTGGTTTATGCTCAACTGAAATGTTTCTGATTGTTAAGAGGAATCAATAGCCCATTCTGTTGGTCCCACTTGCAGAAACACCATAAACAGAAGTGAATAAAAATTAAGTAATTGTGTTAGTTATTTAGCATATATTAGATTCATTATTGTCTTGAAGTGAATTCTGCCTTATTTCTTCCATGTATTTGAAATATTTTTTTTTTTATATGTATGCTTGCCACTGTGTTGTTAAGTTTATGTGTTTATAAGAGAGTGAATGAAAGCCTGGCAAATTCCTGCTGACTGTTGGCTATTGATTCTTTGTCTTGGTAACTCAAATAATACTATTTAATGTAGCAGGACCATTAATACTTAACTCTGTCCTTGGTTATTACAATAATTGTTTTTATAGGTGCAATAAAATAATGTATCTCTTTCTGTAGAAAAATTCTTCTGCCTGTCTTTCTAGTTTTCTCTCTGTTCTGTAATGCCTAAAATCAATGTTCATTCCATGTAATTTCTTTGTCAATTTTCTAAAATGTGTATCTAGTAAAAAAAAACCAGAAAAGAATTGGAGTGAAGTACAGGTATGATGCACAGTAATGCACTGCACTGCCTGATGCATTAGTAAATAATAGCTACCAGAGCCAAAATATGCTTTTTCATTTCTAATGAGATGTGACTTGAAGCAATTATGTTGATAATTACTGTAACTGCCAATATGGGGTAGTTGGGAGACCTTTGAAAATGAACGTTTTCTATCCTTTTCTGTGGCAAACGTAGTTTGTCTGAATTGGTTTCAAGAGTGGAGCAGCTGTGGCACCTGGCATTCTAGTGGATTGGCTGGTTTTCCTGCAGTAGGATTTCCCATTTTTAGCACCCACTTGTTTTCCAGGATCATTTTCCATCTAGTCCATTCAGCATTTGGAGAAGGCTATCATAATAAAGCAGCGTTCCCATCTGTTGGTCATGGCTTGTTTAACGAGCAGTTGATGTCAATTCAGCTATGCCTGCATCTGTTCCTTACTGCAGCTGTGTGTGGCTAAGGGCTCCCCAAGAGTGGCCAGATTTAGCTTTGTTTGTCTCTTGATACCATGCTACGTTCTGTCTTCTCTCAGGGTTGTCTGCTCCTGGACACGGGAAAGTGTGCAAAATTCTTCATCTTTCCCCTTAAGGAATGAAGCATGGAGACAGGCTAGGGGGGAAAAGTGCAGTTCCGTTGGTTTAGGGGGCGTTTGGGGATATCTGAGGGCAGAGGTGGAGGACAGTTCAGTCCAGATCCAAAGAGCAAGAAAGCTTTTCATTCAAAACCCAGAGTGTGTTCTTTCAGCGTCTTAGGAAGAAATATAGAGAGCCTGTGCACTGACTGAAGACAATAAACAGATTGTGAGCTCTGTGTGATGGGGAACACTCATTTAACAGTGCAGCATTCACTTTACTCAGGGAAGCAGTATTGCCACAATACCTTTCAGTATTTTAGTCTGGCAATGCTTCTGTACTGCAGACAGACCGGACACAGTCAAGCAGTTTCCTGACCCTTACATATGTGAACTCTAGATTTCTGCCTCTTAGGATGCTGAAGAAGAATCAGAATGTTCCTTTTGTGAATGTAAGTGCTGATGCTGCACATTTATTAGGCAGTTTTCAAAGGCACACTTTTGATTTTTAAACTGCAGCTTCAGAGTTTCAGTGGTAGCTATGGATGACAATCACTCCTAAAACTAATAATTCTCAAATCTCATACTCTATATGTATTTAATCTGTGCTTCCCCAACCTGTACATCACATACTTATCCTTTATTCTTCTGTTTTATGCCAGGAGGGTGCCTAGTAGTTGGTAGTCTCACTTGATATGACTAAAAGGTGACTTTTCAGTGACCCTTCAAAGAAGGGTTAGACAAAGGTCCATATAGCCTATCCCCTATCCCCACCAGTTCCTGAAAGATGATTCCTGCGAAAGAGAAAGATCAAAGTTTGGCCTGTGAACACAACAGCTGCAAGCTACAGAATTAGAAATGAGAATACTTAAAAATACCTGAAAAACAAACCCTGGTTTGAACTTGTGAGGAAAAAAGAAAAAAAATCTCTATGCAGAACTACTGCTCTGTTAACATAGTCATCGAGTTCTTTGGTTCATGATAAATTTCAGTTTCATGATGAACTGTGACATCCAAGCTCATGGTGGGTCAGTGTGTTCTTTCATTAGAGTCCTGGTTCTCTCCTAGCATCTTCCCTCTCCATTTCATCATCCTGGTGTTCATCGAGGTGTCAAACCCTGCAGTTGTCGAGAGCTTCACCTTCCAGCCCACTGAAGTTTCCTGGATGCTTGCACAGTCCAGCTGTAGGAAATTCTGGTAAAATTTCCTGGTAAAAGCAGCATCCCCAGGGTTGTTGGAGTCAGCATGGAGCAGCAAGGATTGGCAAGACAGCCTTGGCACCACTGCACAGAGCAAAGGAAGCTGCAGGAAGGGTGCAGGATGGAAGAGCTTGGGAGGAATGGATGAAGCTGCAGATAAGAAAGATTTGAACACCTGTAATGGTGAAATTTTAGTTCTTGAATCAAAAATAAGCTTGGGAATTAATATTAAGTTATTTATGAG
Source organism: Certhia americana (assembly GCA_018697195.1). NCBI lineage: Eukaryota > Metazoa > Chordata > Aves > Passeriformes > Certhiidae > Certhia > Certhia americana. Next base: position 85,245,046 of record CM031857.1, on the reverse strand, counting down.
TTTGCAGACTTACTTTGGAGGTATGAAAGAGAAACAGCGGCAAAATATCAGCTGTGCTGTTAAAGAATATGAATATCATAAAAGAAGTGAATGAACATTAAAAAATTCTCAATCTTGACCCTGCAATTTCCAGGTATTTGTATATTTACCTTTACATCTGAAGTAAAGTGGTGTTGAAATGATACATTTAATCAAATAGAAACAGGTGAAAAATTAAAGCATACACATGTATACATTGTAACCCAGTGGTAGATTTTGTGGTAGCCAATTTGATCACAGATCTATTTTGTGTTCCAGATGCATCACATATTCATAACTGGGTCTGACTACTAGGATATTGCTCTGCTTTGATGTAGCAATAATATCTCAGGTCTTGTCTTTTCCTTTATTACCTCCTCTACACTTTGCTTTTTCTAGTTTAAACACCTTTATCAGATGAAGAATATTCTTTGATTAATATTACATTCTACATTATGTTCATAGCAAATATTAAATATTGCTGCATGATTAAACAAAGAGTAATAAAGACAAAAATGAGAATAGCCTTGTGCCATCATTTAAGAGACAGTATATAAAAAAATATTTCTGTAGGCAATGGAAACAGTGTCTTTGAGGATATATTTGCATATCTCTTGAGTGCTTCCTTTAGGCAACTTTCAATTGACTGCTCTAGGTACCAAGTTCAGGTGTACACTCGGCCAGGAAAATCCTACACAGTGGTTGTGCAGATATTTCCCAGGAGAACACTGGTTTCACTGGAGATCAGTTTTGGGAAAATCTTGAGGGTTTGATAATTGCTTTTGTCTCAGTGTGGAGACAAAAAAGGACATTTTTATTTAGTAAAGGAGAAATCTAGATTTTGTGCAGAAAAAAATTACCATGAAGCCAGGATATTTCAGTGAGGATGTGAGAGAGAATGTGGAAATTTTTGCCTGACCTGATTTAGGAAAGACTCAAACCCAGGAGAAACTGAAATGGTCTATCCCGTAAGTTGCATTTTGCGTAGCTCATATTACCTTCTGTTCTTTCCTTCGTCATGTCCTAGAGTTTTCTCTTGGAGAATGTAGCTGACACACACATGGACTCCCTGGTTACAGGCAGTCACTAAGGGTCTTTTCTATACAGTGAAGAGATACCACTATACCACAGCATTCATGAAATTTTAGGACAGGGCACCTGGAAAGAAATACTTTATTGTGGATATGAATGTTTCATTTTGTGAAGTAAAAATTTCCATCCTTACTACTAGTGATGGAAAAGCCCCATACCTGATGGCAAAGAAGATATCTAAATGAAAAGTTTAGATACCTGTTTTATCCCCAAGAATGGCTTTCAGTCACACAGACTTTGGAATCTATCTTCTCCCATTTTTTTGAGGAAGATGTGTCTCAATCAAATTAATCTAGCATTGACATGATCATCTCACCTGTGTCTCTTATGATTACTGTGTGTTTGAGACCGAGCAGGTGCAATTCCAATGACATGAAGAAAATGGAGTGTGGGCCAATTTTGCATGTAGATAGTGTTAAGTATGTGCAGATGGATTATGTGTCATCCCACAGTGACAAAGACTTGGATCCTGTTTCAAAAAATGGCTGAAGAAACTTACTTTAGTATTACACTGGGTGCAATTGTGACAAATTGTGACAAATACAAACAGGAATGTTAACCAAGCACAAGATCAAAACTATCAGCACAGGTAGTCTGAATGGCTTATTCTTCTGCATAAAGGATGGTCATCAATCACTGTTGGTTATTTAAACAAGTTACATTTAAAAACTGATGCATTATAGAAATACAGATGGTGATGGATGAATTTTCTTTTCACTTGTTATTAAGGATCTATTGCACTGTTCTATTCTGGATGTGCAGTCTGACCTCAAGAAGCACCTGTCATGGGATAATATTTATTAATTTTCCCTACTGTGGCCACAAAACTTTTTCCTGACTGAGTTTGGTTAAATGTTTCATTGCATTGCTTTGCAGTAAGCTTGGGAACTGTTAGAATTATTTATTCATCTTTCCTGTTGGTCCATTTGCACAAAGTGAGCTCTGTCCTGAGTTCCAAACCCTGGTGCAGGTGTATGGGAGGTTATATTTTCATATGCTTGTGTCTGTCCTCCATCTCTTTATAAAAGACAAGTATTGTCATGGTCTGCCAACAAGATGAATTTTCCATTTGGATTTGCCAGATAGCTGAGCCTGACTAGGAAGGCCTAATTTCAGATTCTGTCAAGGAGCATAACCAGACCATCAGAAATCCAGGTTGCTGCTTCATCACACTGCCTCACACAAAGCTGGCAGAGGTGGGGTTTGGGTTGCCCAGAGTATGCTCAGACCACTTCTTTCTGATTCTTTTCCAGCTACTAAGATGGCATTTTTTCTACTTGCTAAAGAAACATAGCCTACGCAGCAAAAACAACTAAAGAAACGCCTCCAAAGAAACAAATAGAAAAGAATATTCACCTGCATATTTATTCATCATTCTAGGTCAAGCCTTGGACCTAGAGGTTGGGACTCAGCCCCTGGCATTCAGCTCTGCATGAAAGGCATAAGGAGAGAACACCTGTTAGCTGTCCTGTTGGTACCAGCTGTTAGAGTGGCAGGAAGCAGAAAAGTGTTTGAGCCTGAGTTCCTTCAGAAAATCAGCAGTAACCTCCTACTCAGTTATGAAAACAGGAAATCAGATCAGTGACCTATCTTCTGAGAAAGAGGGAAGCTTCATGGAAGTTTGTATAACAAACTTTGACTCAATCTGCACAGATATGCAATGGACCATTTCTTCCGGGCTGTTTCCTTGCTTGCCTAGGGCTTGGCTGCTGCATAAATACAGCAACACTGTGAGAGAGTGCATAGCTGCCCTTAATCACACATCCCCATGGCTCTGAGTGCTCCAGGGCCAACTGTAACCCTCAGCTGTTGATAAAATTAGAGTGCTGGCATCAAAGCTGAGATTTTCCTCCAGCTGGGAGGTGCTTCTCCTGTGAGAGGGGACTGCTCAGCTGAAAAGGATGCAGGTATATGCTGAGTGCCCTTGAAAACCAAGCAGTTAGTGATCCCAGTCCTCCCCACAGTGGCTCTGGAGCCAGGCCAACAGCATTAAGCGAGTGCTGTCCCTGTCCAAGCTATGAGACAGGGTTTGCTGATGCAGCCTTGCTGCTTCTGCACAGGCACACCTCAGCCCGGCTCAGTGGTGCCCAGGTTCCAATTTAACAGCAAACATGCTGAGGGCAAAACTGTGTGTGGGATGATTTCAACACATTGTAAGCTCAGTCTTCTAATTACAGGGCTGTAAGAAAAGAAGCAAATAAATTCAAACATATCTGTGCCTAAACTGAACGCCAGCTATCTTTGCCCGGTTCTTCCACTCCAAAAGTGATTAAGATTGGGGTCTCAGCACTGGCAGTGTCATCCCTTCCTGTGGAAGTTGCCCCATGTCTCAGTCCTTAGCACGTTCAGAAGAGGTAATTGTCAATCTCCAGTGGCATTCCCTGCTCCAGACAGTTTTTCTCAAAGGTAACTCAGAGGTGAGCATTATAGCATCCAAGCAGCTGCCTCTTTGCCTCTTTTACACATGATCTCTAGTTGCTTGTGGGTTTTGAGAAGATGTTGGGGTATTTGCGACACAGGCTCTGACATGTAGTGACACTTACCTGCATGCACTGATCTTGAGCTCAGATTTGTGACTGTAAGCTGAGTTTTTGCTACATCAGACAGTGGTGAGGAGAATGGAGATCCCTGCACACCTCACCTTGTTTTATGTTGTATGCATGCAGATTTTTTTTGCAAACACCTCTGTCAGTCCCCTGAGTCAACCAAGCCAATAGCCAATGACAGTGGCTATTGCAGCGCTGATGCTGCCTTGATCAGCCCAGACAGGAAGCAGTCTGCACTGGCTTAACATCCACTCTACAGTACTGATGCTACAGTTGCTTGTAGGCTCAGAGTTAACGTAGAGCTTGGGTGCTTGTTCTTGAAAACAGAATCTGGGACAGCAGTAAGTAATTAATATTTGGGGATGATGACTTTTCAAGCCCAACATTCTCCTCAGATAGATCACTGACCTGACACCTTCCTTGGAGTGTCCTCTTAGCCCTGCCTGAAGGCACAGCCAGTGCAGTGCGCGGTGCCACAGTGCCACTGCCTCTCCTGCTGGAGCTGCTGCTGGCTCTGGCTGTCCAGACCTTGGAGCACTGCTCTCCCTGCAGGCTGGGAGGTGCGGGATTGTGCTGGGAATATGACAGGGGTCTGTGGGGAGATGACCTCCTTACATGCCAGAAATTCATAGAATCACCACCTCCCCATGCTCTTTCTTATACCACATGCCGTGAATCTATTCACTTTTCTCAGATGAAATGGAAACTGAAATCTTTAACCAAGAAATGTGTGAGGGGAGTAAATAGTTCTTGAATACAGGGAATACGGATGGCAAATATAGAAGAATTGGGTTTTGTTTTCTTTCTACTGTACTTCATGTTTTCAACCTTCTCTGCCTGTCTGCAGAGCCTGGTTTTGTTCTGAAAGTCTTTTTACACATACTGCATTCGTTACCACCCACAGATGCTGCCTGTTTATTCTCTTCTGCTGTTTTCATTGATCTAACATAAAAATCACCTTGAACTGAAACATCTTTGCCCTTGCTAGGCATGCAAAGTATTAAAAAATATAAATACAAGCATAAAAAATACAAAGACTAAGCAAGTTTTTGTAAGGATTACTGTTACGGGAAGTAATGGATATTGAATCTGAATTGTCCATAAAAGGCAAGATGCTCTTGGATTTAATAGATAGCTCATAGAATGGTAGCAGACTAGACACCAAGGTGCTATATGTGTTATACCTTTCATTATTTATTTTGGTTCTTTTCTTCCTGAACAGAAACATATTTTGGTATTTAGTGACCATTTTTTACTTACATCTTAATTGGTGACATGGGGTAATTAGCCTGTGAATAAATTGTAAGAGGTATAGCACCAAAGAAAATTTCTTCCACAAGAAAATTCATGCCAGGATTTACCATCAATCTTTATTTTATGCAGCTGCTTTACAGAAGGAATCTCAGACCCTTCCTCAACAAACAAGAGGCAGCACTTCTGCCTAACAGCTTTGTATTGAGTGTCTAAATATCTTTTGCACATGAATTTAAAAATATGTTTCCAGACAATTACATTGCGAGTATGCCTGCAGGGCTGGCAGCTGAGTGTTGGCCTGTTTGTTCCCTTAATTAAATATATGGCTAAATGCATTCAGCCACGTTAGCTCTGGCTGGGATGAGCAATGATGTGCTTACTGATCCCTTCAGTTTTGCCAGCCCTTGTGGTCAGAGAGCAGCTACACTCTGTCACTGTGTGTTTTCAGCCTGAGCACAAAAGCTACACAGACTTTCTTCATGTGCTAAAGGAAAGAAATTAATTTTCTTTGCCTCTTCTTTCTGGCTGTAAGAGCAACAGGAGATTGCAGGTTTTAACTCCACAGAGGAATGGGCTACACTGGAAAGTTTCAGGGGAGGTGCTTTTTAATTGGCACAAAACAGCAAAGGCCCAACATTTTCCATGGTTGGTGGGAATTTTGGGAATTCTTTCTCTCATAAATGTGTGACATTTTGTGCAGGGTGTCTGATCCACCAAGAGGAACCTTCCTAGGGACAAATTGGCAGCTGACTAATTTCTTGTGGTCCTTTTTTCTCTCTTGGCCAAGCCTACACATTTTGTGTTGCTTTAAGAGATCAATACAATCAAATGACCAGTCTAACCAGTTTTGACCACTACCTGTACAACTGGGCTGCAAAAGCCTCGAAGTTCACAGCATGCCAAAGCACTGAATTCCTCACCTCCCACCACTGACTAAAACTTTTGTTCCTGTATAAACGTGACCTTGTGTGTATGTGGTTTATAGATGCTTTGCAGTGGCAAACATCTTTTAACTTCAAAGAAGTCAAGGAGAAGCTGAGAGGACAAGGCCACCCCTGCACAGAAACCAGCAAGGACAGATCTTAGAATATTTATGCAGTGGCTCTGGCAAAGTAGGTAATAATAAAGGAAGTTACATGTTGTATCTGCATGCACATGTATTGCTGTTTGGCATTTTTTTTTCCTTGAATTAAACTACTACACTTCTGCAAGGGCTTTGGGCTTCTTACAAGCTGTGTAATGCTGAGCTGAGTGGCACTGCCCTTTTGATATTCCCAGCAGTGGGAAAGGCTTCCCAGATAAGTGTGATGGCTTCTTGTTACAGGAACTCTGGATACCAATGTACATAACTTCAGTTAATTCCCCATAATACTTACCTGGTTCTTACAGCTGTACAATACTTTTAAAATGTGTCTCAATTGTGATGGGGTTTTATGAACTAAAATGTACATTGAAATGTACAAAAGTAGAGATAGCCAGGTTTGTGGTAAGACCCACACTCGACAATTTTCATCTGAGAGTTGAAATTTAAATGCAAGTACTTGGTGTGTGTCCAGGTCACAGATTTAGCATCTAAGTGAATAAAAAGGGAGAAAAGTCCCATGATTCAGGATTTTAGATATGATGTTCACAAATGCTGTAGTCACAAATATGTTTCCTAAGGAACTCTAAACAAATTAAGGAATTTTAAAAAATATCTCTGTGTATTCTTTCTCTTCAGACCCACAGAATTGAAACAAACAGGATGAAGTCCAGCTGCCTAAACATCAGTCCAGAGCTATCTGAGATGTCGAAGAGTGTCCAAGAGAACTGGTTCAGGCTGGCATATATGACATAAGACTTATTAAAGACTCATTTTGTCTGGCTGCTAGATGCTGGGGGAAATAATCCACAGCACCTAAAATAGCATTGAGCCCTGTCAGTAAAGTCATTCCCTCTGGTGAGTACTGCAGGAGAGGCTTAGGTTTGTCCATTTATATCCATTACCATTTATATCTGCCTAATTATGTGAAGAGTGGAAGAACTTGTATTGACATTAGGAAACTGCAGAAAACAAAGGCAAATCTAGTGATACTGAGGCATGCTATAAAAAAATAATCAAATTGAAAACATTTTCCAAGCTACTATCCAGAAAGTCATCAAAAGAATAATTATCCAATCTGTGAGCTACACTGAAAAATCATTCAAGTCTACTAATTAGTCTTGAATTACATAAAAACAGGGGGGCAGTCTTTTCTGCCAGGTGACAGATGACAGAATGAGAGGAAATGGCCTCAAACTGTGCCAGGAGAGGTTCAGATTAGATATTAGGAAAAACTTCTTCACTGAAAGGACTGTCAAGCACTGAAACAGGCTGCCCAGGTAGTGGTGAAGTCCCCATCCCTGGAGGTATTTAAAAGATGAGTAGATCACTTGGGGACACAGTTTAGTGATGCCAGGTTAATAGCTGGACTCCATGATGTCAGAGGTCTTTTCCAACCTAAATAATTCTAAAATTCTACGATTTTAAGAGGGCTTGTTTGCAATTCTATTTTTTTCTTTACTTTGCTCTTCAGGTGAGGTCATGGACAGGTTCCCTAGTGCCATTTACACCAAGACACAAGGTACTTCCCAGAACCTGTTTTTTTCTTGTTGTGAATTGTATTAAACAGGACACATTCCACAGAATTAACTCAAGTTTTCCTTTAAGCTAACACCCTCTACTGTTCATTCCTGCATACTATCCATGAATAAAACATAGCCATGATAAAGTGACTACTGACTTTGGTGTGGTACAGCAATTTCTAGAGTATTATTCTAATTTTAGTTTCGTTATTCTCTGAAATGAGTGCAGCAGTGACTTAGTAACCCAACGTCCCTACATCTTTCAGAAAAAGAAACATGCTGCAATGTCCCTTTTCAGTTTTGATGTAGCATACATCTTTATGATTTATTTTTGAAAATAACTGTGATTCCTGCAGTGCCAAGAACAGCCTGATCACAATTTGATGTTGTTGAGAGCTGGGGCTTTACTTTAGCAACCAGAAGTTTCTGAAGTTTACTTCTCATTTTAATTCTGTATTTTTGACATAGTTATGAAAGTTGAATGGAGTTTCCTTGTGAATGTTGATTTCTCACCTTTCAAGGTTTTGATTTTGGAGAAGATGGTCCTTTTCTATATTTAAAGTCCATGAGTCTAAAGTGAATGAGTTATCTGACTCAGACTTTCCATGTAAACCAGATATCTGGCTTGCCTACCTCTGAATTACAGCCACATGCCATTCACCAGCTGTTTCTATATTGATAAGTCCAAGCTCTGAGGATAAGGACAATGTAAATAAAATAGCCCTAGAATGAAATATTATTTGTCACTCAAAGAAGGGTGCTAAGGCCAAAAGAACTCTTAGCTCTTCTCTAGAAAAACAGCTGCATGGCAATGGAAGGGGCAGAAGAAACTACAGAGCTCTCCTTCCCAGCCTCTCAGCAGCATGACACAAGTGTCTGAAGCTCAGTTTTAATCTCCTTATTTCTGTATAAAACACATGATGCTTTCTAACAATCCCCACCTCTCTTGGCAAGAAAAGGGTTTAAGGATAAACTTTAGGAATGCTGCTTGCTAAGCTCACAAGACTTGTCCTTCAGGACCATTTTTTATATGTAAGGCAATAAATGGGGAGATAATCTTAATTAATATGTTCTGTGAAATCATTCCTTCCCTTTTAACCATTACCAGCATCAAATCAGCTACTACTTGTTGTTCTGTGCGTGGGAAGGTGCAAGCATTGTAAAGTCTTATTAGCCACTCAGGATTTTAGCAGTGTTAATCTCATAAATTCTTCTGTCTTACTGCTAGCCTCTGAAGATTTTCCCAAAAACTCTCTGGGTCTGTCTCTAGCCCTCAGGAAAACCACTCAGAGTTTTCACTGAGTTTCCTCTGTGTTGAAAAGAAGGCACCATTCTGGGAAATCCCTTTTCCCAATGGCAGCTGTGCTGCCATTTCTCATTTGACTTTCAAGTGACATCAGAAGATTAGCTGCAATCTCTTTGCAGGCTGCTAATCCAGAGTGCTGCATTACAGTGCCTTGATGTCCCTGTGAATATGACTTTAAGTTGACAAGAAACAGAGTAGTGTTCATATGTGCTACAGAGATTTTGGCAAAGACATCTTAATACCCCTGCCTTGAGCCCTATGAAAATAGCTGTAACATCCCCAAGGCAGTTCCACAGGTCTGCTTGGGGAAAGAGCCACAGCTTGAGGCTGTTGAGGCTGTTTTGTCTTGTCCTGTCACTGGTTGCCTGGGAGAAGAGGCCAACCCCCACGTGGCTGCACCCTCCTCTCAAGTGGCTGTAGACACCAACAAGATCCCCCCTGAGCCTCCTCGTCTCCAGGCCAAATAACCCCAGCTCCCTCAGCTCCTCCTCAAAAGTCCTCCTTGTTCCTCAGACACTGGCAGCATCAACTTTGAAACTTAGGTTTTGCTGGTGGTTACTGCTATGGAAAAGTCTTTGACCACTGTAATAGTATTTTCAAGTGTGTTTTTAGTTTGCTAAATAAAACTCCTGATGATATGGAACTAGGACAAAATGGCTTGAAGCCAGGATGATTTCACTGTCTGGGGGAAATTCTGGTCAGCTCTGACGGGCTACTCCAGACCATGGTAAGTTATCATGTTGTAGCCATGTGTGTGTGTAAGCCAAAAGCAGATAGGGCATAGATAGCCTGGCACTCACACTACAAAAGAAGGCATCTCCCCCAAAGAGAGACAAAAGAGTCATGCAGCAGGAACCTGTCTGTCCCACCAAGATTACAGTGAGAGTTCAGTTCAGGTACCTCAGCACAGGAGCACTTCAGTCACTGACCCCAGCTCTCTGACAGCTTGTTTGTTTAAGCAAAGTCTGTATACAGAATGTTCCCATTGGCAAAGATTTCCTGAGTCGTTGCCTTTGTTGTCTGTGGTTGTTTCCAGTTCATAAGACAACAGTTCCCACTTTCCCAGCCAGTGATATTTGTTCTTTAAAAACATTTCTTATTTCAGCATTTCACCTTTGCCTTATCTAACTTGTATGAGCTGGACCGCTCCTGCCTTGCTCTAATCTCTGGTCCACTGAAAGCCCTAGAAAGACATTTAACAGAGTCAGATAAATGAAGATTCAGCAGAACTCAGCACACTACTGAAATATTGAACTTTCTGTCACATTTTCAAATGCTTTCTTTTTATAACTACTGTAACACTGCTATTAGTGAGAAGTATCTTACACCTTGAGCCTTGTATACAGCAGATGGAAATAAAGGGTGTTGCCTAAAAAAACTCCAAGGCAAATAACAGAATCATAGAGTGGCTTGAGTTGAAAGGGAGCTTACAGGTCATCCAGCTCCAAACCGTAAAATGAAGTGGATAGGATATTTTCTTCTTTTTCCTCAGTTGTTAAGCCACTGCTGTCTGCTAAGAGGCATTTGACTACTCAAACTGCTGTTGAAGTGAGGGTCAGAACAATGAGGATCAGAACAAGGAAACTTGGAGCTGTTAGGTCCCAGTAGCCCTCCTATACACATTTTTTAGTTCTTTGATTTCTTTAGTTCTAAGTTTACAACTTGACACAGTGCTTACAGACAGCAGTCAGAGATCTACCACTCATCATTTGTCTCCTGCATCTCAGAACAGCCCATCACAGAGCCTTCAGCAGGCTGCTGTTAAATTCAAGGAAAGATATTTCTGAGTTCGTGAAAGAGATGTCTTTAATCTGTGATTACCAATATTTGGCTGCAGACTGTCAGCCGGGTTTCCTCAGGCTCATTAGTGAGGCCCAGCAATGGCAGTGACTGCCATCATATAGCACAATGGGAAAGGCTTTCAAGCCCTAATTTATGTTTCACATAAATGTCTCTCTTTCCTGTGCTTGCTCCTAATGGACTGCCATTATGTGACTGGAAATGTCAATTCATTCTGTTCAGAGGAGCTGGGCTGTCCCCCTATCAGTGCCTCAGGCCTGTCTAGTATTTTGCTGAAATTCCCCTAGAGACAGCAGGATCATTTTATTTTCATTAAGAGACAGGATTGTCCTGAGAACCAGCATAACAAAGTAAGTGCTCTTGGGTGTAGTTATTATCCAGGAACATTAACAAGGCTGCATTTGCAAATGTGTTTGTTGAAATAGAGGAGCATGAAAATGAGAGAATCCTATGAGAATTCCACTGCTCCCTCCGATCGTCTGCAGCACTTCTGCATGGCTCACTGGGCCTGTGCCTTCAGGCAGCGGGATTCATACAAGATGGGAACTCACGGCTTCCTTGCAGTCAGCAGGAATTTCCACACCTCTCCTAGGCCAGGAGCCAGTGTCCCTGCTGATGGGTGACCGTGTGCTCCCCGTCCCTCGGGCTCTCCTCTGGCAGACAACGGGGCCAGGGCACCTGTGAAAGGCTGTGCGACAAAACCTCTGCAGCGCTCGCTGCGACAGCCGGCGGGAAGGCGCCTCACCTGTCCGTGCCCCGCTCTGCTCACGGGCAAATGCCTCCCTTTGCTGCGGCAGAACACCAAGGTTAGAGGGTTACCATTCATTCCTTGGATAGTTCAGCCTTTTAATGGCTTGCACTGTGGGTTTGCTTAAAAAAAATAACTGGCTTTAGGTGGATGTTAAGGCTTTTGTGTATGTACCGAGGACCCAACCCTGTTACACCAGAACCTGGGGGATGCTTTTCATTGATTTCAAAGGGACAGAGCAGCTACTTTGCATTCAGCATTTTTTCTTACTCAGTTAAGAGTAAGCCAGGTAAATGCTCATTAATTTTGGTTAAAAGAAGAATACCAGGCTCCTATCTTGCCCCCTTACTGTACCTCACCCCAGTGGTGCAGAGTAAGGTAAAATAAATAGAGCTTGTTCACTTATAATCAGGACAGCATGGAGATTATAGTGTAGAACACTAAACAGGTATGTGTGACCTTTTGCTTTTATTTATCAGGACATCCTTGGCTCTAGTGGGGCTAGTTTATGAAAGCAACTTGGCTATGTTCAGTTTTCTACACTAGTCAGGTCCTCACAGGATCAGGCTATTCAAGAACTGCGCAAATACCTGTGACGTGGAATTCACATGCTTCATTTGGATGTTTCTGTTCTTTGTTTCTATTTATTCTGTCTTTTGAATCTTTTTGTCTTCCATTTGCACATGTTAACTTCAGTTTTGTTCAGTGGAGCCCCAGTTCTGCAGGTCCTCTCCAAATCATAACTCACATTGTTCAAATGAGAATGGCTTTCTAAGGCAGATCTAATCAGTGTTTCTCTCGGGAACAAAACCAAATGAGCTTTTCTAAGGTTGGCAATTCAGTCCAATTATTTCACAGATCTTTGTTCATTTATTTCCTCTGAAGTGGAACAATCAGAAGAAACAGGGCAAAGCTACAAGGCAAACAGGAAATTATGATTTCTCAGTTTGAAGAAAATGAGATTTTATAACACATTTATTTATTTATTTATTTATTAAGCCTATTTCCTTTGTCATGCATCCCAGCAGTGCTTTATTGCAGAGCACAGCAGTCTTGAGAGAATGATCAGAATAATGTCAGTGATCCTCAAAATGGAGCCCTGTAGACAAAGCCACAGGTACTGTAAATAAGCTCAACTCCATTGATTACCTGGGATCTCTATCAGTTTAGAGCAACTGAGAACCTGCACTTTACTGCAGTGAAAGGATGCTTTTCTCACTCCTTGGATAACATCATTATATAGAATCATAAAATATCCTGAGCTGGAAGGGACCCACAAGAATCACTGAAGTCCAACTGTGCTAGAACTCCAGACTTTCCTTTTCTTATTAAATATAATTTCCAGTCACAAACTATCATGGAGGCTCTGCTTAATTGCAGGCATCGTTGCACAAAATTGAGCTTTAGTTTGTATATAAAACTGAAAAATACTTTGTTGAAATTAGAGACGGTAATTCATGATTGTGTTTTAAAGAGGTGTCTATCTAAGACCAACAACTTTAGGCCACTGAAATAAATCATTAGTAGTGCCTTGCTGAACATAATAATTTTGATGGATAATATCTTGCAGCTGTCAGCAGGTTGAACCTACTTGATGGTTCTCAGGGGACTAGCTTAATGATTGTGCAAATGAAGCAAGAACAAAACTTGGAAAGAAAATTTCATGGAAATTATGAAAATGTTGGAAAGAAACGATATTTGCACCCTGAATAAGCATGTTTTAATTTATACTTAGCAATTCAGAAAACAGAAAAGGAAAACAGAATGTTTTTTCCTGTCATCTTCAATTCCTAGGCAACTGGTTTTGAGGTACTATGAAGATGTATTACCATTTTTTCTCACAAATTTCTTACAGTAGTACCACTGAATGCAATCACAGACTTTGGAAAATGATGCCATTCTGGATGTGGACATTCATTTTTCTTGATTCCTGATCCCCTTACTGTCCAGATCTGGGACTTTCTGGAAGTCTCCACAGCCTTTTCCTGTGTTCCATTCACAAGCTTCCTTCACATAGCAACCAGAATATAAGGGCAAGATGTATGGCCAGACCTTGCCTAAGGAGGAAGCCAGGACCTGCAAGGGGCATGTATCTCCCTGTAATTCCTGGGAAGTGCAGCCAGTGCTTGAGCCTTTGGAAGGACAACAACAGCCTGGCACTTGGTGCACACCTGGTTGGTTAGCTGTGAGCCCAGTGCTTCCAAAATGCTGCCTGGAGTACTCCTAAGGGGTCAGCCCAGCAGGAAAGGACATGAAAAAAGATACTCTTCAAATGCTTTCTGCCTTTTGCTTTTCTGCCTAGGGTTTCTATTCTGATCCTCAAAAACCTTCTGAAGACTGGTATGACAGCTATAGGACACCTCGAGTTTCTGGTGGGGTTTTAAGGGTTTTAGCTATGCCTTTTCCTTTCCTCAGTCTTTTTTGTGTGATGTGGTTCATCTCTCTTATGTAAAAAACCCCGAGCACTTAGAATGCATTTCTAATATCCCGTTGTGTTCAATCTAGCTCAATTGACATGCAGCAAAGTGCACAGCCTCTCAGTTGGGAATGACATGGCTTCTGCTGACATTTCCCAGCTGAAGAATCATTTTATGAATCATACACACTCTTCGTTTCCAGCTCTTCTGAACCCCGTGAAAAGCACAATGAGAACAGAACAGATGGAATTCGGGGGAGCGTGAAAGCCTTGAGGGAGCTTCAGCACAGGAAAATGAGGGTCAGCACCACACTCAAGGAGGTCAGGGAGCGAGGGCCAGAGCGCTGAAGAAGGAAACCTATTCATCGGTCCCGCGAGGAGAAGCTCCTCTCATGATGGAGATGGTGTCGGCCCGAGCAGCAGCGCTGGGAGCGCCTGTGGAGCACCATCCCCTCGGGCTCCCTCGGGCAGGACGCGCAGGGACGGCGGAGCCAGAGCCCCGGGAAATCCTCTCCCCGACGGCTGCCGAGAGAGACGGGCCTTGAGCTGGCAGCGCACGTCCCCACCCGCCTTCCTGAGCATCCCCGCTGCCTCCGGCCCCTCCGCCGGCGGCAGATGAAGGAGCCGCAGGCGGTGCGTGCCAGGCGAGGGCGGCGGAGAGCCGGCTTTCCCTGCCGGCCCTGAGCTCTCCAGCCGAGCTCTCCAGCCCAGCTCTCCTGCCGAGCCTCTCCGCCCCGTACAGGCTCTCCCGGCGGCACGGACCGCAGCGGTGGCTGATGCGCAGCAGGAGGCGGATGGCAGCAGCCGGACCCTGCCCGGCCCAGGGGCTCTGGGGCTGCGGTCCCCGCCCCGGCGGACAGGGCTGAGCGCCCGCCCGGGGCACAGCCACTGCCGCGGGCACCGGGGCCGCTTGTCGCCTCGCCGCCCGGGGCTGCGGATCCTCGCCCTGCCCTGCCCTGCCCTTCCCGCGGCGGCCTCCCAACTTTCCTCGACGTGGCACGAAATGTGCCGGGGCGCCGCCGAGCCCCTTTGACGTCTTGATCCTCTCCGAGAACTTAACAGGATCGCAAAGCCCTTGGAGCGGCTTTTCCCGGTGAGCCGGGCTTAGGCGCTCGGGCAGCGGCCGTAATCCGCCCGCGGCGCGGGAAGGGGCGGCTCGGCGGGCGCTGCCCTGCCCCGGCGGGCCCTGCCCTGCCCCGCCGCCCCCGCCGGGCCCGC
>CM031857.1:85209512-85229644 GCA_018697195.1 Certhia americana | reverse complement strand
CCGCCGCCCCCGCCGGGCCCGCCGGGCTGCGCTGCCGCGGCTCCCGGCGCGGCCGGAGCGCGTCCGGGCCGGCCAAGGGCGCAGCGAGAACGCCACGGCACCCCGCATCCCGGCAGGCGGACCGACGGACGGACGGACGGACGGACGGAGCTCCAGAGTTCGGATGCAGCGGAGGAGAGCGTGGGCAGGTGAGTCTGAAGCGGGAGGCCAGTAAGCCTCCCTATTTGTCATGCCCGTGAGAGTGGCATCGTGTCCTACATCAGACTTCAATTCCAAGCCTTAGCTCAAAAGCTTGAAACGGAAACGCAAGCTTTGTTTATTTATTTAATTTAAAAGAAAAGTGTTAATTTGATTAATTGATGCAGAGATCTGTGTACTTACAATTAAATTGGGTTCAGGGCACAAATCTGAACAGAATTGGGGCTGAGGGGACTTATTCCACTCCTGTTGACTGATGCTTAATTTTACTGGCTTGATCCAAGTGTCTCTTAACTTCTTCACTGTCTGGTGCCTTTGGTGTAAGCATGAGGCTGTCAAACCCTATATAAAAGAATGCTAGCAAATACTACAAGCAGTGAAAGGGAATAATTTCCCCTGGTGCTTCCAATAAATTGACCTTGGTTCTAGAAATATGACATCTGTTGCAAAAGTCCTGTACTGTAATCCAGGCCATAGTCTGCCTAAGAATACGAGATACAGTAATAACTATAATCAGTGTCTTTCTCTAAATGCAAGGTCCCCTCATTTGCCCTTCATTTCTCAAGAGGAAAAGTCTAAAGAAGATAAGGAAAAATGACATAAACATTATGGACATTATTACTTTAGATCTCTGAAGAAATGATGTTAAATGTCAATGTTGGTACCTGTTGATCTACCTGTTTTAACTATATTTTGTTTTCCAGATTCGTAGTTGCTGCATTCAAAGCAAATAGTTAAAGGATTGTTCCATTTAAAATCTGTAATTTTCATTTTTACAACTGAGTAAAACTACATCTGTAGTTTCAGATGTTACAGGTTTTGAAATGGCATAGCTGTGTGTCTTCAGTCAGCACAGTTTTTTGTTTTTCCCCTCTGGTGTTTTTCATGTTGTTTTCTTTGAGTATGCATGCTAAAACCATCTGATTAGAAAAACACATGTTGCAAATGAAAATGGGACTGTCAGGATGTTGAATCAGCAAGGGTAATCATGGTAAACAAATAGTGAATAACTTGAGGGACGAACACATCAGCTTTAAAAAATTATACATCATCCTTCCATATCAGCATGTCTCAGCTTTGCCTTCTGTGTATCCCAACCTTTGTCATCCAATTTGCACCCAAGCTCAGTCGTTTCGGTTCAGCACGTTGTCCTGCAGCCTTCTCCAATGTTGCCATCTCTTTTCATTAGCATCTCTTAAATCCTCTTCGGTAGGATGCATCGTTAACACTTGTGAAACGTGACACGGTTTACCTCTCGTGTTTCCCTTCCCCAGCCAAATGGGATGGCCCCGACAGTTCGCATAAAGTGGGCAGGGAGTGAATTTAAACGGTAACATTCACACGTATGCAGGTGCACACATGCAGGCATGCATATTTATTTTATGGGCGCACATTCGGGAGTGTAAACTTGCTGTGTTGATGCTGTGCTCATCCCCCCGCTGTGCTGGCTTTTAAGAGTTACCTTGATACATGAATGCACCGACAGGAGACATTGGCAGAACCGGAGAATTTTAGACAGTGGCTGCAGAAGCCTCACACAAAGCTTTTTCGCTGTATAGAAGCAAGGATACCCGCACCGTGTTAACCCCTACTGGCAACAGAAACAACACGATGTGACTTGATTGTCCAGTCAGTTGTAATTTTTAATTTGCTGTGTTTTAACTTACGATGTTAAATTCAATATCCACAGCTAGTTTCCTCTGAAAAGTTTCCAATCTGAAAAAGAATTCATCTGCAGAAAGTGGTCTGCAGAAAACTTTAGTAAATCTCAGAAAATTGAACTTGGTCCAAATAATTCAATTTATTAAAATGATAATTTTGGTACTACAAGGTGCAAGAGATTCACCCATCAAATAGATCAAAGGTAATCATGTGCATTTCATTCTAAAACTATAAATTATACATACATGAATAATGCAATGCTTTGTGATGTGCTGCACATCTAAACTACTTGGTTGGTACAGAGGCTACTAGGCTATGTATATAAATTATGTGCATTCTCAGGATGTGTCAGTGCTTATAGACTGTAGAAAATGCAACATGATGTAGCAGAGAGTAATAAATTTTGAAAAATGTGCTTTTAAAAGCGGTCCTAAAATTTAGGAATTGTTGATTTAAACTGTAATGAATTCATGAGGGTAAGTTGGTACTGCTGATTGTTTTTTGAGCTCTCTGAGCTTGATCTAATATCCTTCATACAAAGCTGATTTCCATAGGGGTGTGCCAGAGTCCAATCTGCAGGTGAATTTACAAACCTCCAAATAACTGGACCAAGAAAAGGTTGTGCCCTGTCTTCAAATCATGTTGTTAGTTAAAAGTTCCAGAGTCCAGTCTTTGATGTCCATTTGTTGCCATTACTGGTTGAATCATTGGAGCTGCAGCCTGTCACACGGAACACAAACAAGATACATAATGTACAGCTGAGCTACAACTATTAGCAAGTGATATAACAAGGATCATGTAGGTGGAGGTCAAATCCCAGAATAAATCCCAAAGACTTATCAGGGTTGAACCTGAGAGGCTGTGTGAGGATTTGGAACATGTCTTAACTAAAATGATGTAAGTGATCCCATGCAGCTTATCACTGCTTCCATAGCAATAAATAAAATGCTGAATGCTTCAAGAACAACAGTATTTTAACAACTACATAAACACATAGGATGCATTATAAAATCATATGTAAAGTCTTCTTTTACTTTGTGATGGTGATACATATTTCACCTTGAAAAGCTCTTTCTGGAATTCTGCAGTATTTTCTTTCTGTAGTCCTTTTACTCTAAACAAATAAGCTTTAAGAATACTCAGGGGTGGTATAAATAGCTTGATCTGTCATTATTACTTGATAAAAAATTACATTTATTTTGTATCAAGTGTATTAATTCTTAGTTGGCTAACAATTTTGAATTAGGTTAGTTTGGCTTGACATATTCTGCCCCAAAAGGGAACTGCTAGAGTAACCCAAACATGAACTCTCAGTGCTCTTGAGAGGGAGACTCCAGTAATTCAAGATCCTTCACAGATATTTGACAGGCTGCAGAGATTGCTTTGATAGCTTAGCAGATAGCCATCAACTTCCTAAATTTGTTATAATTTGTAGTATTAAAGTGTGTGCTTGTGTATTGGGGTTCTTTTCCCTGGTGAGAAGGTACAAAATTGTCTGAAACCCAGGCCACAAAGCTGCTCAGAGGCCTTGACTGCGTCCAGATTGCAATGGGTGCTGAAAACAGATACTCCTGCTGCCATAGGTGTTCTCAGAGCACTGGAAACGCATGAGAAAGTTATTTGTATCCCATAATCTACTGGCAGTGAACTTTGGAAAAAGGAGGAAAACTGGTTTTGCTTAATTTGAAGCAGACTTAAAAAGGTTTCTTATTTTTGAGGTGCAGCTGCTCAGCACAATGCAATTTACTGCAAGCAGGTGAATCGAGAAGGAAGGGAGTTATGGCTGTGAATTGGGTGCCACTCCTTTTGGCCTGCAGCTAGAAGCCCAGTTATTCTCAGTATCCCAGTTTAGTTTCAGTCATTTCACATCTGTAGCTTCCTTCCTAGTGCCTTGTTCCCGTTTACCTGCATTTCTGCATTACTACTTCAGGAAATCCATTGGATGGCAGAGCTCCTAAAATTTAGATGCTGCAGCCTTTGTAACTCTAGCTCTAGGTCTTTAATGATGTAGTTCTAAAGAGATAAGTAGAACTTGATTTTCAAAATTAGGAAATACTTACATCAATCCGAAATTTTCATCTGTTACTTGAACTCATATTTGCTGTCAAACAACTGGATGTCTTGTTAAAATACTTCTTTTATACCAGATAGTGACTTTTAAATAGTTTGACGCAAACCCTCAGTTGCTATATTGAATCCAAGAGGAAGAGGCAGAAAGACTCTGACCAGTTGCATTTCAACTAGGGAGTGCTATCACTAATGTATGTAATTAGTTTCATTTTTAGTAGGATAATGTATCTGTCTCATTTAGCTGTAGTTTCAGTTTCAGCGATTTAGGCACTGAAAAGCCACAGTGATTTAGGCACTGAAAAGCCACACTTCTTGAGTGTGGAATTACTAATCTCTTTCAGGTAAGTACATTTGGGAGCAAGGAAGAAAAGGCTTGGTGAGAAGCATGTTAAAATTCTGCTTAAGGCATTGATAAAGATGCTAATCTTTCAAGAGCTAGGAGGGATTCAAGTTTATTTTTCTGGGTGACTAGAGAGGCTCAGAGGACTATGTGTCTTGTCTGTCTGTTTCTCTTGGTAAATCACTTGTGAGCTGAATACCTGTTCTAAGTGCCTAGCATGGATTTACCAGACTTGTCAGCCTTTAGGCAATCAAGTTTTTTACACCCTCAGCGTAATTATTATCTTTAAAGATTCAGAGCAGAGAGTGTAGTTCCCAGGTAGGAGATTTATATTTATGAAGGGCAGGTAGCAGTGTGGGGTGGGTGCAGTGCCCAGGGGCTGTGGGGCCCGAGGTGAGCAGCAGCCAGGGCTGCCTGTGCTGGACACAGATGGCTACAGCCAGCTCCAGTTCATCCCCTACAGCCACTTTAGGGAAAACGCACTTAAGAAACAGCAGGATGCCACAAAGGCAGTATGTGGGGACTGAGGGGAAAAAAAAGGGTGAAAACCATCTCTGCAGAAAGCAAGGTCAGAGAAGAAGGAGCAGAGGTGGTGGTGTGGGCACTGGAGCAGGATTTCCCTGCAACTCTTGGAGAGGACTATGACGGAGTAGATATCCACTGTGGAGGACCCTTTGGTGGAGCCAGGCATTTCCTGAAGCAGACTGCAGCCAGTGAAGAGGAGTATGTGCAGGAACAGGTTCTTCTGACAACAGCTGTGGTCCATGGAGGACCCACACTGGAGCAGGTTTATCCAACTCCAGGACTTTCCAGGACTGCTGCCTATGGAGTGGACCCACACTGGTGCAGTTTGTGGAGGACTGCAGCCTGCAGTAAGGACCCACACTGGATCAGGGATACAGTGTGAGGAGGAAGAAGTGGCAGGAAGGAAACATTATGGACTAACTGCAGCCTCCCATTTCCCAATCCCTGTGCTGCTGGGTAGGGTAGAGGAGGTGGAGAAATCGGGAATATAGGGATAAAGTTGAATCTCGGGAAAAATGAATGGTATTTTGTCTTTGTTTCTCACCATCCAACTCTGGTTTAATTTGCACTACATTGAGTTTTCCCCAGTTTGAGCCCATTTTGCCTGACAATTGTCCTTTTCTTCCTGTTTTTTCTCTTGACCCATGATGAGCTTTCTCATCTTACTTTATCCCACTGGGCTGCTGAGGAGGGAAAGTGCAATAGCAGCTGGGTGGGCATCTGGCAGCCAGCCAAGGCCAACCCACCACTCTACCATAACTATGGTGGTTTCAAATATGAAGCTGAGCTCTACTCACTTCTTAAAACTGCCTTGTGAGAAGCAGTGTTTAGTGGCAGTTTGGAGATTGCAGGTGCCAGATACTTGGAGTCTTCTCTCTGTGGCCCTGCAGAAGATGTTTGCAGAGCCTTATGACTCTTCTGGACTTTAATCTGCTTCTTAGTTGGTTAGTTGACATATTTTGGATCCAAATGCTGATCTCCTCCCTAGACTATTGAAAACATTTGTCATTAGGGTTCTTAGAGGCTTGGAAATATTTATTCTTCATCAGATAGCTAGTAATTTGTCAGAACTTTATGGGCTTTATGCAGTGCCAAACCGTGTTGTTTCAGGAGGTCTCAGCACCCAAATTACACTGTGGTACACTGTGCTGTACCCAAATTACTACACTGTTTATTTCTATGAGTCCTGTGTTCAGTCTCTCTCTACTACATCTGGAAACATGTAATACCCTTTCATCCACTCTTCCTACCTCCAAAAATATATTAATGTATTTTATTGCTTAAGAGTAGAGTTGTGTTTCTGTGAAATTTCCCCCTCTTCTTTCTTCCAGTATAGTGCAGAATAAGAGTTCAGACCACACTGTATATTGAATGTGAATTTCACAGCTGAAGTGATTGTAAGGGATCTGAAATGAGCTGAAATTTTACCTACATATTTTTATTTTATACCTTACTAGTCCTCACCATTCTAGGGTGAACAGGCCCCGTATTCCTTTCTCTCCCTTTTCCGTGTCTTTAATCATTCTTGCCATGCTGTTATTCTTCCTTATCTTTCTGTTTAAGAGAAGGATTTAGAGTGCTCCAGATAAGTGCACTGTTGTTTCATGGAGCAGTTTTAGTGGGTTTTGTGTCATTAACATGTTCCATGTATACGTTGTTGGTTGTTGTATCACGCTGCAGTGAGCACGCTGTTTCACTGAGCTGTACCTGAGTCATAAGCTCATAAATCGGTTTGGGTTGGAAGGCACCCTAAGGACCGTGTAGTTCCAACTCCTCTTCCACTAGACCAGGTTGCTCAAAGACTCATCCAGCATGGCCTTGAACACTTGCAGGGATGTGGCATCCACAGCTTCTCCAGGCAAGGTGTTCATGGTTAACACCATCGTAGTGAAGAATTCACACCATCATAGTGAAGAATTTCTTCCTGATATTTAATCCAGAGCTACCCTTTCAGGTTCCCTTTCTGAGAGCATATGATTCATTTGGAAGCATATAGGGAAGTAGTTTGCATGCTTTTCATCTGTATTTATGGGTTTCCATTTGCCCATGTTGCACATCACTTATCAGATTGAGAAATTGCTGTAGTTGATGTTGGTCACCCTGATATTCCTGCACTCCTTTTATTTCTCTTGCCTAGACAATTTTTTCCTGTCCTGAGATCTTACTGTATCAGCACTCCTTTCCAGCGTCATTAACAACAGGTTTCCTATGGAGCCCTGAGGAATATTGTTATTAAACTTCTGCAGTGGTGAAGGTGACTGTTCAGTTCTGTTCTTGCCTTCTGTCTTCTCAGTTTTTTAACCCAAAATAGTGTTCGGCTTCATATGCTATTACTTGTTTTTTCTTCTTTACTGACATAGCTTTTGAAAGTCTAAATAAGGTTTCCTGTATTCAGTGCTCCACTGGCACACTCAAGCCTTTCAGGAGGTTTGGAATATCTAATTCCAGTATCTGTTAGGAGTGTTTAATTCCAGATTAGTAATATCCAATTTCAGTCACTTCAGTCTTGAGTTTAAAGAAATACTGTACTTGATGTTTTTTAACCAAATTTTCGGGAACCGATGCACAAGTGTATTGGGGAATCCTCGTGCCACACCTGCAGCATTTGAAACACAGAGAAGCATTGTTCACTTATCTCCAGTTTCAGAAGTAATGTGTCTTCTCGGTGAGGGCATCCATGGTGTTGGTAGCAAATTATCTGCATCATCCCAAGACTTCAGAAGGGTTTTATTATCTCATGATTTATTGTTTTAGCAGTTTTATTTTTTTAACAGAGTTGCTTACTTTGTTGGGGATTATAAACCAGGTGACCCTTGTTTTTAAGAACTGCTGTAGGTAGGCATCAATCCAATTGTGAATCACCAAACTGATAAGTGTAACTGTTAAGTGTCAGAACTAGGCAAGAACTTAACTGAATAGTGAATTTTCTCTGAAATTACATCTTTAGAAAAAACATTAATGCTTTGTTACTTACCTTATGAATAATTCTTCCCACCATCAAGCTTTCATAACTCTGAGTTATGTTTTTAACATAAATTATCTGCACTTTATAAGTTAATTCTTCAGAGTGAACATTTCAATCTGAGAGTGGGTTGAAAGAATTCAGTTTTTTTGTATCAATGTTTAATAAAAATTGACCATTTTTTTCCCCAGTAAAACTTCAGTTAATCAGCATGAACCAGGCTCAGTTTAAGGTGTGACACAGGCATTCACTGGTTTACACTGAGGTAAGATTAGTAATGGGGAATGGGGAACACTAATAAAAATTTAGAAAATTAAATGATGCCCAAGGCTGTTTCTAGAGTAATTTCATTATTTCTGGATGGGAAAACCCCACAAACTTTAAAATATATTAAATAATTTTAAAAGTTGTGTATTATTTTCTTGAATTGTCTGGGAATTGAGTGGAGGGTAGATCAGGTATCTGGTTTTTAAGGAAGTGGATGCATAATGTTCTAATCATGGATGGAATCCATGATCCATGGATCATGGAACTTGGCTTCAGGAATAATTCAGGTTACAAAGTTAGTTTCTGAAAGTTCTGTATTTCATTTGGTGTTGAAGGTGGATCTTGTGTGATCAGTGAGACAGAGGATTACAGCTGACAAATGGACACTACCTAGTGTGAGGGAGTTGATTGATCCTGAGAGAATTTCATTCTAGTCATATTTCAAACAAAAAGGGTTCCTGAATGGACTTTCAAAACTTTTTTTTTTCCTTTTTTAAAACTTCAAAGCTTTCACTTGAAGTTTTTCAGTCATTCATTTGTAAGACACTTGTCTTGAGTCTCAAAAGTAATTTTGTAAGTAGTAGATGTGATATGAATTTGGAAAGGCATTGAAGGTCAAATCTGGAAAGGAGTTCAGATTTTTAAATTTTTTTAAAAACTTGTAGGAAATGAGCTGCTAAATATCTTAACAGAGAATGTTTTGAAACATTGTAATAAAACCCCCTGGTGTGTGTTTAGCACAGAGTTTTAATAATATAGAATTACAGCATGGCCTACATTAAGTTACAGGGTAAATGTCATTAACTATCTGCTTGGTTAATATGGATTTTTGGAAGAAAAAGCTTAATCATAAAATAGATAAAATTAGCACAGGGGAATCAATGTAAAGTGGAATGGTTTGTCCTAGCACATGTATTACCTGGCTTTTTTGGGTTGATTTTCTCACTAACTTTCTTAAATGAGATTTTAAATGCATTTTCACTATGGATAATAGGTATGACAGTATAGGTAGTCCATAAAGCCCAGACTAAAAGAATATGGTGTTATGTAAACATTTTTCTTTGGTCATGATGAATCTTTACTAACACTTTTTTCTGTCTACTGCAAATAAATCAAGAAACACTTGTCATATGTGTGTGTAAATATCACTGACTGTTCTTCAAAGGGTTGAAACTGCTTTTTGCTGTTCCACTGTTTTAATAAAGAACTCCTTTTAAGTACTGAGCATATTCCTTTTGCAGCCTTTATAATTTTTTTCCCATTTCAGCTGTCATTTAGATGTTGATATGTAAAGCAAAATGGCAAAAATCAACACCCAGCACTCCTACCCTGGTATGCACGGCCTGTCTGTCAGAACTGCTGATGAAGATATCGAAAGGATTGAAAATGGCTATATCAGGTAATATTTTCCTTTCATCACAGTCAAGAGGACAAATTGCTACCTAATTTGTGGAATTCCTGTAGCTCTGGGAATGGGAACTAGACTTATGGGAGTATTGGATTGTGATATTGTTGGCCAAGTGTCCTTAACAGACTTGACAATATCCATCCAAAGTACAGAAGAGACAGGCACAGTTGTCATAGCTTGCAGTTTTGGAACCAGGAGCTGTATTACCTCAGGAGAAAAAAGTAACTTTTTCACATCAGTGAGAATTACACTAACTCATTAAAGACAAACCTCTTTCTCAAGTCAGCACACATATAGCAGGGTCTGTGCTTCCAACAGAGTATGTAGGATTTGGTGAATAAAAAGATCCTCCCAGCACCATGCAGTGAAAAGCCTTGTGAAGGTTCTTTTTAAAAGCAGCCTCTGCAAATTGCCTAGTTCCAGTGATAGGGAAAATTTGTAGTGTATAAAGAATATCAGCATTTTTGTACTGGATTTTCAGATTTTCCTCACTGTACAGAGGAAATGTAATAGTTTCTTTACATTCACCTTTCTCTAGATCTGATAGTTTTAAAGTGGCTTTTTGAAACGTGCCAGTGAGCTTGCACTTACCTATTGCACAGTCATTCCTCTGGGAATTAGACTGGGCAAAGCCTGCTGGGCCTGTGGAAAAATGCCTGGTGATCCATAGCATCTGTAAAGTTGGAAAAAGTTTTCTGCTTTTGGCTTGTTATGGCCAACCACGTCCTCTGCGTGGACCTTGTCAGTCTGTCTCTTGCTGTTAAATGCACACTTAGACTAGAGCACCCAGAATCCTGATGGGCTGATGGGACTCACTGTTATGGGGATTTTTGGATTGCATGTCCCTAGCAGCTGCTATGGGTGCTCTGTTTGAATTAGTCCTCTTTTTCTCCTTGCTTTGCTTACATATCTTCTGTCACATAGGTGCACCTGCAGTAGTGCAAATGGATCTGATTTGTTCTGCACAGTAAGGCTTGCTTGTTGTAGTTAAACTACCCCATGGTGTCCTTAGGGAGATTGGAAAGACCCCTGTCCCTTTCTCTCTATTAACAGTGATGTGTTGGAAAAAGTGAAAACACAGATTGAAATGAGTCTCTTTCTTTCCTTTTTTTCTAATGTCCTATTTGTAGCAGATGTCAGTGATTGGCAGCTCACAGAATGGAATTACTGGCAGGGGTGTGAGAGTGGGGTTATAAAGGTTTAGATGTAGAATTAAATCCCAACAGTCACCTGCAATTTCAGAGGCAATGACTTTGACAGGTAGAGAGACTGAAATATGAATAACACTTTATCATCGTGGTGATGGTCTTGAAGAGGTATTTTTTGAAGGGAAAGTTTGATATTATCAGCATTAATTGCAAGACTTCATACATAGGTAAGAAGATACAGTCTTGCTCTGTAAAAGAGGTATCATATTTAAGATTTTTGGATTGTTGAAGTGATTGCTGGTAAGTATATACAGTATTTTTATAATACCATTCAAAAATTTGGGTTTTTTTTTTTTTGTTTTTCAATTCAGATTTGCATTAGAATATGTCTGTACCAAAAGACAGAAACCATCCAGGATTTTAGCTTTTCTCTATCTTGTATCAAAATATGTAACTATAGATATTGTGGAAAAAAGCACATTTGCTAAGGTAACAGCATTTCTTCCTTGTCTTTACCGTCTTCCAGCTCCTGTTGGCTCTAGTTCAACAAAGCAATTAAACACATTACTTAGTTCTTATTAAAGTCAGTGGGTGTTAAATTTATGCTTAATGCTAAGGATGTGCTTAAGCACTTTTCTGCTGTGAAATGAGGTGTTGCCAAGAAAATGCATTCACTGCAACAGTTAACAGAAAGCTGCCACTGATCTTTAAAATGCTGTAGTCATTTATGCTGCAGTGATTCGTGTGCCTATATTCTTACTCTGTAGTGTGTTATAAAGTTGGTTCATTTTGTTACAACAAAAATCAGAAAAATACCCCAAAATAAGAAATTAATCTCCATTTTGAAAACCCAGCCTCTGTATGGAACCAGTTCAAATAGGAGAGGCAGCACATTAACTTATAGACACAAGCTGGCTGTCTAAAGTTGCCAGTAGGATTCAGCTGTGCCCTATAGACCTTTCAGTGTCTTCATGTGAGTAGGTGCCTACGTTCCTGAGTAGAGATGTTGTCAGTACTGAAGGTCAGCAGCACCCAGGGAACTGCTCAGCTTACCCTCAAATTCAGTAACTCTTCAGGCTCCTTTGGCTCTCTTGGTTATGAGAGGTATTTAGTTGCCTAAAATAGGCATCTAATGCTATTTGAGGTACCACAGAGTATTTGAAGCGTTTAGCTGGTGCTAGTGGATGTGAGGAGAGACCTGTGTGCTCTGGAGAGGTCCAATAAAGTAGTGTGAGGTGTTCCAAATTGTACCAGACTCCTATTCTGACACAGCTCAATCAAACCCTGAGATGGCCATTGGCTGTAATAGGAACTTAGATACATATTAGCACTGCCATTAACAATATTAGAATTTATTGCTAAGATCACATAAAATGTGTATTACTCAGTAAATGGGAATAAAAATACTTAAAACCAGCCATGGTAGTGCAATCTAAAGAACTAATGAATTGAGTATCCTTTCTCCAGCAGGTCTGTAGGCAATTTCTCCAGGAATTACTAAAAAAAGGTGGACAAACTCTACTATTCTCCCAGCATTCAGCTCAAGATAATTCTTGGGCTGAATGTGGGTTCTGTGTATCTGGTAATCTGTGATGAATGTCTGTTCCATAAGTTTGTTCATTGTCCCTTAGAAGGATGTTAACTTGGGCAGCCACAATATTCTCAGCACTGGCAACATAAACTAGGTTATAAAAGTTTTTCAGTACTAAATGGTGTTTTGTTATTGGAAGAGAAGTAGAAAACAGTTAACAAGTTGAGAATCCTAGGACCTTCAGCATCTGTTTTAGCATTGTTCTTTGGGTAGAAATAATAGTTTTAATTCTTTGTTTGTTAGTTTCTCAGCTGTGAGTGCACATAAAATTGAGCTGCTAATTATCCTCTTGTGGGCGTTCAGAATGCTGCTGCCAGCTCTTATGAAGATACTGCAAGTATCATTTTAGTCAGTGTTTTCCTGGCAATACAGATTAACAGACCCATGTGAGAGCTCTTGTTTGCATTACAAAAGGGGAAAAAGTGATCCTTAATGGACGTAACAAAGTCTTGTGAATATTAAAGACTAAAAAACACAGAGAAAAACAAGGAGTGCTGTAAAACAATCTGGAGTGAACCCTCATAAAGTCCAGGTTACAGTGAAGTCAATTTCAAAACTGCATTAGTGGAAGTCAAGGCTAAAATTTAATCTCTTTTTCTCAAATGCTATTTTTTTTTAAGTGCTAATAAGTGCTCTTTAGCTTCTGAGTTTGCTGGAATTTATGGCAGAGCCTTCACTGACTTCAGTTCATATTGGATGGCTCCAGAAGAATAGGAGCACAGGCTTAGCAGTATGGTTGTCAAAAATATGCTGTATTACTAGGGAGAGGACAATTTGCTGGAGTGTTTCCTGATGCAGTGGTGGAGAGAACGAGATGGGGGAAAGTCTGGTGAAGGCTGCATGGAATTCCTTAAATAAAAATAAAATTGTTTTTGCAGAACCCATTCACTGTGTGAGGATGCATCTTCAGAGCTGCAGGGAGTCATTTCTGTGGAGGGAGGACATGTACCTGAATCCCAGGCGAGCTCCTTCACTGGCAGGGGAGCAATGGCAAGGTAACATACTAACTAATATGATTTCCAGTATTAAGTTCAATTTGCTGAACGAGACTGGTCACAATGAGGCCAAAGAAATTACTTTCCAAAGAAAATGGATGGAGTCCAGCTGAAGAAAGCCTGTAAGAAGTAACAGAAGTTGTATTTGACCTTGATTAATCACTTACTTATTGCTAATAATAGTCTTAGAATCTGAGAGAGGCTGAATAAGCCCAAACAAATTTGTCAAATATTAAAAAATAAATTATTTTTACATAAATACCTGAAAAAGCATGTAATGCTGGGGAAATGCATGAAGCGAGGGCAGACTGTAAAATAAGTGGGTAAGTATTTGGCTGATAGGTGATGCAGTGTTTGTTTTCTATCAAATAAAACATAATGATTGTTTCCTTTTGGTAGATGGCTCTGGAAAGGGAGGAGTCAGGGGGTCTTTGTGTTTTGAGAGCAAGAATTTCTCTCAGTTTTTAGAATCCAGTTGTGCTTATAATGGATTTGGAGCCCTAGTAAACAGAATTGAGGCAGACCATTGTCTTAAGTTGTTTATGTTACTGGGACTGTAATATAAACCTGACGTGGAGCTTCAAAACCTTATTGTGTCTGCTTTTTGTCTGAGACTGCAGGACTCTGCCTTCAGGTACCATTGTTACACACAACACAGACCACAGTCACTTTAGCACAGTGTATTTCAAAGAGTAAAGAAAAAAATGTTGTAAAACTGTGGTCATAAAGAATATTGTTCACACTCCATCATTTTGGATAGTGGAGAATAAACTTGTATTTACCTGCTTGATTTTCAGATGACACCATCAGATTTAGATTACAAAGTCTGCAAGAAGTTGAGTTTAGATGAAAAAAAGATTATAGGTGTGTGTTTTGTGTAAACATAATGCACATGAATGTATAAATTCATACCTAGAGCTTCCTTTTTAATCTTTCTTTATAGTTTCCTTTACCCTTTTTCAGGATAGATTGAATTACATGTGTGTGTAGCTCTGTATGCTCTGAATATATGGGGAAGTTTGTGATGTAAACGTGAATGCCTAGCAATTGAAATATTAGGGTAACATAACATGAACCTTGAATGAAAATTCTCAAGGATCTAAGACAATTGCATCTGATGGACTTCACTGAGTATCTCACTTTGAGATGTAAAGGCAAGAATATTCTGTTGCTCCTGCACTGGTAATACAGTAGAATAAGAACTGATGTGTGAGGTATTTTCCTGATCCACTGCAGAAGGCGATCTACGAAATTGTGGGAAGTGACTGGGTTCACACAGTTACTCCATCAAGTTTAATTTCATGACAAGTGGAGATGTGGAGAGAAATCCTGGGCTGGTGTTTGTGGGGACGTTTTAAGCCACCTCATGTTTCTGTCTGGTTCACTCGATTTTGTGTGTGTTCCATGCAGGCTGTCACAATTTGTCTTATCTGTAAGGTCATGGGCCACAAGACACTCTCACCACGAAGACCAAAGGCCTGATTCTTTCCTGGAACGTATCAGGGGGCCAGAGCTCGTAGAGGTGTCCACCAGGCAAAGCAACATCCGCTCCTTCCT
Source organism: Certhia americana (assembly GCA_018697195.1). Lineage (NCBI taxonomy): Eukaryota > Metazoa > Chordata > Aves > Passeriformes > Certhiidae > Certhia > Certhia americana. The sequence continues at coordinate 85,214,921 of CM031857.1, read as the reverse complement.
GAGTGCCCGCGAGCGGCCCGGGGGAGCAAACAGGTGAGAAGGCATATTTGTACTTCAGGTTGAAGATGAGAGAGGTTTTCATGTTTTCTTGATAATTAGGATGTAAGTTGTATTTTAAGAAGCGTGTAAGGAGCTTAGCGTGGGAGATAAACAGAGTATTTAATGCTGCCCAGGAATCTTCACGTAATTACAAAGTATTGCATTTTCAACAGACTTTCCTTCTCAAACACACTGTGACCAAGATCTTGAAGTAAAGGATTTTGATCATGCTGCTTCAGGCAGAATGATTTCTCAGAACTGGAATTTTATCATATGCAACTTGATGTTGCTGAACTGCTCTCAAGTGAGGAGAATGCAATTTCTATTTCAAGAATCTAGGATGTTTCTACTCTTGGCTTTTCAGGATCTTAATGTGCATTACCTGCACATTACGAAACTAAAAAAGCAGTTGTGCAAAATGTGTCATTGCTGTATTATATCTACTCAGAAGTCCATCTGATAACATTACAGAAAGTTTCTGATGCAGAAATGACAAAATCATTGGGATGCTGACTTCACTTATTAGCACATACACAGTCTTTGGTATGAAAGGCAGGTTCAATCTTAATTTTTTTCCAATAAAACAAAAGAGAAACCTTTATGTGTTTACAGTTCTTTGACTTGATGAATTATTATTACTTTATAAATGTATGATACAGTGTTTTAAATTTAGCTCCAGCTAAAACAGGAAAATGAAGTCCCAAGACAGAGGCTGACTTCCTGTTTGGCATTAGGCCTTGAAGCAGACTCCTATATATTTTTGCATAATTCAAGACTGGTAGATAATCAAGTAATTAGTTTTAAAAATCTCAGCAAGCAATTCAGATTAAAGCAAAAACCTTTGAAAGTCTGTGCATTATGCAGGTTACTTTGATTTGTTGTAGTCTAGCACAGCCTTATTATCTTCACTTTATCTGCTCCTTAGAAATTCATCTCAAGAGCAAATTTTATTGAATTAGCCAGGCTGTTGCCTGATTTTTCAGGTGTCTGGATCAGTAGCAACTGCAGATAGGAAATAATTAGAGGGAACAACATTGACCATGGGCCAACAAACCTCTGTATAAGGCTATTTGAAGTCAATTTGAGAGCACCCCTGCTTGCCTTCTCAGTTTTATGCTGTTGCTGGTTGACAGTAACTCTTAATTGTTGTATCATGAGAGCTTAATTCTGCAGCAATGGGTAGGTATGCCCATTACTTATCCACAAGCCTTGACACTGCATCTGTGAAGAGGACTTGAAAGGATTGAATAAAGCTTAAAATAGTAGCCCAATGAGTACAAGGCTAAAAATAGTGAGGTGCATCTTGCTGTGCACTAATACGCCTAAGAACAGGCTTCAGACATCAGATGTGGTCACAAATGTGTATGCCAGGCACATGACAGAAAGGAACTGGTGCCTTGAAGCAGTTATGCAAAGGGGCTTATCACAACAGTCAAAATTGACCTTGCTAATCGTATCAGTGCATATGTGAGAAGCTCGTGAGTCAGTCTGTCTTGTAGGTAAACACGTGCATGTGTGAAATACCAGCAGCCTCTACACTCTTTAATATGTTTTATTTAACTTGCTTGCAGTCACTGGCCCTTGGCCAGGTTCAATGTCAACTTTAGCAACAACACCAATGAAGAGTAAGTACTGTTAACTTCCAAAGACCTTTCTACTACCAACACCATCTCTTTTTCCCTATCCAACCTAGTAACATTTGTAGTATAGACTCCTTAGTTCTTCCTAAGCCTTTCCTAAGAGTATAGTTTTATAATAAAGGTCTCATAATAGTATCTCATAATAGTATGAGAAGAACCCTTTGTATTCCCTGTGAACTTCTTTTTGTCTGAAGTTATCCCTTCCTCTCAAGGAGTGAATTTGACTAAGCATTTAATCCCTAGTCCTTCTGTAGTTCAGCTGGCTGATTTTACTGCATTACCAATTGATGCATTAATTTTTTGGTTTTTAATTGAGATTCATGTATTAATTTTCAAATAGTGGTTTTCCTCTTCTAACACATTGGTCCCTTTTTGCAAATCAAGTGCCACAAAAATTTCAGGTTGTCAAATAAGAAGTGGGTATTGATGAGGGCACCAAAACCCATTTATATGCCCATCTTTTAAAAGTGCGTGTTTCAGTTCAGCAGGTACTGTTGATTTAGAGAGAGTGACAGGCACCATAATAAAGCTGGGATTGCCACAGAATATCTGACAGGAGCTGTCCTTTTGAGTCTATTTTATGTAATTGACAAGCTATTTCACAGTGTTACACCAAAGAGAAATTTATTAAACAATGTGAGGAGCTCCTGTAAATTAAAATCACCCAACACCAGTGTTTGTTGCTTGTCTTAGACCACAGCAATCTGAAGACATATCTGTTCTTTAGTATCCAGCAGCAGATCTATTCTCATGCACAATGATGGTGATTTTTTTTCATTGCTTTCTATATGAAAACAAAAGAATTTAAAAGTAATCAATACACCTTCTGATTGTGTTAGAAATACTTCTAGAAAACTCTTATTTATTTTTTCTCCAAATAATTCTATCATAGGCAAATTTAAACTGTACATTTTAAATGATGCTGAAAAACCTTTGTGCATGTAGCTGAACAAGAGATCTTCCTGCTCCTAAAGCAACTTTTGGTTTAGTTTGCATAACTTCTATTCAAAAGAAAGATCTGTGTGCAGTGAATAGTGACAGAAATATGCAGATTTTTATTTAGACTGATATAAAAGAAGTGCTAAAAGCTTGGAGCTGAGCCTGCTAGATGGAGCCCAAAGGACTGATTAGGACAGAAATACTTCTGCCTTACTCTGTTTCTGACAATGACTCATGTACCTTGGGCAAAACTTTCATCCTTTCAATGTTTCATTATTTGTAAATGAAGACAAGACCTGTCTGTCTACCTGCCCAACAGTCTGAAACACACTTGATTTGCAAAGTACTTGACAGATGAGAAATGCAAATATTTGAATAATTCAAAGACTATGGCAGTGTTTTTCTAAGGGCTGATGAAGTAGATTTCTAAGTCTAAAGCAGCACACAGCTTAGAAACAGCATGGATGCTGCTGTGTTGGAGTCAAAGAGGACAGACACAGACTGTTTTATTAGTGATTGGATTCCAGTTTACTCAGTGTTACTGGTAAAGAAAAAGAAATGTGGACTTTTCATTATGTTGAAGACTTTAAGTGTTCTTGGGGAACTGTGCATGATGCTTTCAAGTCTTTGATTATGGACAACTTTTCCTGAGAGACTTCCATTGCCAGACTGCAAGTAGATGGAAGTATGATAAGTTGGGAATTACCACAATAGAAAGATGAACAGAGGTAATATAAATGGAAGAAACTCACTTATGAAAGGTACCTGTAGTTGACAGATGAGTTTGTAGATCTCAGGCCAGAGAAAAATAGGTATCAGGATTAGGTGCTGTATGAAATAAAGTTTTTTCACTTTTTAAAAAATAAAACACAAACATAGGAGGGTTTGGAATTACCAAAATATTCCCTCCAAAGCTCACCACCACAGATTTTTGACTGATTCTTGATCTCAACCTACTTTTCCCTGCATAACAAGATCCATAAATATACAGTGGCCCTACCCTTTCTGCTTACTCATAACTCTTCCTTTCTGGTAAGAATGCTAAGCATTTGAAGTATTGAGGAGATGCATTAATGCTAACAACAGCAACTATGCATTTGCCTTTAGATAAAGACATCATGCTTGGTAATCTCCAGTGAAATCCTGACACATGTTTTAAACAGGAAGGAGTTTTGGGCAAAGATTGGAAAATGAAGTGGTAAAGTCCTGGACAGTCAGTCCAGAGAAATGAATTCTTGAGAAGCAGTTCCCACTACTGTGTAGGAATTGGCCTTGGTAAATGAAGAACTCTTTCTTTGATTTGAGATGCAAGTAGAAATAGAAGATCAGCCAAGCCAAAGTTTCTTCTCTTCTCCAGTTCTGCTCCCTTGTAGTGTGTAATTTTGAAGGTTTCAGTGGTGTTGGTCAGCTTGCTAGGTATTTCCCTGGCTGTGGCAGAGTGTGGGATTATGGCATTTTTTGGCATATGAGTCTTGGCTTTTCCAAAGTACACTGGGGTGGTGCATCACTGGAAAGTAAGTGTAAGAGCTGGGATAGGTGCTCATTGCTGATGGTGAAAGCTGCTGCTATCTTAACATTGGTGTCTATCATTTCCTTTGGAGTGTTTCTTTCTCCCTGTAACAAGCACATTCCTAGATGGGACTGCTATTCACAGCACAGACCGTTCTGGCCTGAGCAAGATGAGCAAGTGTGAAAATGGAAAGCACAAGTCCTGTGAGCAGGATTATTACATATTCTGTCCTTGTTGTGCGATGTTGCTGTCATTAAACTCATTTGTACTTTCTTCACACCAGTGCAAAGGGAGACTCAGACCCAGTCTTGGCAGCTCAGAGGAGAAAACAAAGCTTCCATGGGAGCAGGAATCCATGGCTTTTATTCAAACCAGACATTATGTGTGGGGAGTTTTGTTATCCACATACATGGCAGTGTGAAGAGCGCTCTTAGGCATTACTGTCTAAGTGGGACACTTTCTTCTTGAAGGACTAGACAAATTTCAAATAAAAAAGGAGATCTCAGATGGTGGTTTTTCTGCTTGTGTAAATGAGCACAGTTCTTCACATCACATTACATGATTCTTTACCAAGGCATGTAGCAAATCTAGCTTTAAGATTAAGTCTTGTCAGAATCTCGAGAAAGATGGTAACTTCCTGTAAGTTTGAGAAGTATTTATGGGTCTGTCTGCATAAGTTAATATATTTCAAGACTCTTCTGTTCAGACAAACCTAAGAATGGGCAATTCAGATCCAGAGGCAAATAATTAATTAAAATTTTGCTAGTTTTAAAGAACCATGAGAGGAGATTCATCCTCATTTTTTATAATTACTATGAAAGCTTCAGTCACATTGAGGTCTTAGCTGTGCAAAGAATGTTGACAGTTTGTTAAGCCATTTCACATTCTGTCATCATTTGATGGGTTGCTTTTTAAATGCCTGGGTTCTTAGGAGTCAATCAAACTGAAAGCATTTATTTAAAATCAGCCTGGTACACTGATGTCTGAAAATGTCCAGAAGGTGTGGGCAACTAATGCAACGAATCAGCCAGCTGGTTACCTGAGATGATAGTGTGGTGGTGTCAGGGTGAGAGCTCTCAGCCTGTAGACTCTTTTTTTCCAGTTATATCCCTATCCTACTCTGTCTAGAGTCTTGCTTCCCAACCTCCACCCTCTCCCTGAACTGCTCAGTATTGGTAATATTGCTAAGCCTTGCATTATGTTGTGCAGCAAAAAGGAAGAAAAGAAAGAGGTTAAAGAGGAAAAGAAAGAGGAAAAGAAAGAGGAAAAGAAAGAGGAAAA
>CM031857.1:84967974-85209502 GCA_018697195.1 Certhia americana | reverse complement strand
AAAGAGGAAAAGAAAGAGGAAAAGAAAGAGGAAAAGAAAGAGGAAAAAAAAGATGACAAAAAAGATGACAAAAAAGATGATAAAAAAAAGGAAGAGTAAGTATAAAGAATGAATGCGTGATTGTAACACATCTCCTACACTACAAAACATGGTATAGCATTTCATTGTAACACTTAAAATTGTTCTCTAGACTGCAGATTCTTAGCCTGTCAAATCTCTAATATGATTTTCCCCTTTGGGAAGGTTTCAACTGCTCAGCAAAGTTGTTGTATCTTGAAGACCTGTGTTTAGATCTTTCAGAAACAGCTTCCTATGTCAGTAAAAGGGAATTGAGCTACCTCTGGTCACTCTGAGTTGAAGATCACTTTTTAATTATTACAACACTTTAGGACAGCAGCTTGCTTTGCAGAGCTGTACAGTTCCCATTGTTCCAAAATTTCCATAACAATTCAGAGCAGATGAACCGAAAGTCTGGTTCATTTTACCATTTAGAAATATCTTACATGTAGAAAATGAAAGGTTTGCTCATAAGTTTAGTCGTTTCACTGACTAGTGTATTTAATTACTTAATATGGTGCAGTTCATTGCTAGCGATCACTAAAATTTGCTTCTTTTGGTTAGGAGATGGTGTATTTTTGCAAAAAAAGAGGTAATTTGAATGCTTTTGGCAGAAATGGATCCTGTTCTTTGTTCCCGTAAAGCTGGCCCAATATAGCACAATTTAGTATTATCAGTGATTAAAAGTAATGATGATGGCAGATAAAAAGAGAATGCATTTGACTGACCTTCACAGTTAAAGAGTATGTTAGAGTAATATACTGTAGGTTTATCTGTATATATATGGTGGCACCTGCTATATGGACATGAGGGCATTCCAAATGGAATCTGATTGATCTCAGGATCTTTATTAATCAAAGCTTTTGATTATTTTTTCCCAAGTAGAATGCCTTTGTTCAGAGCACTCTCTTTTGGCTTTAATTACTGTCAGGTGAAAGCCTGAGTTTTGCAGTAGCCAAGAGTGTTCTAAAACATTTTGTCAAAGAAAATGAATGTTTTAATTTCTACAAGGTAGTATACTCTGACATATAACTACCATATTTCATGGTCACCAGTTTTGAGCTGTTACATTATTACAGCTGTTAATGTAAATTCCAGAAATATACACAGATTTGAAATAAATTATCATTACATTTTAATATGTTTGCATTCCTGGAGATTAGGCAAAGTCCCACAAATATGCATTCAAGCATTGCCTGGTAACATATTCTGCACACTATTATACAGTTCACAGATTACATTTCTACTGTTGAAGTAATTTTGCAGCTGTGGACCTCAAATCCACTAATGACCTCTGATAACATGCCTAATTGCTCTCTATTCCACATCAACCTTTCTCATGCTGGAGGTGGGCACTTCTGAGCATACCCTGTGCCATTAGCCATGCTGTTCTTTAAATCTTTGCATTCCAGGCCTGTATGCTTCCTTTAGCATCACTTCCTTGTTGTGAGGCCTAAGGAGCCAGGACTGTGAATGGATGAAATTTGCCTTTAGATACTAAGACATATTTCATCTCTACTCGCACACACTATATGTGCATATGCACACAGAGATTCTTACTTGTGCAGACATGCATTTGAATACATATGTGTTTTACTTGTTCAAATGCATGCTTATACAGTCATTTCCATAACAGAATTTGCTAAAAATCAGTAATTAGCCTGCAAAGGAAGGCTCTTTCTCTAGCAATGAAATGTAACCTTCTAACTGGAGTGATAATAAGAAACATTTAACTTTTTTTTTCAGCGTGGGGCTTAATACAGAAGGCTGTGGGTTTCAGCCTGGGAGATAAGAATGTCTGTTTTTCTTTCCACTCTTATTTATTTTTTCCAAAGTTGAGGCAAACAAAGAAATAGAGCTTGTCAGATGGAATGCCTGGTATCTCATTTCACTGCCTGCATGGATACTTCCTCTTCTTGGGCAGCTGTGAGTCCATGGTGAAATGAGCAGCCTTAAGAAGAGGGAAATTAGCAGGTTGCTTGCTTACATTTCCTGTGTAAATCTGCATGTTTTACTTTCCAGGCAGAAAAAGGAGGTCTTTGTGATAGATCCTTCAAGCAATCTGTACTATAACTGGCTGACTGTAATTGCAGCACCAGTGTTCTATAACTGGTGTATGCTAGTGTGCAGGTATGGATTTAAGTTAATAACAATTTTACGTTTCAATCATTATTGATCCTATTCAATCATTATTGTTTCCTATGTAAATCACCCTCTTACCTCCCTGTGGTATCTTTTGGGTGACTTACCTAGAAGGTTTACAGTTCTTAACCCCTTAGGGATGTATGGTATCCATACCACTGGGAATAGATTGCCAGTGGGTTTTGGGGTTTTTCTTTTGTTTTGTTTTGGGGGTTTGTTTTTTGTTTTTTTTTTTTTTTTTTGTTTTCTTTTTTTTTTGGTTTGTTTTTGTTTTTGTTTTTGTTTAAGAGCAGGTGGATGTAACTTGCAGTGGTGTCCTCATGAGCGTTGGTGTGGCCTTTGTGTGCCACCTGCCGGCTGGCAGCTGAGCTGTGTACTGGCCACTGCATCTCTAAGCACTGCCAGGGATGAAGGCTTCCCACCATCCAGGAGACAAGAGAAAGGAGGGATGTGGGCTGTGGTGGGGCCTCTTAAATTCATATAATGAATGCAACTTTTTGGATGCTTGAAGGGCAGGAAGATTTAACTCAAGTATTTCTTTTCCATGGTAGAATGTAGAAGTCAGTTTCAGTCAAAGTGATGGAGGGCTGTAGATACGGTTTTCTTACACTGTGTAAGATGGTAGGGAGAGATGAGGATGGCTTGCCACTGAGAAACAAATCTTTTATTTCGGAATTATCTTTGTGGAAATGTGTATCATGTGAAATATGATACACTTTAAATTGTAGGGATATGTCTAATCCTCCATAAGTGCACTCCTGCGGCATTTATGTGTTTGAGGTGTGCAGATGTCTAGACATGGATATATGCTGCCTGTAATATTTCTGTTCCAGAAATGTGCACTAACATGCTGCTAGGGCGCATAATGCAAGCACTCTGGTTATGCAGTTGGTCTCATTTTATTTTTTTTTTTAAATCTTTGTTTCTTTAGAGCCTGCTTTGATGAGCTACAAATGGACCATATTAGAATGTGGCTGTTCTTGGATTATCTCTCTGATATTATCTATGTTATTGACATGTTTGTCAGGTTCAGAACAGGTGAGTCTTTCTGGGATTTTACAATGTTTTCAAATACTGCATGTATATAAAGGATGGAAACACAAATTCCCCTATGGGGCCTGACCACTGTAGTATGCTATCAGAACACAACAGTGAAAGCATTTGGAAGATGAAGTGTCTGATAAGTTTGGATTTTTTTAAGGCCATACATTGCATCACTTGCTCTTCACTTGTCTCTAAATTCAGTTCTGTCAGTAATAGGTGTGCCAGATGCTGAGTGCATAGCCACTGTAACAGACTGCGTGGGGAAGGGACAATTGGGCAGTTGGGGCAGGAAACCAACTGCACCCCACAAGTGTTGTTCTCTTACCAAACTGTGCGGCATGCTGGTCAGAAGTGGTTATGGAGTTAATCAAGTACCACACCTGGCACCTGGCTCAGCATTCAGCCTGTGGTCCTATGCCTGGAACAGGCAGTGCAGTCCCTCTGCCCCCATCTGTGCTTCCTGCAGCCTCTGCCAGGTCCTGGCTGGGTTTCCCTCTGGCTGGTGATGGGATAGGGCTAACCCAGGAACCTCTGCTCAGGTCTTGCCTTCCTGCAGGAAGTGTGAACCCAGAGGATCTGTGAGGGCTGTGCTATGCTGTGTGTGAAGTAGTTCTCATTGGCTTCTTGTCCCTGTTTCTATAATCCAGGCAGACTGTGATTCCAGCCTTAAAGTGGTATTTGTTTTAAACTGGACAAGGTTATACAATGATCCATATCATCAAGTTACTGAATAGTCATTGATGCCCTTTGGTGCTTGCACTTTGGTCCATGCCAGTGAGCACCCAGTGTCCGGAGGCAGCTAAGAGGACAGCAGAGGTTGGGTATTGTTCATGATGGTGTTTTTGGAGGGGCCTGGAAGAACTTAGAGGTGAATAGAAGTTGTCTTGGTAGCTGGTCTTGGGCCAAAAAAAATCTCCTGTCACATTCTCTTTACTGGTACAGACACAGCTTCAAAATGTCCCTTGAAAGGGCCCAAAATGACACTTCAATTTTAACATCTTACCCATTTTTTATCCATTTATTTATTTAAAGTTGTGCTGACAGCTTGATGTTAATTATGGCCTGTGACAAATTGTAAACATAATTACAAGATAGGCTAAAAATGCTGTAATGTGGGAAGCACACAACCCATGGCAATCCAGATTCTTAAACTTAGCAAACACCTTGTTCAACAGGAAAGTCAGTTTCAGGTACCAGCCTAAATCAAAAGAGTGCTGTATTTGGGGCAGGATGGGTGTGTGTGTGTGCATTCATCTTCTTTGTGTAGTTAAAAAGTCAACTGTGCCAGCTAAATTTACCTTCTGCAGTTACATCTGTTAATGTAATGGGAAAGAACAGAGCAGAAATTAGGCATGTCCAGGCAAAGCAGGTTATAAATTTCCATGGGCTGTCCTGATAATGATTATATGGCTGTTAAAGCCTGACTGGAATATGAATTTTCAGGTTGGCTTGCAACTGCAGAACTGCTGGAGCCGTCTCCTGAATGCTTCAGTGCAGGTGTCTGCTCTAGTTCCAGGCACTCCATGAAATAAGTCACTTCTTTTAGGCAGCAAAATCTTTGTCTACTCTCTTAACAGTCCCTCCTGACTCTGTCTTTGCTTGCTGCCTTTTTCTGTCTGCAAGGTGCATCTGCCCTGGGGACAGAGGTCCTGGAAGCCTTTGGGGGAAGAGTGAGACTTTCTGCTGTCTGAGGGCAGGGTCTGCCTTTGAACTAAGATCTAGTAGCCACATGGCTACTCTGATCATCAGCTTCTCCATGGTGCATTTCTATCCTGCTGCAGGCCCAGTTGGACTGCACTGTGAAACAAAAAAGATTCGACCAGCAGCTGGTCGTGTTTAGCGTACCCTGCATTCTAATGCTTTCAAAAGGTTTTACTGTAGGACTTTAGTTCCATAAGGGAGCAAAAAGCTGAGACATTTTATCTCCTTTCAGGAGGAAGGTGTTTTCAAAGTTATTTTTCATAAGCGTGTATCAGAAACTCATCAATCTGGCCAGCTTTTCTGTTTAGTTGTGTAACTGAAGGGCATATTTGACCAGCTTTTTCAGCAGTTTTCTGGGAGGCAACACATGTGTGGCACAGGAACTACGGCCATTTGTAGTCACTGTCAGTTTGCAAATCCAAAGCCAGATACACACAAACAGATGAGGCATTTACAGATGCACCACACATTCCAGAAATTCAGCCGTGCTGTGCAGGGCACAAAGAAATGCAGCTTGGTATTCCTCAGCAGATGCTTCCCTGAGAAAGCTATAGACAGCTTGTAGATTGCAAAGGGATTAGTAAAATGTGATAATCCTGGACACACCGGGAATGTTTTGTTTTTTTCTCAGTGGACTTTTTCTCCTGAGTGGCCCAGTGGGCTGACAGTTGGGTATCTCCATTGCAATTGCAGCAAGTATTTTGCAGTGCATAGGGGAACACCCTGTGGAACATTTTTAATGCCCTCAGAAGCACAAAAGAGCACTGTGGCTGTACTGTCTGCAGTAAAGGTCTCTCACTGCAGTTTGTATCTACCCATAAAATTTTTAAATCTAAGATTTTTGGAAGTCTTTGGAATAAGAAATTTTGATGCGCAGAAGTCTGCTTAGTAGCTCTCTCCCTAGAAACACAAAGTATAAACCACAGAAAATCATGTCAGTTTTAACATTGGACACAAGAGGAAGAACATGACTTAGGGAGGGTGGTAACTGCATTTCTTTATCTCAAGGATATCTATATGGTTTGGAAAAAGTTTCCAACAATCCATTATACCTATTTATTCTTGGTATTTATTTTAAAATATTTCACTTCTATTTTGTACACAATTGCTTAACACTTGCTTAACTTTAGTTATGACTCATGCCAATGATTCATGAAAAATTAAGACACTTGAATCTCCCTATTTCTTTTGCAAAGATACTTAAAATAAAAAGATGCAGCTGTCACAGAATAGAGTGGAAAACCTCAGGGAGCACTGTGGTGATAACAGTCATTGTTCTTAGTCATGATATATCAGCTTTGAAATTTAATTGAAATATTTAAATATGCAATTAAATGACCTTAAAATCTATAGGCATAACAGTACAAATTTTAACATTCTTATGCCTGAAACGTAAGTCACTCACTACTGTTGATGGTATTTTTATTCTAACAAGTAAAATCTTTTTATTCTCTGAAGGCTTCCTTGAACAAGGCTTGCTAGTTCAGGATGAGAAGAAATTACGAGAACATTATACCAAAACCATGCAGTTCAAACTGGACCTGCTGTCCCTTGTGCCAACAGACCTGGCATATTTCAAGCTTGGTTTGAATTACCCCGAGCTCCGATTTAACCGCTTGCTGAGGATCGCTCGGCTCTTTGAGTTTTTTGATCGTACCGAGACCAGGACAAATTATCCAAACATGTTCCGTATCGGCAATCTTGTGTTGTACATTCTCATCATCATCCACTGGAACGCATGCATATACTTTGCAATATCAAAGGTGATCGGGTTTGGAACCGACTCCTGGGTGTATCCCAACGTGTCCGTTCCAGAGTACGCGCGCCTGTCCAGGAAGTACATTTACAGTCTGTACTGGTCGACGCTCACGCTGACAACCATCGGAGAAACACCACCCCCGGTGAAAGATGAGGAGTATCTCTTTGTGGTCATCGACTTCCTGGTGGGCGTGCTCATCTTTGCTACCATTGTCGGTAACGTTGGCTCCATGATTTCCAACATGAATGCTTCCAGGGCAGAGTTCCAGGCCAAAGTGGATTCCATTAAACAGTACATGCAATTCCGAAAAGTGACTAAGGATTTGGAAGCCAGGGTTATTAAGTGGTTCGATTACCTCTGGACCAACAAGAAAACAGTGGATGAGAAGGAAGTTCTCAAAAATCTGCCTGACAAGTTGAAGGCTGAAATTGCCATCAACGTCCATTTGGACACCCTGAGGAAAGTGCGTATATTCCAGGATTGTGAAGCTGGACTTCTCATTGAGCTGGTGCTGAAACTGAAACCTACGGTTTTCAGTCCTGGTGACTACATTTGCAAAAAAGGAGATATTGGAAGAGAAATGTACATTATTAAAGAGGGAAAATTGGCTGTGGTGGCAGATGATGGCATAACCCAATTTGTAGTCCTAAGTGATGGCAGCTACTTTGGTGAGATCAGCATTCTAAACATCAAAGGTAGCAAATCTGGCAACAGGAGGACAGCCAACATTAGGAGTATTGGCTATTCTGATTTGTTCTGCTTGTCTAAGGATGATTTAATGGAAGCCCTCACAGAATATCCAGAAGCCAAAAAGGCTCTGGAAGAGAAAGGACGTCAAATTCTGATGAAAGACAATTTAATAGATGAGGAGGCAGCAAAAGCGGGAGCTGACCCAAAAGACTTGGAAGAAAAAATAGGGCGACTTGAAGTAGCTCTGGATACGCTGCAGACTAGGTTTGCAAGGCTTTTGGCAGAATACAGTGCATCTCAACAAAAGGTGAAACAGAGACTTGCCAGAGTAGAAACCAAAGTGAAAAAATATGGTAGTGGCAGCTTATCAGTTGCAGAACCAGAGGCTGAAAAACCTGAGGAGGAGAAAAAGTAGTAATGGAATATTTATATTCCCTCATTTATTGGAGAAAGTTAAAGCACTGAAAGCCATAAATGTATGTAAATATGTGTGTGCATACATAGATATAATTATTTTTATATGAACTCAAGAGAATGGTTTTTAGCATTTTTAACTGAAGCAGTATTTTCTTGTAAATAGAACACTGTCACCTTCTTTTTGGGGGTCCAGAACTTGGTACATTTTTGTACTGAGAGTGGGCTTCTTACAAGTCATGCTCAGAATGCCTGTTGTGTTCGGTACCTATAGGTCTTGACACATTGTCTCTTCCCCGCACTGTACGTTAGGAAGGCATTGTACTTGAAGTAGATTATTGTTTTCGTTTTTAAGAGCTTAAAAAATGTTTATAGCTCTAACTTGCTACTTTAGTAGCTGATTAAATGTATGGATGGATGTCTGGGTTTGTCAAAATCTTCTTTCTTTCACAGTCGGTGCAAACAGTTGGACAACAGCTAAGCAGTGTCAGGTACCTGACCATTGCAGTGCACCATGCACGTGTCTGAAATAGCTGTGCATTCAGATTTAGTCTGATTTTCTCTAATGAGCTGGGCTCTACACAAAGGACCATGCTGACAGAGTAGCAGTGCTCATTCATGTCTCTTCTGGTAGGGTCTAATGACAGCCTCTGCTGCTCTGCAACTGCTTCTCCAGGGGAGAGCAGGGGATCCTCCCTTGTGGTTTTTTAGCACAGTTCCATCCACACTGGTGAAACCCTCACTTAGAAAGGAGTCCCTAAATTTCACTGGTGGAAGAGTAATACGACTTCACCAAACCTGGGAAAAGAGAGCCCTGGTGTGTGCAGCTCTCATATGTAGGGTGCTGAGTGAACTCCCTAGCAAGTGGGCAGTCCCAAGGGAGGCTACTGAGAAATCCCATGGGCTGGCAGGGCAAGCTGTCTCTGCCTGCCAGGCAGCTTGCTCTCACAGCAGGGCTTCTACAAGGCAGGGAGAAGAAGCCCTGTGTTGCAAAGTCATTCCAGTCACTTATGCCTATGTTTTCTTCCTTTTTATTTCTTCTAAGGATGTCAACTCCATCTCCCTTTGCCATCTTTTCTCCAAAGTAGTTGTCACATTACCTTGTTTACATTAGTTAGGGAGAATGCAGAAGCTTTCATTTTTTGTTTGTGGTCATACAACTTTACCTAAGTTATTTTCATCCTCCTGTATCTCACTGGCTTTTGAAAAGTATGGAGTAGCAAAGGCTGTTCAGCATGTATGGCAAGGGATCCTCCAGTGGCATTAGGTATTACTATGGGCAGTGCTCTGACTTAGTTGTCCTTGGGCCTGACTTATGACAGCATCTGGGATTGATGGCCTGTTGGAAAATTGGTGAGAAACCCACAGAGAAAAGGGTGGTTTAACTGGGTGGTAGTGGAATGAAAAGAGACAGTTTTGCTAACTGAGTACAACTGCTCAGAGTAAGTCCTTGTCTCCAGGCAAGCAGCTATTCACTTCTTTTAACACTTCTGAGCCTGGTGAGGGAGACAAATCTGTCAGTGATTAAGGAATGGGGCTTTGCCAGCAACACTGGCAAAGGGACAGCTGGGTAGTAATGTCCACACATGGCCGTTGTCTAAACTGTTATCATTAGCCTAGAAGCCAACTACACTTACGGATCTTCCCTAGATTGGGCTTAACCTCTATTATCAAAATATCTACAGATTGTAACAAGTGGTTTGGAAGTAGCCAAAATCTAGTTGTGGCCAGTGGCACTCAGAAGTATTGGTCTATCAGCTGACTCTTGTCCTTATTTTCTTTAAGGCCTTGAGAGAAATGGGGGAGCTCCTAGAGGCTGGTTTTGGCAGGGGTGTAGTGCCCTTGGTCCAACCCAGAGGCAGACAGGGCTGAGGTAAAGCTGGGCTCACCACAGGGTACCTTTGTAAACACAAATGGTGCTCTCACAGGCTGCTCAACTTGACAGAGGTGGGCACTTGCCTTGGCTGATGTTCACTGCTGTGAACTCAAACCCACTGTATCTGGTAGGGGTTTTGTGCATATTGACATGTTCTCCATCAGTCATCATTCTCTGTAAATATCTATTGACCCAACATAGCACAGCTGTTCCAGCCCACTAGGTATATATGAGTAAAACTGTTTAAAGTACTCTTTATACTAAATTTATACTTATTCAAAAACCCTAAAAAAACACAGGATGACTTCTTTACCTGATGGATCATAATAGCCTAATATATCAAGTGTTTGCTCTTCCCTTTCTGTGCATCTTGATCTGGTTTTCATATGCCAGAAAAAGAGCATTTTGATGCTAGTGGCTTCAGTCACTTTGAAACATACAGCTTCTGGCACGATGAAATCACATCCTTTGGCATCTTTCATCTCTGTAAGATGTTTTTTCCTCTTCTTTAATGTGGCTTCACATGTACATTAAAAAATTTGGGTACTGTTCAAGCAACTCTGTGTTTTCTCTTACCCATATCCCTCTAGATTTTAGTGTTTCATGACAGACTTTGATCATGTCACCATTACATGGCCTGGAAAATCATCAGCTGAAACAGAGATCTGAAGTGAAAGAGAACGAGGTGGGAATGGTGGTCTCTGCTCATTAAAGGGCAGCTGGCACACAGCTTTGGCTCTGGGCTCAGTTTTGATATCATCCCTGCATCTGCAGATGCCACACAGCACAAGAGCCTGACCATTGTCCCACTACCCAAGGAGAGCCAGTTCCCATGGGGCACAGAGCCTGCCAGGCTCTTCATGTGCTGCCATCTGTCTTCCATCTCCCCTTCCCAGCTCCAGGCAGGGTGACACAGCAGGGACAGTGGCTTGTCTTGCAGAAATAAGTGTGTGCAGCTTTCTGGTACTTGAACACAGGTCACCTACCAAGAGTTGCCTGGCACAGATTGGGCTGGGCTGGTCCTTCAACCCTGCTACAAGAGAAGAGCAAGGCACAGGGCAGTGCTTACAGAGCATTTGAACATAGGCCCTGAATCTAGAAATGGGTTCAATGGCCACAGCACCCACTTCTTGTGGGCCTAAGCAGCTTGCCATGGGCTGGCACTGCTGCTCCAAACTGCCTGTGCTGAGTTAGACACCAGACAGGCAAGGTGTGAGAGGCTTGAATATCTGCTCCACATGCAAAGAGAAGAAGTGGAGTGGTACACCATGCTCCAGCTGCTGCTTGGAGTGAGCTTTCCCAGGGAAAGGGCTTCAAGCCATGGACCTTGTAACCTGACAGCAAACCATTTCAGCCTTGCTCTTCTCTGAAGTGCTCTTGGTGCTCTCCCCATCCTTTGACCCTCATCCTCTACTTATTCAACTTACAGTTTTTACAGCAGAAAACTGTCCTGGCAAATTCAATAAACTTGACTTCAGAAGCAGCAGTGACAGCAAAACAGCTCATATATTTGTACAGCTGAGGGTTGGGGTTTTCTTGACAGCACGGCTCTTTCTTCAGAGACAGCCCAGGGAAGATACAGTCGTGCTTTTAAAACTCTTTTCTCCAAGGCATCGGCTTTAGAGTTTCATTCCTGCCAAATATTTATTGATATACAATATGAGGGCTCTATTTTATATTAAAAACCAAACTGCTCATTGTCCTTTCCCCCACAAAAGCATTAGTGCTTTCTCTGAGCTGGTCCGTGTGTTGCTGGCTTTGGAAGACACACTTGTGTCTGTATCACTGCTGACACCAAGGATCAGATATTCACAGGCCAAACCTAGGCCAGTCTGTCCAGTGAGATGACACAGGCAGACTAAAGGAGAGCTAGTCTTCACCCCCAAGATTTGCAAGATGACAGCATTTGCACTTGCCTTCAAGGTCCCCCAGCTCTTCTATTAATGTTTCCAACCTGGAACAAACAGAAAAAATCAAACCCTTGTCTACATAATTCAGCATTTGCAAAAACCTTTCATGCATCCCTTAGAGCAAAACGAATTACACACTAAAAGGATCTGGCAACTGTACAGGCAGCTAAAGCTCAAGATTTCAGTTGTGGCAGCTTTCCTGAGGGAAGCCATCCATCTGGGACTGCCCTCTCCTCCCCAGCCGCATTCACAGCCCAGAGCATTAGAATGGTGCCTGAGGGGGGAACACTACACAAGCTCTGAGGAACAAGCTCTAGGGCTGAAGATGGTCAGGCCTTTTGTTTCTGAAATTCAGATTTTGCAATCATTTCCAGCTGACAAGGACTGAGGTTTGTTGCTGCCAACTGCCCTTGCAGCTTCACTGCGGCAAATACAGTTCTGCTGTTCTGTGTTTGCAATCCTCCCCCTTCCACGCCCTAGAAGGGAGGAGGAAAGACTTGCACTCTTTACGCAGTTATTAAAGGAAGAACACAAACATTAGCTTTACTCCAGAAGCAGCAGCAGTTCTCACAGATTTCCTTCATCAGAAGCTGGAACATCACCCGGGCTCCTACAAAGAGAGTGCAGGTTGCAGTGCCAGTGGCTCAAGCTTCCATGGGCTGTCTTCCCAAGAGGCTGGACACTAGCGAGCTCTAACAGAGACCGGTCTTATTTGTACAGGTAAATCCAGGGTAGAGTACTAAAACCAGAAGTGCAGACACATGGAAGGAATTTACTAACGGATGCCATTCCATTTTTCTTTCCATAGCATTTGTTGTGCCTGGTACCAACCTTTCTGCAAGAGGGCAACTGAAGAACACTGACACGGAAAATCAGGGAAAGCACGGCTGTACTCTAGAGCAATGGGCAGTTTGATGAATAGCCATTAATTTCTTAGCTTTTTGTCTGTTTTAATATGTCATTTCTTTAGCTTTCTGACAAGGAAAAAAAACCCCCACCATTCTGTTCTTATTACCAACAGTTATATCCCCTTGTTGCCCTGGAAGGGGAACCACCCCAAAGAGGTCACACCTGAGCAGCCCTTTCAGGTGAATAGCATGGCAAGAACCCATGGGCACTACTTGCCTTTCCAGAGGAGGAGAGAGAAGCACAAAACCTTGTTTTTTTTGGCGTAGCCTGCCTCCAGGTCTGATGAATCAAACCAACTGTGCTGTAAAGATCTATTCTTTTTCAAGAACCAATTGCCTGTTCCCCATCAAAGTACAAATATTTTACTTGCAGAATAGTGCAGATAATTAATCCAACTTCCTGCAGTGGGATTCCCACTGTTTTCAGATTACTTGTAGATTTAGGCTGTTTAATGCAAGTCCTCAGGCTGTTTGTTCACAGGTCCAATGTTTAGCACAGGAAAGCCTCTCTTACAGCAGTAGCTTTGGGTACTATCAGTGAAGGAAATGATCCAGAGGTGGGAATTTTAAGTTCTGACTACTGAAAACCCAATGCCTTATCTCCTTGCAAAAAAGCTGCCTCTGATCACACTTACATCAAAGTTAGGAAAAAATGTCTAGCAACACAAAGCTGCAGAGCTTTTCTAGCAAAGCATCTCATGCCTTTCCGAACACATTGGTTGCCTCCACAGCTCATTTATCCTGTCAGCCACAGCCAGGCTTCTCCATGCATGGTTCAGCCTGAGCACTGACAGCACAGGGAAAGCTCATGGCTCAAGGCAGATTGACAGAAGAGCTATCCCAGGCAGAAACACTTGAAATTCAGGGCTTCAAGGCTGACAGTTTCATTGCCATAACCTCACGAGCTGTGAGCACTGGCGGCCCAAGAAGGGTAAGTGTGGTGAGGCAGAAGAGGAGCAAGAGAAGAGCCATGCAATGCAGCTCCTCTGGGCAGCTGGTGGCAGTTCAAAACTGCAGCCAGGAGCAGGGGTGACAGATGTGCTGGGCAAGGGAGACACTCCAAGCTGCCTGCCACTGGGGAAGGGATGCTGGTACAGAAGGGATGTTGCAATCTGCAGCCAGAGAGAGAAAGCAGACAGGGGAGCCCCTGTAGAGTTTCCTGAACTGATTTACACTTTGGTGGCCAGAAGGGGCCCAAGCCAAACCAATGGGCAACATGAATGACTCCAGAAGGGCATGTTCCTCCTCCCCAGCCACTGCCAGTGCCGAGGGCAAACCTGTTATGCAGCACTGTTAGCAGAGGTGCCTACTCCATGTGGGGTTTAGTCCTACACAGCTTCACTCTCACTTGGGCAGGGCAAAGGGAAAATTTCAGAGCAAACTCAGGATGTGCTGAGACCAACTGATGCTGCCACCAGCCACTAGGAGACCCCAGAAGCTGCAATCATCCAGAGGATCCAAGATTCCCAGGAAAAAGATAAAAAACAGTGGAGTATGGCTACTGGAAGCTCCCATCTTTCAGATGCCAGGAAGAAACTGCTGGATGAGCCTGTTTTCACCACTCACAGCCTTGCAGCAGTGAGGCTTGGAGACAGCAGACAAAACACTGCCGCCAGCTGCCTCCAGTGCCCTGCTGGGCTGCAGCAGGGCATGGAGTCTGAAAGTACTGGCTCCAGGCCAGCCCTTGTTCTGCAGAAGCCAAGAGCACAAAAGAGAAAGAAGGGACTAATCCATCCTCTGAAGGTGGCAACAGACAGTGGGGGTGGTCCCAGAAAGCGAGTCCCAAACCCAGGAAACCCTTCCTGAGGTTTAAACACTGAGAAATCCTCTCATCCAAAATCAAAGCCAGCATGAAAATGGTTTTGGATGACAAAATTTCTTGTCCAAACTGCTGCAGGTCTGGAGCAGGATTGCTTCTGAAAGGCCTGAGGATGTTGTCTAGAACAACTCCTGGCCCAGGAGCAATGCTCTCACCCAGGCTGGCTGTTGGCTACTACAGCTAGGGCAGAAAGCAGACGCTGGTGGCTCCAGCCCTACAGCAGATGAACCAGACAGGAATTTTGTTAGAAAGGATATCCTCTTGGGGATTTTAGTTTGGGAATGAGACCCTCCCCAGAGAGATTCAAGGTGTAAAAAAACCTTGTGCAAGAGCAACCCTTATCAGATGCTCACAAAGAGGTTTGTGTTCTGCTTCTAAAGGAAAGTACCCACATTGGCGAAATCAAAATGTCTTTTTTTTTTTTTTTCAGGTGACTTGCTACAAACTTCATAGTAGTCTTCATGCATAGATGACAAAAATTAAAAATCAGTGTGCATGGCACGGAGATTTTTCTTTTGAAAACACCCTTTTGTCTAGAAAATATTCTTGTGCTGGGTTTCCCATTTTTATTAAAATCAGTTATATTAGGAAACAAAACCCTTTCAATTGTAACACACTGGCTTACCTGATCTTCACCCCTTGCTGCTCAAACACAGTACTTTCAAAGGGAAATATTAAAGCTAGCAACACGTGATGTATGGCAGCTCAAAACCTGGAAGAGGGAAGTTCAACTCGTTGTCATTTCATAGCTACTTACTCCTGAGCTCTGTTACTCCCTCTGCTGTCCTATATAGGTCTGGAAGCAGAAGGAAGCAGCGGGAAGTTTTAAGGGATTTTCTCTGTACGTGACCCCAGTGGCAGCAGATAGACCAGAGCCATTGGCGATATTAAGAAAGGCTTCATGTCAGCTCTGCATGTAGCAATTGAATCACAAACCTCTGCAGTTTTTATCTTCCAAGCTGCAAGCCAAGGCCGCAGAAGCAGCAGGATCCCTGCAAATGCAGTTGTTTGTAGTTGAGCTGTGCTGCCTGTCCTTAGAAGGGTGAAGTCTAACTCCAGCAATTGCTGTCTTTCACAGTCTGCTCTGGTCTCGATTTTTAAGTCTCAAAATTATGCACAAACCTACCCAGCAAAATAACGTAGGCATTCCTAATGCAATCTTATTGTCCTAAAATAGAATGATTCCCACCCTCCACTTGCATCTCCAGTGTCTTTGTCTTTTAGCCATTTCCCCACACAGAAATCCCAACACAGGTTTTATATTGAGCAAGACATCCATAAACACAAGCACAATAGGCAAACTTCAGCTATTTATCAGAATTGCTCTCTTCATGTATCCTACAAATATTGCCTAACAGAACAAAACTACACTTGTAGATCTGCAATTAAAACCACCTTCCCACACACTTTTGAATTGGGTTAATGAAGAATGACAAAAATAAACAGCTGAAGATATCTTCAGATGGAACACTAGAGAAAAATACAATGACATTTCATGGGTTTTCCAAATGAATTCATTGGGTAAGAACTGACCTGTCTAAAGTTATTTCCAAAGCAGTATCCCTTCCATGATTCAGTACAAATCTGAATTTTTAAAAATCTTATTAAATCCCCGATGATCTTAAGAATTTTTTGACAATTTAACTAAACTTTCAACTATGAACAAGAACTGTAAGCAACTTATCACAAACCCTTGTGACTCAGACTAAGCATAATAAACTCAGCTCTTGTTAGGAAAGGCTTGAATAGCTTAACTTGGAAGAAATTCCTGCTCCATCTTGCATGCTGAAATGAAGATTTTTTTCTGCATAATAAATAAGCCACAACTCAAACATTCCACCCAATTCATATTCATCAGAAAAACTCTTGAGGCAACTAGGCAATTTTTAATCCTCTTGTGAAATTAAGAATTTACCTGAAGGTAACTACAGCAATGCAACAAACACCTTAAAGCTGATGATGTGGGGGGGTTATCCTCTTCCGGAACATCAGCAGCATGGAAACCTATGTCCAATTCCTTGCTTCACAGAGGCACCTGGGCAGCTCACACTGCAGCTCCCTGGAGGCTAAACCCACCAGGTCCATCACACCTGTGCGGTGTCAGATGTGACAGGAAGCTCCTGCTTCAGCAGTGAAGCCACTGTTGGATGAGAGGCATGGACTGACTACTGTAACATGGAGTTCCTTGGAGCCCTGGGGCCATTTCAGCATCAGCTTTCCTCAGAATGCAGGGTTGGAAGGGGTTCCCTTGGCTGCCACCGTCCTGTCTCAGGCTGCTGCCTGCCAAATGGAAGACAAGCCCAGTGAGAAGTTCACAAAACACTATTCCTTAGTTAACTGAACTATGCTGACTCCTGACAGCTGTTCCTGAAATCCTTTTAGCAAGAAGCAAAAGCTTTGGTCTTTTAAAAGGTGAGGCTCTGTTTATGCATCATTATGTGCTAACATACCTCCAGAGCTAAACAAAACTCTTCACTCACAATTAAATCTGAAACACTGTCACATTAGGATGACTCTTTTCAGGGCATTACTTCTCTTGCACTATTATAATTTTTGAAGAATTGATTATACAATACACAGAAGCCTGATGCCTCTTTGCACTGAGGTTGGAAACATCCAGGCAGTCTGTCAGGGTGCAGGAGGAAGAGTTTGTCAAATTCATTTGTCAAATGAGGCAGTGCTGAGAAGTCCAAAATATTTTCTTGTGAACATACTGAAGACACCCTGTGGAGAGAATACCACCACACTGGCATCAGACTATTGCCTTGGAAGATGAATCTTCTGTCTCAAGAGAGGTATTTCCATGACACATAAATACACTTAAGTCTCCGAGTTTTGTAGACCAAACATTTGCTAGACACTGTGGAAGACATTCCAGGTGTGCCTGAAGCCCAGAAAAACCCCCAAACCAAACCAAGCTTAAAATGACATTTTCCCCTTCAACCAACAGAACAGTGGCTGAAACTTCTGTAGGACAGGAATGCAGCCTGCAGCTATAAGACTTCAAGATTTATTTTAAACCTTATCAACTTGTGCTGCTGCTGAACAACTAGTGCACTTACACCAGCACTAAGGAGATAAGGTTTCATCACAGTGGTATTCGAGGGGAGGAAGTATATATTTACATGAGAAATCAGTCAAGTATTAAGTATTTATATCTTACCTGAAAATGATTCCTTGAAAAACAACTTATTGCCAATGCAATTATGTATTCTTTTAATCTTAATACTAAAGGTAAACAGAAAGACCATATTTACAATGTCAGCAGTTGAGTTAAGAGAACTTTGTACTGCTATCCAGTTACACCGTCTGCACAGCTTTTAGACCTATATAAAAAACCCCAGCATGAATCACATATACTTGTCAGCTGGGTGTAACCACAAACCACAGCTAAATCAGTATAAGAAGAGTTACAGGGATAGAGCTTAACAGCACTAGCCTGTGAACACAGTACATACCACTCAGCAGTATCATGTGTTCAGCTTGCAGTGAAGCACCTCAAGGCACTCAGCAAACGTTCTTACTACCTACAGTAAGAGTTACTCCAAACTTGAAGGGCTGAGCAGGCACTGTTGTCAACCACTCTACACTGAGAGGTAGGGTATCTGGTGTTTACCTCCTCTGGGACGTACAACAAGGTGGACATACAAGGGGGGCAGGCCCTAAGGACCATCTCTGATATCTAAGGCCAGAAGACAGACAACACTCTCCCTCCCCAGTAAGTTTCAGTCCTGTGTGTCCAGGCCTTGGCATTGGCTTGAACCTGAGAGAGGAACATCGCTGGACCCCACATCACTACAGTTCTCTTGTGGAGAGCTTTCCGTACCTGCAACCCTCAAATTATGCAGTACTACAACAATTTCTAATCAAACCATTTAATATCTAATTTATCAAAGCAATAAAGTAACTTGTTTTCTTTTTCACTGAACCATGGTGAAAAAAGGTCATTGTTTTATTCAGCATCATAGTTACATAACAGTTGTCTGTTTCTATTACTAGAAAGAATTTATTAAAATAGTCCTGAAAGACATCTTTTCTTTTTCCAATGATTTCAAAACTAAGCCTTTTAATGCCA
Organism: Certhia americana; assembly: GCA_018697195.1. NCBI lineage: Eukaryota > Metazoa > Chordata > Aves > Passeriformes > Certhiidae > Certhia > Certhia americana. The sequence continues at coordinate 85,191,107 of CM031857.1, read as the reverse complement.
ATTCCACACAGTCACGGGTTTGATCGGTAGTAGCCAGTTATAGCAATTGTCAAGGCACAAGCTCAGCTCTGCACGCCCGCTGCAGCTTGTATTGGAAAAGAGATATGCCAGTTACATCTGCACTTTCAAATGCATAATCCCTTCGTTGTATATTGCAACAGGAGAAATTAACATTAAACACAGACTAAGAAAGGTAAAGGATTTATTTCTGATATGATTTGTAGCGTTAAATTAAAAACCTACTGAATACTTTATGTAGTAGATGAACATAACCTTAGTACTTATTTTCTAACAGTTTATTTAATGGTTGGAAGTGTACAACATGAAGTAGGCCTCACGTTTAATATTGTTCAATTTTGCTTATTGTTAGATGAGATTAAAATACAGTAGCCATCCCTTTAGACTATGGTGCAACACTGATCATGTGCCTTGATAGGTAGGAAAAATGATTCATTAAATAAATGATGACAGAACATGTAGGGAAGACTTTGGATTGTCTATTTTAAATGTCAACATAATAGGCAATTAAGAATAGAACTTCATTTTAAGTGCACTTCCACATGCTTTGTTTATAATATAGCAAAAACTTCCTATCTTTTTTCCAGACACTTCACTCCCTACTCTAAAGCTGTTCAGTTGAAAATGCACTTTCCCCAGTAAACTTCTTCTTTTAAAAAAGTAACTAAAATTTCTACCCTTTCATATGCTAAGAAATGTTTCCTAATTAAAAACACAGTTTATTACAAGACATGTGAAGACAACATATAGTGAAATGAATTTTAATTGTTGTGCTGTGACTAAAGTAAAGTTCTCAAGGCTGCAATTTAACATTCCAAGTTCTCCCTTCCATCTTTATTGATTCTTAAGATTTTGCACAGAAACTCTTTGGGGGCTAGAACAGCAGTAATTGCATCACACTGTTTTTCAAGACTTCAAGTTTCAAAAGCAAACTCTTCAAAAAGTACAGTTCTTGATTTGATTAGATACAGGGACAAAAATATAGCACATACTTGAAGGTTACATGGTCTACAAATGATGGCAATATTTTCCTTGGGAGAGTACAGTTTGTTTTCTTGTAAATACTCAAAAAGGCTCAACTTCAAGCAGTAATAAACACAAGCAAAAGTGATTTAACCCTTAAAATAAATATTCAGGAAAACCTCTCTGTACATACAAGTGAAAGAATATGTAACACTTTCACGCTAAAAGAAAAAATAAAGATTTTGTTCATATAAGCAGCTGAAATCTGCTGTTCCAGCCCAATGTCCCCAGTAAAGAAGGGAGGCACAAACACAGGTGACTACTGTAGCTCACTATCTTATGGCCTTTTTGGACAGGGACATCATCACCATCATTTTTTAATCCCTTTTGTTATACTTATTACAGCATGCCAAATCCTTTGGCATATGTGATGGCCTTCAATAATCTTTCTTTAAGCTTTTCTTTGCTTGAGTACTCCGGAAGCAAAAGTACATTAAAGCATGTGTGAGATGTAGGTAACCTGTGGGACAAAAAAAATACAAGAATTCAGATCTTGGAACATGCAAAAAGAAATACATCTCATTTTACAACTCCAAAAATAATGGATTTGAAGGAAACAAACTTTTCTTATACATTCAACATTCAGATTTAACTAGGTTAATAATTTAAAAGCACAGAATTCCCTGCCATTTATAAAAACCAAGCAAAAACATAGAGTTTTTTTCTTTTTGTGGGTTTTTTACCTCTCTGTATCTGGGCCATTTTTGGCTATGATCATCTTTAACTTTCCAAGTCCTCCCACAGGGGCTCTGTCTGTGCCTGTTGTAAACTGTAAGAATAGCCTTTTCTGTTCATCTGTAAATGAATGGACTATTTCCCAGAATTCCCTATCAAAGAAGAAATCAAAAAGTAAATAAAATGTAAACTTTCTTTAGTGTAAATAAGAATTTCAAAAGTAATTGAGCTTTGAAGGTGCAATAATTCTAATCTGTCTTAATATCAAGTTTACAAGTTGCATTCATAAACCAAAACTCTCAGAATGTATTTACCAATAAATGAGATTCAGAAATAGAAATATTACTGAACAGTTACATTAAATTACAGTTTAATTGTCTTTAAACATTATTGGCGGTGTTCTGCAGATATTTTATTAACCTTGTTTCATACTGATTCAACAATGTTTACACCATCTCCTCTTCTCTAATGACAATACTTGAGAAAATTGAAATTACACAAGACATTTGCTTCTCCAGTACCACAGAAATTCTAAATCTTACAGTATTAAATTCATTATGAAGAAACAAGCAGATTAAGTGCTTTTTATCTTAAAAAAATTAAGAAAAAATTACCTAATAATAAGAGAGTCTCTTGTATAGCCACCATCATATTCTGTAGTTTCTTCTAGTGCTTGAAAATCTAAATTCTGTAAGAAGATATTTTTAAAGATGATCACTAATTATATACTCAGGATCAAAAGAAAAAAGCTCCACTCTCTAGTGTATGTTCTAAATTCTTACCCTACTTCCACAAATAAGTAATTCAATTTCCTCTGGTCTAAATAAATATTTCAAAGGAGATTCGTTGGTCACCATGTGGAATCCTCTCCGAAAGGCCTTGAACTGCTTTTCTACTGATTTATTGAGTATGTAGTCAGCATACAGATTGACAAATTCCTGCAAGGAAATAAACCCCAAAAAACCTTAGTGCTTCAACACATGCCACTTGGAAGTACCTCCCCAAAATACATGACTACAAAATACATATAATTCTGTAATGCTACGCAAATTATCCGAGGACAGCTTTTATTCAGCAACACAAAAGAACAAGTGTCAAATACTGCTCAAACAGGTCAAACATCCCACCCAGAAGCTACGTGTCCATGTATCAATGCTTTCCTTAAGAAAAGCCTTTTCTGTTCACATCCACACTGTGCTATGGCAATTTTAAAAGCCTTTTAAACTTAAAAATTGTAACTGAGACCAAGCCTTCATAGGGTTCTATTTAATTCTACATACAGTATATCAAAGAAGTATAGATTCTGTTTAAAAAGCTGTGTACCTTTCTGTTTTCATTCGTAATAGGAATTTTATCACCGTTTTCCTTTAAATCATGCATCATTGGATTGCCAAAGAGATCCGTGTGAGATATTTGAAACGTTATCATCATATCATCTTCCACACTTCCTTCATACTCTAGTAAGTCTCTCAAACTCTGATACAGAACCTAACAGAATAAGAAAACACATGTCTGTCAAAAAAAAGCTTTGATAGATTCCACCGAGTAACACAAGAAGGCATGAAAACCACCCGCCTCAGAGAAGGGTTGTTATATTCTATAACACAAATCATGTAAAAATCTCCCACAGCAGTCCAAACAATTATTTATTAAGCTCAGTATCTGTAAAGAGAAACAGTAGAAGATATTAAGATGAAGAATCAATGATAACTCCCTTAAAAGAGCCTTTAACCAATCTTCCAAATGCAATGGTCAAATCTGCAGCTTAAGAGCCTTTAATAACATCTTCTAAAGTCTTTTGAATTTGTCCTTACTTTAGGCATCCAGAATATGTTACACTAGTAAGGGGAACATTTATGAATTAAAAGTCAAAGAAACCCCTGTATTTTATATCAAATAAAATTCAGAGTGCAGGCTTTTATCTTGACTTATTTAAAACCGAAACCAACTACGAAGTAATCCTGAAGCAATGCAGATGGGGCAGTCTTTAACATAAGAAGACATTTATGAACCAAAAATAAAAAAAAATTCACAAGTTTGGTCAGAATTTACCAAGTGGAATCTGAAATTACCTGTAGGAGTTTGCTCTGTTCAGAGGAGCAACCAGCTTTCCTCCCTGCTGTGCCTTAGGAAAAGCCCAAGACTCTCTTGGAAACCAAAGACTATGCAGCAAAGGAACAATTATTTGGCTGCAATAGAGATGTAGGGGCTAAAGAATACAAAGCGAAGGTGAAAGTGACAACCGTGTGCAACTGTATTTTTATAGTGAAGCAGAAAAACAAATTTCTCCCCAATGTTTTAATCGAAACATGAAAGTTAACATTTAAACCTCAACCTATCACGATCTCTGTGTTTTTGATTCTTCCACTGGAAATTTAAAAAGACCCTTACACTGAAAATCACTGGACTTGGAAGCATTAGTAGTGAGGGCTGGTGAACATCCTATTCTCCATGCTCTACAGCATTAGAAAAAGCATTGGGAGGCTTGACTACTGTGAATTTTATTTTATATATATCTGAATATAACTTATTCAGAAGTTCTGAAGTGTTTAAGTCATATGAGAACACAAAGGTTTTAAAAAAAGTTGTTTTAAAAGGAATCAACATAGGTGTTAGAGGAGAAATGTAAGAGCAGGGGAGAAAATTTAGGAAATGTCCTGACTGGCCTGTTCCATAGAAATACATTCACTTTTTTTGGTCACAAAACGTTTTGAGTATGTAATAAAAGTGAGAAGAAACTTGGGGCACTATTTCTCATAATTATACAGAGAAACTGGTCAAATCTGGCAAGCTGTTGTATGTAGCTATCCAAAACAGACCACATAATGTATTTTCTGATTACAAATCCCCCATTTTCGAAACTGAAAGCAAAGTTGTTTTTAGTTCATTTTACTAATCTTTTTGGAAAAGATGAAGATTGCTAGTTATACCAAATCAAAAGGGAAGTGTCCCATTGTTTGAAACAAAATGAAGCTTGCTAACAACTCCTACCAGCAACATGAGGAGAAGCCAGTGGTGGAGCAGGGCCAAGACATCCTGCACACACACTTGTGTCCTCTATCTAATGAAGCACACATACAGCTCAGTACAGCTTGTGTACAGCCACTGACTGGGAATGGGTGTGGGAAGACGGACACTGATCACTGCTCTGATAGGGACATTTATTTACTGTAGGGATATTCATAAATTGCTTCATCTGTCTTTTGCTTTAGACAAAAACCAGTAAGAACATCACATCTTTGCATGTTTACTCTTACTTGCATTTTTTTTTTGGTAGAAATTTACTTCTACAAATACATATAAACAGCTCAATTTTAGAAGTCTCTCTGGGAAGAGACATGCTTATTTATGCTTAATAATTCTTAGTAACATTTTGGAGTTTATGTAGTAAAAAAATATAGCTCTATTGATACTAAAATTGACATTATTAAATTGACATTACAATTTTGCCTCATCCAAACCAAATATTGCAAAAAGTTTCATTGCTTATGCATTTATTTTAACAAATACAGACTTAATGCAAGTCACTGGTTATCTCACTTTCGCTTGTGGTAGTAATCTCGTGTTTAACCAAATTATAGACTAAATTATTGCATGGAAAATGCACTATTAAACTTGAAGAACATAATGAACTTACAGGATGAGAGTCTGCCAGATCACGGAAAGTTCCTTTTTTGCCCATTAGCTTCCTGTAGACAACCATGGGGAAATGTACATCCAGTATACAGTTGTTGTAAATAGCCAGTCCCAGTACTATGCCAATCAGGGTAAACTGACCCTCAGTTTCAAAAGAGGACGGATTAAACCAAAACAGCTTTGTAGACTCATCATAGGTGAACATCCCTATTTTAAAAAAAAATTTTAAAAAGTTGAACAATTATGGTTACAATTCAATTAAAATGGCACATAAAACATACCATTATAAACCCACTTGCACTAGCCTTTAAGACAAGTTTAACTTAACATCATACTGAACTGAATGGCAAAGAGAAACTACTTACCTTAGGGTGACTTGAGCTGCTCAAAACACTGCTACTGTGTGCAAGAGAACTGTGATACAATGTCCTGCAACACGCACTGATGCTGCATGTACACAAGCTTTCATCTCCTCCACTACTGAGGAATCAGCAAAACACTGACAACAGCTTGTGACTAATGAACACAGCAGTACAAGGAAAGAACATGGTCAAAAACATGTGGATGAAACAATCCTGAAGGACTTTAATTACTAAGAAGCGACAGCCTATCCTTAAAGGCCAGTTCCAGCAAAGGAACAGGACTAGATGCAGCCCTACTACTTAACTGGAAGCTATGATGATGGAGCAGGAATTGACCATCACATATGATTTTAGAGTTAGATGCCAAACAGATTTTTTTGCTTGTTTCAAGGACCACTGTTACTACAACTATTACACATATCTTAACTTGAGGGGAAAATGTACCATGGCCTCATAGAAAGGGCTGCAATTTTAACAGCTTGTCATTGTCTAAAGGGAGTGGTTTTGCTTCTCTCAATCAGTTTACTATACAGGTGACCAATTTCCTGCCCAGCTCATGAGCTGAGCACTGAAGACTTCAACAAACAGCTGAACTGGCACATGCCAGACGCTGCAGGGAGAAAATGTGAAGATAAGAGACAGGAAGAGTTCCTTACCCTTTTGGCTGCAGCAAGACACAAGATAGCTCTTGTTTATGAAATTGGAGCGTACAGGTTATAAATTATTTAAATGAAATCCACAACAAAATCCATTGCTTACCTGACTGGATACTGAAGCAAGATAAATACAAACCCCACAGACTTAAGGTGAGAGAAATACCACCCTGGACAGACACAGTCCCAATCACCTGTTGTTTGTACAGCTGTCACAATTTTCTGTCAGAGCCCAAGAAAAATTGCCCTAGGCTCCTTATTCTCAACACATCATGAGTCAGATCCTTGTGGTAAAGAACATCAACTACATTTGCCACAAGGATTTATCTAGCCAGGTCTTAAAAGATACTTGTTTACAACCTATGCAGATGTACAAACTAATTACAAAGCCACATGAACACGAAATTAAAGACTGAAAATATCATCCTCTGTCAAGACAAAGACTCCTTCCTCATTCAATGTAAGGCAGTAAACTGGAAGCTCATTCAAAGACTCTGGCCATTCCCCAGAACCGATTATCAGTAAGTGACTAGGGCTGGGTCAGCCATTAAGGGACCACACAATTAGCAGACTGACCCATAAGATAAGGCAACTGGAAATCAGAAATGGATGAGCAGCTCAGCCACATACAGGCCAAACATTCTATAGAGTCTTGTATGCCATTTTCTGAACTGACTGAAGTAACTTCTGGATTACTGGTACGTAAAGCAATGACTTGAACTTTTTTTAATATGATGGAAAAGTTTAACTGTCAAAACAAACAACTCCAGCAAATGTCTAATAATTAAGGATCAACAGTTTACCCAGATCCACATCTGGAAACAATCTGAGGTGAAATACAGTATTTTATTCCCTTAGCAAAATTACGACTACAGTACATTAAAATCATAATGAAACACCAGAAGAAACGAATCTGCAAGGGGAAAATAAGAGCCCTTGAAGTTACATGAAGTTATCACTTCTTCCCCTTGACCATTGAATACCTTTACGAGTATTTTTTCTGAGTTATTTTTTCTGAGTTATTTTCTGAGTAAAACTTCAAGGTAGTTTAATACAGAAGTACTCAAAAAAAGAAACTATAGAAACTATAATAACAATGTACATTTCTCCATATATACCTATTAGAGGACAGGCATTTTAAATTCCACTAAAGGATCTCCTTTGTTCTCTCAGGTAAAGAAATTATTTATAAATTAACAAGTTGCACTTGGTATATCTGGTGCATACATTAACTGCTAGCTATACAGCAATGCATATATATATACACACACACACACTAAATGCAAGCTAAATTTTCTGCTTTTACACATTTATGCCAAAAGCAAATAAAAAGTTTGTTTTTCCTCCCAGAGTTACTAAGAATACAAAATGTGTACATACTTTTTTACATTTTTAATACAGAAGTAAAACTTAAAACATGCATGCATCTATTGCCTATCTTTAAATGCAGGGAGCATATACACAGTGCTTGGATCTTAGCTTAAGGACACTTTAGCATTACTAAATAAAGAGTATTTCAATATACCCACACAACTTCTGTTTAGATAAACTCGAGTTGAAAATGTATTTATTTTGCGTTGAAAATATATTTATTTTACGTTGGAAATAAAATTTCATCAACTGAAGTACTAAGAGTTCTTTATTTTGCCGTACTTCAAAGTAAGCTACCTCAGGTTCCAAATCTCTCCAAGTTAATAGCCTTTTTCAGAGTGAGTAAGGCTCATCTATGGTTCTGTACCACTTGTTATAAGAACTGGCTTACTTATGGTGAAGGGCAAGTGCTAAGGTTCAGATTTTTGCTACTGATTCTGGGTACTTGATACTGATACCTCCTCTCTAATCCAGCCAAAGTAGATTTCTCTGTATTTTCATCAATTTTCTAAGCTAACAAAACAAGAATAGCAGCTTTTTCTATTAAAATAGTCCAGTGAAACCAAATTAACAGCCATGAACTGTTAGGCTTCTTTAAGGGAAGCCATTACAGGAAGTAAAATGTAACATCAGATTTCACACAAAATGTGAAATTAGTATAGGAACATGGAAGGTCTCATTTCTATTCTAACATGAAGTATTCTAGTAATTTTGTATCATTCTCAGTACTCTCAGTATTCTCATTTTATAACATTCTCATTCTGCTACTCTTTTCAGAGTAAGAGACAAACTGCACACTAAAAGAATCGTGCCAAATATAAATTTAAATAATTGGTGCAGGGAGCAAGGGAAAAAAAGAATATGATGGAAGTATAACTGCTGAAACACAAATATAAAATTTTGGCTCTAATATATCAAATTACTCTAGGTACTTTAGCTACAATCAAATTTGACACTGCTATCACACTTTGGATCTGCAGAACTGAGACTATCAGATTTATTAAGCTGAAGGAAGTGAAGGAAATAACTCAAAAACTCCTCATAGTCCTACTCTTATTGCAGAAGCTCTTCCTCTTTGGTTTGATTACTAATTCTAGAAGCTAATCACAAAGCAAAGTGAGGAGAAAGGTGAGAGAACAAACAAAGGAACTCTGCAATGAAACCATGTACTACTGATTGTATCCAAACAAGGAATGATGGTTCTCATTAACTATACAGTTACTCCTTTCATCATTCCTCCCTTAGGAGATAACTGCTGACATCATAGTGAGCCTCAATGTGCATCAAATACTCTCCTGACCATCAATGAATCTGGAGAGCTTCAGAGAGAAACAGCAGTGGATATAGAAAGCATAAACATAGACCAATCCAGTTTGGAAGATCCCCTGGGACAACCTTTTGTGAGAAAAATCTGTTAAATCAGTAAATTATTAGAACACATACCGATATCTGGATTGAAGATTTCTTCCACAACCAGTTGAAAAAATTCTTTGGAAACGCCTCCTTCATCTACCCCTTGCTCTCCTTCAAATTCAACGTACAACTGCTTCTTCAAGTCTGCAGGATTTTCCATGGCAATCATCTCTAGCTATTGAGTGAAAAGATAGAAATATTTCATTAGTAAATCTGTTTACTAGAATAGTTTAGTATCAAACAATGAAACCAAAAGTACCCTCCAAAATTTAAGAAGAAAGTGAGCACAAATCACAACAGTAAAATAAGAGAAATCAACAGTAACACTAAACCACTCTAAGCATGTTTTAGAATCTGGGGATTAACAGCAAGAAACTTACCATGGAACTGATCTGTCAGCTCATTAAAGCTCACTGGCTGTTAGCATTCTCTAGTTCTATTCTTTTAAGCACTTATTTAGAACAAGTTATTGTGTTGCACACAATTCACAGAAAAAGGAAGAAAACAAGATGTATTACTGAGATAATTAAATTCATCTGACAATGAAGATTCTGCAATATGATCTACATGTTTGACAATAAATGGCTTTGTGAAGGGATTATACAAATATGTTTTCAGCTTGGGGACAGAAAACAAGCCTTTGATGAGTAGTTGCATCTCTCAAACAAAGAGCTGGGAAAAAAAACTAACACCAAAAAAGACACTAGTATTACAGTCAAATCAACCCCCTCTCCTTGATCCTAATGAAGAAGTCTCAAAACTCTCTTGCTCCTACTTTCTTCAGTGCCTTTAAACAGACCTACTGCACTGCTGCTATCAAAGTGAAAAATCAGTTAAGGCCAAATAGAAAGTCGGACGTTTTACAAGAAAGGGTTTCAAGTCTATACAAAGGCCATTAGAGACCACAGAATCACAAAATAGTTTGGGTTGGAAGGGAACTGCAAAGATCACTTAGTTCCAACCCTTCTGCCACAGGCTGGGACACACTCCAGCAAACCAGCTTGATCAAAGCCCCATCTAGCATGGCCTTAAACGGTTCCAGGGATGGGATATTCTCAACTTTCCTGGGCAACCTGCTGCAGTGCCTTACCACCTTCATAGTAAACAATTTCTTCTGAATACATAATCTAAACCTCTCCTCTATCATTTGGGGTCATTTGCCTTTGTCCCTTCACTACATGCCCTTGTAAAAACCTCCTCAACAGTTCTCATCAGCACTCTTTAGGAGCTGGAAGTTTCTATAAGGTCTCCCATGAGCCTGCTCTTCTCTGGCTGAGCAACCCCAACTCTCCCAGCCTGTCTTTACAGGAGAGGTGTTCAGCCCTTGGATCATTTTTGCATCCCTCCTCTGGACTCAACCCACCAGGTCCACATCCTTCTTATGCTGGGGACCCAGAGCTGGACACAGCACTCCAGGGGGAGTCTCACAAGAGTAGAGGAGAAGGGGGACAGTCACCTCCCTTGACCAGCTGGCCATGCTGCTTTTGATGCAGCCCAGGGTACAGTTGGATTTGATTTGAGTGCGCACATTGTCAGGTCCTTCACCTGCTGACACCAAAAACGTATCCTTTCAGGAAATTGGAAGTTAAACAAGAATACTTTGCAGCTGATAAGAAATATGCTACTTAAAAGCATAAACACACTGGTTACAGTTATGCAGCACAATTAGACTAAACATACATATGTGGCAAGGAAAACTCAACAGCAGTAAATCAGGGCACAAATGGACCTGTATACTCCTCTACCCAAGACCATATTATTTTTGAGATTTGCCTCTGATTCGGGCACTGTAAATCATACTTACCAGCAGGTGTCCTTAACATGCTAAATGTTACTTTTTATTTCACTACCCTACCTTATCCACACATGCCAACACTTTTTACAGCCCAGAATTTTACTAGAGAAGTGTAAAGTAAAACAGGAACAGAACAGAGAAGGTAAAGGCAGCATCAACCATCAACTCACAAAATCACAGCACCAACAAGACACATTTTCTCCTGCTAATTGCCAAGTCAGCCAGACATGATCCAAGCAGTGCAGCAAGGCAGGATGGGTGACAGAGTTAGGGGGGCTATCATAATTGGTTTGAAGACTTTGAGGCACCCCATGTCAAAGGAACATGTGGAGAAAAAATTGCACTAACTGGTATTGAAAATTAAACTTGGAAAGAGAGTGTAACTTCACAGCATATAAATCTCAGTTAAAAAGACACAAAGGCAATCCGTGAAGACCCCAACAATGATAGCAAGTGAGATCAGTCCACATTTCAATCAGCAAACTACAACATTTTCTGAAAAACTTAGTTATGTACTACCTAAGCCATTTGTATAAAAAATTCTTTTCCTAGGACAACAGTGGAGCCTAAGCCATGTTCCAAGTGCAAGTTGCAACTTTTGAAGAACAGGGAACTAGCATTTATTTTAAAACTGTAAATACAGGTTAAAAATTCAAGCTGGACAGACAGAAATTCTCCTATTTGGATCCCTTCCACTTACAACCAACAGCAAAAAAGCTGTGGTTTTCTTCTCCCCAGTCATCTCTTTGTTGGCTTTGTAGTCTTTACCACCAGTAATTTACTATACTGCATGATTTATGAATTTTCATGAATTCTAAGAAACTGTACATTGTCTCTGCATTTGTTTTGGGACAGCACTCTATGTCATAGCGTGAAGACTCTCTCGTGTCATAGAAATGCACTAAGGAAAGTGTTCATACTTATACATATAAAGCAGTTAAACAAATTTCAAAACGATTTTTTGGCTGACAAAAACAGCCTGAAAAAAAATGAGGAAGGAAACAGTATTAGTTGAGCAATGCTGGCTAGGCAGATTAGAACAGTGCACTGGATGTCTGTAAGAGAGTCAGATAAAGGATTACCCAAAAGCCAGTATTTTGAGCAAAGTCTGATGCTCCTTGAAGTAGATTCTATAAGCAGGAAAATGCTGCTAAGCTGCTCAACTCAAAGTTGTGGGTTTAGCTGCTCCTTTGAGTAACTGTGTCACCACTGGTACTTCGCAATAAAAACTGAATGCAGTGGGCAACAGCAGCAAACACAACAGTAAGTAGGCAATGGATTTTAGCAGAACTGCAGCAGAGTTTGTACAGCAGAGATGTATGAACTTCAGTTATTGCTGTCTGGTTCTTAGGGTTTTTGGGAGCTTTTTAATAATCACAGCTACCTCAACCTTGTCAACCTACATGCTGCTAGATAAACAGAATCCAGCTCTGTTAATTACTGAAGGTTTAGAGGTAGTTTTCTGTCATGATGGTTTGACTTTTGGCCACAAAAGTCAACGGCCACATAATTGAAATAATTTTTCCAGGGACTTCCTAAAAAGCATATGTGTAGCACATCTAAAGCAGCAGAAGAATGTATTAATTGAAAAGCTGACATCAAGAAGAATATCTGTATTTTGTTTGCTGAAGCACAGCAATGTACCACAACTTAAGACATTGTGTGATTTTACTTTGTTTACAGAATAACACTGCTTTCATGAAAGACAGGAAAGTTCACTGAATGATAAGAAATATGACAACATTTAAAAGCTTAATGTAACACCAGAGTTTGGTGACCTCCTTAAAACTGACAGCAATTGAACTAATTTCTGTACAACTAAAAACAATCACAAATCACCTTAAGTTCTGACATAATAGAGAAGTTCTCTTTAAGGCAGAGGCTGGAATATTTTCCACATTAGATAGCAGAAATGCCAGAACATAGCTGATCTAAGATTGAAAGTACCAGTGACACAACATGACACAAGTCGGTCAACACATTTTGCTAAAAACTGGCATGCAAAGTAAGTTACAGTGACAAAGCAGCCTTTTCTCCAGCTGTACTTTACAGTTCATGCATTTGGAGTGCGTACACATCAACAGTCACACACTCTGCACCTAACCAAGGTATACCAGTGCTGACATTTTCATCTGAACACACAAACTTCAACTTGGTCCGAAACAATGTTAAATCTCCTGAAGTACTTTGCTGCTAATACAGGAGAGAACCTGCCTGCTGGGTTCAGGTGTCACAGAAGAGCCTTGGTCATCAATACACTCAGCAGAGTCATTTACAGCTGCCCACTAGCTGTCTGCATTCCATGTGAAATTTTTCAAAATGAGTTTCTTAGCTGCAAGCAAGTACAAGCCTGATGCTGCTGAAGGAATCCATCATGTTTCACTTGCAGAAGTTGTGTGTCATAACTCACACCCTCTGAAATACTGCTTCGTGAGAAGAATGCCACATTTAACCTGGGCCATGGGAGTGGGGGAAAAGTAAACTCAGAAGAAGGGGATGAAAGAAATAGCTCTGGGAGAATCAAAAGGCAGAAGAGGGGATTTAAGGATCTATTTCCTTTCATTACTGCCACACTCACACAACGTGACTCAGCAGCACAGCTAACCTATTAAACCTGCTAGACAGAAAAAAGCATGTTAACTGCTTTCAGGAACTGCAAATTGAGCTAACAACTCCCAAATAATATGGGTTCCTTAAAAAATGTGGGGACTAAAGTGTACATAAATTCTAACATTCCACCTTTGTCCCCAGGTTTGTCCCCAGGTGACTTTTCAGTGCAACATACATACAAATAAGTGTACAGTAAGTATATAATACAAAGAAAGATGTTTCATTAAGTCATTTCCAATAAAAAGGAAAAATAAGTTTCTGAGGCAAGTTTCATACATGCAAAGAAATTGAACAAGGAATCTGTAAATAAATTTTTTTCCACAGATGTATGTGTTTTAGGGAACTAAGATTCTCTCAATAAGCAATTTTAAACAAGATAATACTTGAAAGGTATTTAAAAAGTACTGCTTCAAATTCTTAGTAAAATGAAAAGTCCTACATTAGTAATAGCAACAACAACAACAAAAAAAAATCACTTACCAGTGTTCATATTTGCTTTAATGAAATCCAAAAAGTGAGAATATATATGCTGAACTATAAAAGCTACAATATTAAGTACCAATAGGAGAAAAACAGCTTGGTAATGACTTCATCAGTCAACTAATTAGCAGAAAGCCAGTATTTAGTGCATTTGCAAGAAATTGCAAAGGCTAGTTAATGTAAGTTTGAAAAAGTCTTACTCATATTTTCCTTATTTATGTTGAATATCTCAATCTCATTTTAGTGAATACTCTTGAAAATGCTTTATCAGGTTATTCCATAGATACTCAAAAAAGTCTTCACTGACTTTTCTGTGAAGACAAGTTTAGTGTAGTTACAATAAATTGTAGTTACAATTCAAAAAAGTCTGTAAATATTCAAACCTCTGAAGTTAAAAAAATATGAAATTCAAGGTGAAATATGTTGGCACTCATAATTAACTACCTGTATATTAAGTATGTTCAGAAACATTTTGCCACTGAACAGATCTAAGAACATGCCTTCACTACTGAAGATTATTATCTTTGAAAGATCTTTCTGGTACTCTTCAGTGAGACCCTTCTTAAGTTCAGTACTGTACACCCAAAACTGCAGCCATCCCTGATGCAAAATCACCCAGTGCACCTTTCACTCAGGTTTGATGCTATCAGTACTGCTACAGAAGCTCCTGGTACTCAGATTCCCATCAGTTTTCAGTTCCCAACTGTTTTAAAGCTTAGGACATGAGACTGAAGAGCCTCTTCCAGACCTATTTCAGACCAATTAGGAAGTAATTGTCAAAATTACTAAAATCGCTTCTCAACCAGTTCCAGAGAGTACCAGTAAGAACAGCATACAGATCTTGAACAGATCAGGCACTCTGTGACGAAAGACAAACAGCTGGAATGGGATCTTCCCTGGAATAGCTTCCCAGCTACAGGCATGATTGCAGCTTAAGAGATTTCCTGAGGTTTTTCTGCAGCTCACACCAAAATGCCTGTAATGTCCACTAGCTTTTGATGGATCTTTCTTTCATGATGAGTTACAGCTCCTGGGCAAAGACACCCACCACCTTAAGGTACACAGTGTGGAAAACAAAATGTCATTTTGCTTATGTTAATTCTGATTCCTGATAATACAACTTGGGGCTACCAGTTGAGAAAACCAGTATTTCTCATTCAACTTCTCCATCTTTTATGTCCTCTCCATCATCTTTTTTACTCTTAAGGGGACTTAACAGTTTCTTTGAAGAGACTCTGAGCTTTCCAAATTTATTTCTATTGCATCCTTTCTGATATTAAAATGAGAAGAAACAAATGAAAGAGAATAGGCACACTGTGGTCAACAGCGATATTAGTGTTCCATTCACTAACACTTCCGGGGGAATATTTAAAGTATTCCTTGAGCAATGATTCTTTGTATCATCAGTTAAAAGGTGGATTCTGAACCTGCTTCATACAATAGAATTTTCCCTAAGTTCACATCATCCCACAGCGGCTACCTTGTAACTTCTGTTTGAAACAACACATACCCTCCTCCTCCACTTCGGATGGCATGTCTGCATTCATAGGCATTTTACTGAATATAATCAATTTTCCACTTCTGAGAAATGCCTGGGCTGCACTTGGTCTTGTTGGCTACCACTGCAGGTAGGTCAGACTACTGGAGTTGAGAATAATTTTATCTTTTCCCTTTATTTTCTGTCTCAGAATAAACAGTTTAAAATCCTTACTTTCCTCGGGGCTCTGACAGGTCACCATAATTTAGTATCTCTGACAGCTTAAATTAACAATCATAGGAGGAACCATGGCAACTGTCCAGGCATGTAACTCAGGCTGCTACACTGAGCAAGGACTGCTGCAAGTGCATCACAATTTAGATTAGTATGTTTGAGCTTAATTTGATTTAAATTTCCTGAACTTCCTACAGGCCAAGA
This sequence comes from Certhia americana, assembly GCA_018697195.1. Classification (NCBI taxonomy): domain Eukaryota; kingdom Metazoa; phylum Chordata; class Aves; order Passeriformes; family Certhiidae; genus Certhia; species Certhia americana. Next base: position 85,175,156 of record CM031857.1, on the reverse strand, counting down.
GTCTGCACAGCAGAGACTGCTCTGGCTCCACTGCAACTTGACACTGCCCACAAGCTTTTTAACCTACACTAAAAATATTCCTTTCTATCCTCAAAGGTTTCAACTTCCACAACAAGCAGTATGTGAGAGAATGCCTTTTCTTTCTTATATTTATGGACTTTCCTTCTTCTCAGCACAAAGAGAAAGGTTTGCTTAGCTCTGCTGGAACAGACATTGAAAAGAACAATCTAAACATAGCTCTTATGCTCTTTTAGCTCATCCTCTCCTAAATAGTAAGTAGTATCCCTCCCTTTTTTCCAGTATTTATGTACCCAAAGCCGAACATTCGGGAAATAAACTCCATTACAGTAATATGACAAAACATAACTGGACACAACTGTAAGTCTGATAGGTAGTGAAGCTACAAAGAGTATTCTTAAAAAAACTGGTACATAGTATTTTTGTATTTATTTGCCTAACATAAAATTGAGTTTACAGACAGAAGCCATTTCTGCACTGCAGAAATGTTACTTTCTCTTTTGGTACAGAAGAAAAATGTTTTCCCCAACAAGTCATAATATCAGCAATTCCCATGAAGCAGCTAACCCAGATGGAAATTCCTAGGCATACAGAAAAATCAAGGTAGGAGGTCACTTAGGGTTCACACAATTGACCTTCACTGGCAGTAAAAGTCATCAAATTTAACTAAAAGCAACAGCTGAGCTGAGAGGCAAAATTAGGTAATTTCCCCAAAACTGCTTGAAACACCTCTCTGAGCCTTCAGTGACAAGTTTTAAAGCCATGGATAAATTTAAAAATTTGCAAATCTTGTGCTTTAATAACAGAATATGGGAAAATGAGTTTTTGAAAAATACCAGTTTTAACAAAAAAAAACCCCAACCAACCAACCACCACCACCAACAAAAAAAAACAAACAACAAAAAAAAGAAAGGGTCCTAAAATTAAGGAATATTTATTAAGGTCATATATGAACCTACTTACTGTAAAATAGTTTGTATCCCGTTTGATTCCCCTCTTCCAAAAATGCATGAAGAAATGGCATTAAATTTTAATTTAAGAAGTCAGCATATTCAGAAACAGGCTGCTCTCGCAATTCTCTGGTATCAACAGATCTGTCTTCCTTCCTCAGTTGTATCAGTATTTGCACCAAATTAAAATAATGCTTTATTTCTAGAAACTTGGTAATCCACAAGTAATGTTTTAATTCTAACTTCCATTTGAAAATCCCTACCATCAGAAGACGATCCAGGACAGTGCAGAGGACAAAGAAACAGAAGTTGGTCACTCTCACCATCAAGATCTGTGCAGGATCTGATAATGGGGAATAAGAGCTATTTGACACTTTAAAACATCTAAATCTGCAATCACTCTGAGCAATAGTTCTGCTGAACATAGAAATCTTCAGCATCATGCTTAGAATTCAAACAATAAGGCTATTTGAGATTCTTCTAGAGGAAATCTAGGATATATGCACTTACACAGAGTCCTTTTCAGTTACTCCAAGCGAGTCAGAGCCAACAAACCCATGCGCCACGCTGCTGCGGGACTTACCCGGACAAGCGCGTCATCGATGATGTGATCACGCCTCACTTTCAGTCGCAAGTATGGGTTGAGCTGCTGCCCTTGAACTAAGCTGTAGAGCACAGTTATGCGTCTTTCACTGTACATCCGGATCCTATTGTCATAATACAATCCCAGGTTCTTGGTAACAGCATTCAATATGAAGGGACAGGTCATAAATGAGAATTTATTCTCTGTTTCTACTTTGAAGAAAGTGTAGTCTTTGTCCATTTCTAGAACATCATTCAGTGGTTCATTAATAAATTCTTCAAAAGGGATAAGTGGTTTTCTGCAATCTATAGTTTTAACACCAAGTTCAGTTTCCAGTGGGTCCACTCGAGGACCTTTTTTATTTCTTCTTTCCTCACCCAACAGCTCTTGAAGAGTTAGTTCACTTGATTCTGGGATGGGTTCTTCATCTTCCTCTTCATTATGATCTGTATCCACATCCCCTCCTACTACATTTGCATAGTAAACCATTTTCAAGCACTTTGAAGCAGCAACAACAGCATCATCATCATTCACTAGGTTACGACTATTGAACTCATTGCTTATGACTTTGTAAGTAATAAGCTGCTGAAATGTTTCCATCATTCTCCGAATTTGATCTGCTCTGTACTTAGACCATAATCTGACCAGTTTTGCTTGAGCTGCAAGGGGTAGTTTGCTCATTGCTTTGCAAAACAATGGTAGAGCCATTTCCAGATACTCTGGGCTATGAAGATTGCCATTCTCCATAACGATAATAAACAAATTCAGATAGTTAGGATCCCGAGAGTACACATTATGGTAAGTCAAGTCACATTCCACATTAGGTGACAAGTACACAAGTGCATTTAAAAAGGCAGTTTCTATTTTTTCATTAGAAAGTAACCTGTCATAGACCCGTCTGACTGCTTCAATATCTACAGACACTTCATCTGGGCCTAATTTTTGGAGGTTATTATCTCCCTGTGTGTTATCACCTATTCTTGATGATGAAGATGATGATGCACCAGAATCCTCTTCCATAGCAGCAGCCGAACAGGCAGCTTTTTCCTTTTCATCTTCATCTTTGTCTTCATCCTTTCCTTGAAGAGACTTGAGCTCCTCCTTGGTATGCTGCTTGGTTTTTCGGAAACTCTGTACCAGTGCTTCAGCACTAGAAAACACTCTTCCAATCACCCGGATTAAAGGGGAATAATCCTCTTTTTCTCGACATAGTTCAAGAATTTCATATATCTTGTCTTCTGTTAGAAAAGTCACATCTATAAAAAGATAAAGATATTAGTTTTATCAAGATAAAAATTAGAAAGATAAAATACTCGTGGTTTACCCTACCTAAGAATCTGTGTGTCAAATCATCATTAAACTGCAAAACCAGTGTCAGCGCTGAATAAGTTCAAGACAGACACTTTATAATTTCATTAGCATGAAAAATCATGATTTCATTCACCTCCTTTGTTAAGTATTTTATTCATGGATGTCAATCAGAGAGTGTGCACAATGGTGAAACTGTTTTGCAGCCAATTAATTACATTTGCTAGTTAACAGTACTGTATTGTCTAAATAAGTGCAATCAGTAAGAGGTTTAAACTTTAAAAGACTTAATGAGTAAGGCTGTGACAATACAGTCTTGTAAATCTGCACAGTTAATGTGTAAGTCATTAAACTAAACAAACTAGACTGTATCAACCTCTTTTTTCAAACCAGACCTTGAAGAAAAGACTCAATCACTTGTTTTGTTGTATGTTAATAGGAATATAAGATTTCTTATTTCTCTTTTTAATGCTTTATGCAACTGTTTTTAGACTAAATTGATGCCTGAAAACCCTCCCCAAACCCTCAATATATGCTCTGAAATTTATGCTGCCTTCTAAATTACACATACAGTGTGGCATGTAGATTATCTCTTTGTATATTATCTCTAAGATAAGCAACTTGGGTATACTCATCAACATCTTTGTTATTCAGATGAACAAGATAGTTTACACACACCATCTGCTCCAAATACCTGTCTGTTCTCCCTCTCCCCAAACTCCTGATACAAAATAAGTAATTTGAAGGATCCATTTGTTATTTGAAATCTTCCTTTCTCTTTAGAAAAAAGAAAGAAAACATTATTTATAGCTTTCTATGTTACTTCTCAAACAGAACCCACAGACGCTTTCACATCAGGTGATGACTTACAGTAGGATTACCACATGATCAGACCCTGAAAAGATATTCTAGTTTAAGCAGATTCTTCTGAACTGACACATAATTTAGAACTAAACCAGAATCTGTTGAATAGCATCTCTAGAGATCTAGAAAACATCTCAGGACTGTATTCGCCTACCATGCTAGAACTACCTACCTCTGCAGAAAGACGTGTATCATTTTTAATAAAGCTGTTTAACAAAAGATGTTGCACATTAAAATACTTTGAAATGCAATTACCTACACTGATACTCATTCCAAGAAGTCATTAAATTAAAAAAACAAACTAGATGATGCAAAGACAACCTACTGACTTCCACAGAACCCCAAGCCACTCTTAGAGCACATACAATACAGGAAAGGTTAAGCTTATGTCTAAGCTTAGATTGACTTCCAATCTGAAGACACTGACAAAGCTCCAAACTCAAATCTGTCCTGTTAAAAAACCAGCTCTATTGAAAACATGAAGGGATTCAAGCTTAGTACAACATCTGTTTTTATCTGCTGCAGCGCATGCTTAGCAAGCAAAACGTAGTCTTAAGAGAAGTCTTAATTTTCTTGTGTCAAGAGAAATTTTTCTGCTGATACAGATGATGTTCCATGACACGGCTCCTCAAAATGAGGACCACAGTTTCAAGTTCATTGACTCTGGACCACAGACATTATTCATAGCATAAAACTTACCAGCATGAGTTGACAATTTAACAATATAACAAATTTCAGATTTCCATACTTAAATTGACTCATTCACTCTATTAAAGGCATTAGTATTTCAGGTTTTCTTTCAATTTATTTAGAACTTTCAATCCTATGTCAAGCATAAAAGCAAGCTACACATCCTTTTCCTTGGCTGTGCTCAACTTTGCTGTGGATTTCCCAGTAACTGTTGTAGCAGATAGAACTTAAAAAAAATAATCAGAGCACTGGTTTCCTTAGACATCACCCAATTCCAAAGGTAACTTTAAATGAGCTTTAAGAATGCATTAAAGCCCTCTGTCTGTACAGCTACAAAGAAAGGTCAATACTTGTGATGCTCCAAGAGAGGAAGTCTGAGTCACTGCTGTAGCCAACAGACTGTCTCTGGAGGTAGTTTGAGAAGACTCTTAGGTACCTGCCCTGGGGAGAAGGGGATGGTTAGACAGAATAAGGAAAACTCTGTATCTGAAAAGCTCCATTAAAAATACAAAAAAATCAAGAGACAAATCACAAAACAGACTTAATGTGCCTCTTGCTCATCTAATGCTACATTGCCTTCCCTTTCCTCTTCCTAGTGTTTGCCTCTCTGCTTATTTGGATCATAAATAATTTGGGTACAAATTTATCCTTGCATCAGATAAAAAAGAAACTGATGCTGCAATTGACTGGAACATCTTGGGTTGCTTATAACACAGTACTATGTTTTATTGCTAATTCTGTAGTGTTTTTAAAATTTTTGCTTAAACAATTTCACCTTTTTAGGCTAAAATAAATTAAATTGGATTTGTGTTTATACCACTTTTTGCCACAATACTTTAAGGTGGTCAGCTCAAAAGTTAACGGCTTTAAAAACCATTTGGCCTGGTTTATGGATGTGTTTGCATCACAAAGTTGTTTGGTGACAACTAACATTATTCCATTAATATGTATTTACTATTAGAGATAGTTTGAAAAGCTAAGCAGAAGTTAGAAAACATATACAGATCTGTACTTTTTTTCACACTGGCTTAAAAATAACTGTGCTCAAACATTTTTTTAGCTTAATGAATGTATTGCCTATCACCCACTGTATAATGTTTTTCATCTGTTAAGTCACTTAACACAGAATGTGGAATTAAAGTATAACTTTTATAATTTATTAACTGCAGAATAATTACAAAACTAGCAAAACTAAAACAGTGATACAATGCTTAAAGCTTTTCCGTATTTGCAAAAATACTTATTCTTGTAACACAACAAATGCATGTGGATTTTAACAGAGATGTGGTCCAGATCCAGATTTGGAATCAGTGTTCAGCATTAATCCATCAATTTTTCTGAATCCATAGAAAAATACTCAGTTGTCTAATACCGTATTTTATTAAAGTCAGCAGAACACTATGAGAGTGAATTCTGTTGGCTTCTACTCATGCATATGAAATGTGTTTTATTTTAGGAAAATTGTAAACATCTTACCTTTAAAGTCATCTCTTGGGCCTTGCATTTCCTTCTTGTTCATTTTTCTGTCAGTGCAGGAATTGTTATGGGCACCTTTGGAATTGTTTTCTAGGTAAGCTGAGCTCGTTCCTTTCTTGGAGGGATGAGGATCACAGAGTTTTGCATTAATCTTATAAAGCTCGAGGGCCTTAATGGCTGCTGCATTGTTATCCATACGGAGAAAAGTTGGACAGGAAGCACAAAATTCATTCGTGCAGGCTTCATTTCCACAGCCCTCGGTTAACTGGTGGTAGTAGCGCTCTATTAGATGCTTTGCAGCTGCTCGCTTCCTGTAGCAAACATTCAAACAGTAAGTACAAGGATTAGTGGAGCTTTCACATACAAAGCTCATTCAATAGCATCAGCAAGGCAGAGATTAGTCAGGCACTGAAACACAAGATTTCTGTCAGGGAGAACACATCAGAAGATTTTTTCTTTTAATGCAGGATTCTCATTTTGACAAATGCAAATATATTTAACACACAATTTAATTTGCGGGTTTTATGTAAGTAAAAGATAAATCCTCTTTATGCATAGTTTTCAGCTTTACATAGTAGTGCTACAGTGGAGACAATCTTGTACAGTTCTGAACAATCTCAACTGTCACTAAAAAAAGAGAGCAATTTGGATGCAAAACAAAGCTGCAACTGAAACAGAACTGGATGTTGTACAGGTGTTGAATCTAACATATAGTACTAAGGCATGGTTGCCACTCACAGATGAAAGAGGCATGAAACACAAACAATGCATACATTTATTTAGCAATACTATCAATACTACACTATTTTACCCATTTTAACAAGATTCCAGATGACTAAATTATCATATTTAGTCTACTTAAATCTGTACAAAAAATATTCCTTGATTAATTAAACTGATGCTAAAAACAGAATTACAGATGAGCTCAAGGCTGGATATATTTTTCCTCAGCTTAAATAAATTGTGGTTGTCTAAATAAAAGGAAAAAAAAAAATCTCAAAAAGCGCTATCTGCCAAATCCTTCTATTTCTCCTGCCATTATAAGTGGCAAGTATGTATTCTGAAAAATCAGAGCTGTACCGCTGTACAAGTCTAGTGCTAAGTACTATATACACACACACAATGTAACTGCCTTAGTAATAAGGTCACAGACTTCTACAGAAAAATGAAAATAGTAGAGAAATCACTGGAAAGCTGCAGGTAACCAGGACAGAAGCAGCTGTGTGCAGCAGGAAGAGCACCATGTTTGATCACTTTTCAGAAAGAAACCCCGAAATCTTGACTTCATTTAAGATAATAAATTATTAATGAGAACTACCAACCATGAAAGATTTCAAACATTCTGACTAGGTTTAACATACAGACCTTTTACAGAACTTTAGTGATAGAATACTATAAAGATTAGAGCATTAGAAATTGTGATGTTAACTTAAAATTGCTTTTCTTGATGTTGATGCATGCACAGATCCTGCACAGAACAAGTACTTCAGAACTGAAGTGCTAGACCCACTGGTGCTACTCAGCACTTGCTGCACCTCGCTGTCAATAATAGCTGGCTAATGGCAGTTTCAATGCAGTTACTTTAAAAGGGAAAATGTTCTGAGAGTGACTACTGAGGTGTACATTACTAAGCAATAAGACCTCTGCTTCTTTCTTTTCACCCTTCAAGATTTCATGATCCCAGAGAAGAAAATATATCTTACATGGAAAACAACTACTTTGATGTCTACCTGAGCTTTCAAATGCCCCAGCACATTCCATGGAAAGGAAAACAAACAAAAAACCAGCCAAGAGAAAGGTTTCCTTGGCACTTCGAGATGGATGTGGAGAGAAAAAGCAGCATGAGCAATACCATTAAAACCATTACTGTGTAACAAGGAATAATCATATTCTGATCTAAGCGAAGAGCTCTGGTCTCTCACAGTTTTATATGCAGACTTAGGAAAATCTGCCTCTCTCCATGTACATCTAAAATTAAGTGTTTTTTTTTTTTTTAATCTTGTCTTTCATACTTCAGCCATTACTGTAGAGGCTTTAAGAAAAGCACCGAACCACCCCCCAAAACAACAGCGTTTAATACAATTATTTCAGAGACAACTATTTCTGAACGCAAGATTTTGTGCTCTGACCATTTCTAACTTTCAATCATTCCAGACCTCCAGACAGAGTGTGAGAAACACTGTAATTTGTAAGCAGGTTAAGTATTTAATAGGAAAAAGCTGAATTTTTACACCTGAGCTGTGGCCACCAACATATACATCTTTCTAGCTCACACACGAATAAAGTTATATCACTGCGTAAACACTAATACATTAACAACACATTTTATCATCTTAAACAACACTCCACTTTAATCAGGTAATGTCTGAGACGCCAGCAGATAAAGCTAAGCTTAGACTTGTTTCTGACAGTTAACTTCTGAAGGACTCAGTATTTTTTTTGCTTTTAGTTTTCAGCTACCAATTACTCCTCCAACTTTGCAATGCCTACAAATAAGGCTGTTTGTACAAACATTTTTATTTTGACTTGTGGCTGGAGATTCACTGACTCAAGTTCTCTGAAACTCTATTAGAGACAAAAGGGCTGACTGAAGTTTTGGTTATTTTTTTTAATCAAATATGGAAACAAACAATATGGTGTACAACAGTACTAGAATACATTAGTATTAGAATTTCATAGAATATCCTTAGTTGGAAGTGACTCACAAGGATCATCAAAGTTCAACTTCTGGCCCCGCACAGAACCATCATCAAGAATCACACCACGTGCCTAAAAAACATTTCTTGAACTCAGGCCTAGTATTGTAACCACCTCCCTGGGGAGCCTGCTCCAGTGCCTAGCCACTCTCTGGGTGAAGAACTTTTTCCTAATACCCAACCTTCCCTGACACAGCTTCAGGCCACTCCCTCCAGTCCTGTCATTGGTCACCAGAGAGATCAGCACCTGCCCCTCTGGTTCCCCTCGTCAGAAACTGCAGGCTATGATGAGGTCTCCCCTCAGTGTCCCTCTCCAGGCTGAACAGACCACATGCCCTCAGCAGCTCCTCATACAGCTTCCCCTCATACAGCTTCCCCTCAAAGTTCTTCACCATCTCTGTAGCCATCCTTCAGATGCTCTCGAATAGCTCTGTATCTTTCTCATATTGCAATACCCAAAACTGCACACAATACTCAAGGGTGAGGTTGCCCCAGTGCAGAGCAGAGCAGAACAGTCTCCTCCCTTGCTGGGCTGGTGATGCTGTGCCTGATGCTCCCCAGGACAGGGCTGGCCCTCCTGGCTGCCAGGGCACTGCTGACTCGTGTTCATCTTGCCACTGACCAGAGCTCCCAGGGGCCTTTCTTCGATGCAGGTCCCAGGAGCACTTGTATTTGCTGAACTGCTTGTGGCTGGTGATTGCCCAGCCCTCTAATTTAATGAGGCCTCTTTGCACGACCTGGCTTCCTTCCAGGGAGTCAACAGCACCTCCCAGGTTAGTATCACTGGCAAACCTACTTTGTACTTTGAGACCTGTGTCCAAGCCATTTATGAAGATGTTGAAGAGCGACAAGGATAGAGCCCTGTGGAACTCTACTAGTGACAGGTCACCAGTCTGATGTCGCCCCATTTACTGTAACCCTGTGGGCCTGAACTGTGAGCCAGTTGCTCATCCCTCACATGATGTATTTATCACTCTGTATTCTGAACATTCTATCCAGAAGGATATGGTGAGAGACAGTATCGAAAGCTTTATGGAAATCCAAAAAGATTACATCAACTGGCTTCCCTTGATCGACTGTGCTACCTTGTCATAAAAAGAAATTAGATGTGACATGAACTCATGCTGGCTGTGACTGATGTCTCTGGTGCCCTTCAGGTGTTTTTCAGTTACTTCCAGAATAATCTTGTCCATAACTTCACCAGGCACTGATGTGAGACTGACAGTCATGTATTTTTCAGGATCATTCTTCCTGCCCTTCTTGAATATTGGACCAACATCAGTCAGTGTCCAGTTGACTGAGACCTCTCCAGATTCCTAAGATCATTGAAAAATCCTTGGAGAGGCCTTGCGATGACATCAGCCATCTCTTTGAGTACTCTTGTATGAGTTCCACAAGGCCCCATAAACTTACAGGGATCCAGCTGGATCCTCCTCTCCTCCCTGGCAGCTACTCTACAGACTTTTCACATTACTTGAAACAAATGATTTAGGTAAATAAATAAAATAAATAAATTTAAGTAAAGCTACAGTCCTCAGAAGGTAGAAGAGAATTTATCAAGCCTTCCTCAAGAGCTACCATTACTGAGGTTTATTGATAAAAGGACTTACAGAAAATACAGCTCAGAGTAAGTCAGTCTGTGATTTAACAAAACAGATATTCCATACCACATTCCCATTGGTGTACTTCAGGTGGCATTATCACTACTCACTAACAAAAGCCCACATTTCCTATTTCTACATTATTCAGCAAAAGAACTCATAGCATAATGTCTGTATTGCCCAAAAATTAAAACTTGATCTTCTACATTCCCCTATTCATTTAGTATGCTGAAAAATAAAGTTTTTGGCCGGAGGCATTAAAACTGCTTCATCAAACAAGGTAACATAAAACCACTCTCTATTCTTAGGTCATGCTACAGCCACGAAGAGCACAGCTCTGAGTTCCTATAAAGGGATCTGGTGAAGAGCAACCGGACCCTTAGAAAACTCAAGCCTAGCTCATTGTACATCAGCACACACAGTTACTACTGTAGCTTAAGCTGTAGTGACTGACTTGCATATACATTTCCAAATACTCATTGTTGTTGCACATCCAACTGCGAAACTGCACCAGTATGGCTGCAGTTGTAAACATTTCGCAGGCATATCCTTATGACTGAAGGATAACTTCCCACTCAGCGGGCCTTGTATAACCTCCTCAAGCAATATGCACTTCTTCAGTGAGGAGGAAATGCACCTAAAATAGACACACAACTTCCTTCCTTAAAGTACAACCATTTCACAAACACACTTTTCTCTTTAAAATGAAATCAGCCTTCACTGACTTAGTTTGTAGTAGTTACAGAAAAAAGAATTGCCTTTTAGGCTTTTTATATGTTCTTTAGCTAATAAAAAGACAGATAATAAGTACTTTGCATTTGTAATTTAAATGATACCAAAATCGTGGAGTATCATGAGAAACATGTACCACCAAGCCAAAGGCGAACTTGGCTGCATTTTTTGTAGTAATTTTTGAATGCCTAAAACCTGTGAAAAACAAGGATTGAGTGTACTGGTTCAAAAGTTTGCATGAAACAGAACATAATTTGCATTTCTCAAATTCCTTAAACTAAATACAGAGAAATACCATGTAAAGGAATCTCTTGCCACACAGAATATCAGAACTTTAAACATAAAATGAATTTTTTAAAGATTTGAAGCATGTAATTTAAAGTTCACCTAAAAAGCATTTACATTCAAGTTTACATTTACATCCAAAACATACCTGAAGTTTAAAACATCTGTATAACTGCATCTTTTTTGCTCTTAAGTTTACCTAAACTTTAGAATGGGTATTTCATACATGTCTAGAAATACCAGCATGCAATAAAACACTTCTGAATGGTTTCTGCTTTGGACACAATAATTGTTATACTATTTTTACACATAAATTTCACATTGGACAGGAGTGTTGATCTGCTGGAGGGCAGGAAGGGATCTGTACAGGCTGGACTGATAGGGCCGAGGGCAACAGCATGAGGTTTAAGAAGGTGAAATGTCAGGTCCTGCACTTGGGTCACAACAACCCCAGGCAGCGCTACAGGCTGGGGCAGAGTGGCTGGAAAGCTGCCCAGTGGAAAAGGACCTGGTGGTGCTGTGTGACAGCAGCTGAACATGAGACAGTGTGTGCCCAGGTGGCCAAGAAGGCCAATGGCATCCTGGCCTGTCTCAGCAATAGTGTGGACAGCAAGATGAGGCAGCGATCTCTCTGTTCTTGGACCCTGAATCCCATCTCCAGTTTTGGGCCACCCACTGCAAAGAAGACATTGAGGTGCTGGAGTGTATACAGAGAAGAGCAGTGGAGCTGGTGAAGGGTCTGGAGCACAAGTCTTACAAGGAGCAGCTGAGGGAGTTGGGGCTGTTTAGCCTGGACAAAAGGAGGGCCAAAAGTGACCTTACTCTCTACAACCACCTGAAAAGAGGATGTAGCCAGGTGAGGATTCGTCTCTTTTCCCAGGCAACCAGTGACAGGAAAAGAGGAAAATGGCATTGAGCTGTGCCAGGAGTTCAGGTAGCATATCAGAAAAAAATTCTTCCCTGAAAGGGCTGTCAAGCTTTAGAATGGGTAGACCATAGAGGTGGTAACCATAGAGTAACTATCCCAGCCTGGAAGTGTTTAAAAAATGTTAATGCAATGGTCTAGTTTATAAGGTAGTGATTGGTTAAGGGTTGGACTCAATGATCTTCAAGTTCTTTTCCAGCCTTGATGATTCTATGACTTCTCCAAGATGGCTAATTTTATTAAATGGAAATCTACAACAGCCTGTTTTACAATAGCTATTAGGAATTTAGAAGCACCAAAATGTTCATAAGCAATTTTCTTAAAACACAGAAACATAAAAAAAAGTCCAGAAAAGCATTAAAATGCATGGGAACTATGTTTGCCTCTTGGGTAAGAAAAACCGCAGGAAACAGTTTTTTTAGTACTAACAGCGAAACAACTTTGCATAGATGCGTTAACAGAGGCATAAAGAGACATGTCTGCAACAGTTATACTACACTTTGGAAACAAGATGACCAGCATATCAAAAACCGTTAAAGAAGATGTTGCAGATGGTAATCTTTGTGAAGTTGAATATTGCTTCCTGCAAGTTTCAGCTTCAAACCTCGCAGGCTGGTTTTCCTGCTTCGGTTTAGTTAAGAGTAAGAACAGCAGTGCTAGAAAAGACAAGCTTCCAGTAATAGCACTGCCCACACAGAGCCTTTTGAAGAGCCCTGCACGCTAAACTGCTAAACACTCCACCCTCAGCTGGGGCCCAGCCCTTTGTTTCAGCAGTGCTGTAACACCTTTTGCCTGCCTCAGCTTCTGGCACCATAGCAAATGTGCATGGAGATCACATTTTCCAAACTCCATTCTTTCCACTGTGGTGGACACCAATAGCAGGGGTGGATTGTGAGCCGCCCTTGAACCATACCGGCTTAACCCAAGGGAACTCCCTTCCCACTGTGCACTCTAGATCCACCATGTCTTTGGGAACATCATGTACTGACAAAGGCATGGCACTTGCTCGGGAAGGGCAACTCTGAGAACAAAAGGTCTGTCCTGGCTATAACGAGCAAAGCAGGAAGACAGAGAAAGGGAGTGAAGAACACTCAGCATCTATCTCACAATCTTGTCTCAAAAAAATTGCCTCACTACAATCATATTAAAAACAACAGAGAAGGGTTTCAAAATTGCAAAGAATCCCATCCCCAAAAGCAGAGAGAATGAAAGATGAATGCACAGAAAGCCTGTGAAGACAGCCACACCCTTTGCCTTGATACATGACATCATAAAATAGAGTGCAAACACATGAAGACATAAGACGTTATTGTTAAACAATCAAATTATGCAATTTATGCTAAAGAGGTTTTAAAAAAGTGATACTAATTGAAACTGAAAGTCAATGGAGATGTGTGACAGGAGCAGACAGAAAATGCTGACCTTAACAATTCTAAAACCTGAATGAATGCTAAGATAAAAAGACTCCCAAATTTGAGCTAGCACCAAGATGTTCATAACATGGAGACCCAGAATTTGAAAAGCCTGGGATAAGCAAGACTTACACATGGAAAATTTTGCTGCATAAGAATCTGAATCTTTTCTTTAAATTTCTTTTCATTCACACATGTGAAACATACATGACTATGCTCTCGATATAAAGCTTTGCAATTCAAAACATGGAAATAAATAAAGCAATTTTATCAGCCAACGAGAGCAAAACCAATCATTTATTGTGCAAACAACCACTTGCTTTAGTCCCTGCATTTACTAATGAGTTTTAGGCATGTAAAAACACAGAAACTATTTTAGCAACACAGCAGGCTTGCAGGTCACAACTCTACCACTCAACCTGCCATTCCACCTTATGTGGCAAGAGCACCTATGCAGCAGGATTGCAAAAATTCTCCATAGCAGGTAGATATAGTACATATCAAATTGTGATGCAGTTTAAAAACCATTTAGTTTTGCAAATATACTGTTTAACTACTAGTCAAATATGTGAATTCCTACAGCCTGACTGGCTCACATTTGTTTTAGACAGATAGCTAAAATTTATGAAGTCAGGGCCACTGATTACTGGTCTACATCAAAAAGAAAAAGTACTCAGCTATAACACAGAAAAGCTTAGTACTGTAAATTATTTTTTATGTTTGGTTTTAAGGAACATAAATCTCACACACACACAAGAACTGTCAAACTTCTAGAAGGAAAACCATTTTACTGTCTTTTCCTTCTGATTTATCCTAGATCCTTAAAGTCTGTGTTTCACACCAGTCTAGGTGAGTGCTGCTGATACATCTTTGCTTAAAATGCATTAAACCCAGCAATCCAACTGATAACATCCAGAGTGGACTATAGCCAGGCTGCACCCTTATTTCCCCTGTTTGGCTAGGCCAGGGAAACAAAAGAACACAACTCAACTTGCTGCAGGAATAATAAACCACAATGAAGCATGGGCCACTACTGGAGTAGAAATAAGAGACCATAGCAGGGCTTTTGCCCTGCAACCTCTAATGCAGCAACATGCAGAGTCCAAGTAGTAACAGGCAGAGTCACCTTTCAGGTTAGGATCCCTGCAACCTTCACTCCTAAGAAAGCAGCTGGACAGCACTTCTGTAACAGATGATATGAGTGAGGGACAAGAAATCTGTCATACCAAGAGAATTGCTTCTCCTAGTGCAAGAAAAGGCTTCACTGCAGTGAATTGCTAGTAACACATCAGAAAAGCCCTTACTATTTCCTCCTCCTCGTTTTTTAGGTATGCAGTCCAATGTATGTGGGGGTTCACTGCAGTTTTGCTCCTCCTTAAGTTGGGTAGCTACAGCAGAGAAGACCTTGAGCAATTCACACTACGCCCCTAGCCTGCAAAACATCCTGAAAATGGCATCCAGCCCATGGCATGTAAAATGCTAGTGCTTGGGGGGAAGGCGTGAAAGAGACAGTTTAAGGTCAAAGAAGAAGTTTGTGGCAAAAGAGAAATGAACCCAGATCCATTGAAGCCTCAGACAGCACACCAACTACTGGGCTATATTCCCTCTATTATTTTGGAATTTGTGCTGTAAGCCAGAAGAACAGTTCGTGGTTTCCCTGTTTGAGTTCTACAGGACAGTTTGAATAGCCAGAAAAGAATTTTGTTTGCTCACTCACAGAAGAATAAAGTCTCAAATAACTTCTTTTTTTTTTTTTTATGGTCCTCTAATTCCTGCATCCCCTTTGAATTTTGAACTGAAATGAACATTTCAGCCCACCACAATCTTGATTTTAGTTCATCTTGGCTTCTAACTCAATGAAGCAAGACAAAAAAGGTTCTGTCCTCTAAGATGCTCTGTGAACACTGTTTAGTGAGAGCTACTTTTCTGTTTCTAGAAGTTACTGGAATATACATTCACCAAATTAAATCACAATTTCTTTTTCTTAGTTCAACAGTCCATCTGCCACAACAGATACCAGCAGGTATTGTGCCTTAGTACTGAAGTGTCTTCACACCCATGCAAGACGTTAGTGAAAAGACAGGTAGAAATTACATTCCTACTGTCAAGTCTGAATATAGGCTGTAAGATTTCTGACACTGTATTATGCTACCATCTACTGGTTCATGTTACATTAAACTTTCCCTCCAACTCATTTACCCTAAAAAAAAAAAAAAAAAAAAAAATCCATTTCTACAGGGACTCAAAATTGCAAAAATTGAAAAGTATTAGTTTGAAATTTTCTAAGGTAATTTCACAGTTCTACTCAGCTTTTGTCTTCTTTTTATCAAGCAGATGCAAGAGTGACTATTCTATATGTTCAGAACATTTTCAATCAAGATAAACCAAACTCATCCACTCATTTACTTACATTCGGCTAGTTTCAATGTTCTCAGAGTGTGGTTCTCCTGGTGATCTGCAAAACCAGATAGAAAACCTTGAGCACTGCTTGTTCTTTTAAGTCATTACAATATGAAGTTATGAAAGATGGAATGTGATGACAGTATTATTGCCACTAAAAGCATCAACTTTTTGATACTTGCAGATTTATCAAACTCTGGAATACAGTTTATTACATAAAACATGATAGCCTAATTAAGCCAAATTTCCCTAAGAAGGAGAGCACTTTTGCCCCACCACTTATGCAACAGAAGCCATTAGGGAAGAGATCTGCTGGCAGTACTTCTGCATTTAGACTGCAGAGTGCTCCTGTTCTGGGCCTAATTCTTCATAACCACTTCTGCAAACAAAAATATGTACTCAAAGATTATCAGTGATCAACTGCAACCAGCAAATTCTCTACAGAGCTGGACTCTAAGAAAGTACCAGCTCAGAGAAGCAGGGTCCAAAAGAATCTCAAAGCAAATCTTGCATCTCTCGCCACCTGAATTTATGGAGCTAATCCCACAGACAGCTTTCTGTTTTTTCAATCCAGCCAAGAGGTCAGCCAGTAATATTCAGAATTAAGTGTTACTGCCTGGCACAAGCAGCACCTATGTTTAACTTGGCAACCCCACTGACTTAATTTACAGAGTAATTCAAGGGGTATAGCTCAATACTAACTTAAAGTAGACTAAATTATAGTCATTTAGCTCCTCTTTATTCCCATCTTCCTTAAGACAGCACTGATTCAACTGTTAACTTTTTTTCAGACAGTAATTTTTTTTCTCTCTTTGAGGGAGAACTTCCCCCTAGCCAGTGAGTTTGTAGCCAGACAAGCCAGCAGACAAGGCAGTACAAAAGCAGCAGATTTGATACCCATCATCTTAGGATGCCTTGAGACCAGACCTTACAGAATCTTTGCTTGGGTACAAACTTTGGTACAGTTGACCAGAACTGCCATGCTGGAAATATTGTGCAAGGAATGGAAACAGAGAACAGCCATTACCGTAAAACTCTGCAGTTTGGATGAACAAAAATGTCTTTCATGACAGCTCTCTAAAAACAGAAGTGAGCTAAAATCTGCAAACAGAACTAACTTTGTAGGTTTCACCAGAGTCTGCTGGGAGACTTCGGTAAGGACAGCTAAGCAGACTTTCCAGTAGCTTTACAGGGAAAAAAATCCCCCAACTTTATTTATAGGAATGCGACTTCTAAATTTCTTTGTTTATTATTTAACTATCTATAATATTCTAAATGCTACTGGAAATCTCCACATGTAGTCTGATACATTCTTTTTTTCCTGTTTCATTGTGCTATTTTACTGGTCTGTCTCTCCTATTAAAAGCTTGGACTGCTAAAATTTTAGTTCCTTTCCTGTAATACCAGATCTTAACAACTTTTTTGATTCTATTAAACAGACCCAGTGCCTAGAAGGCATTTCTGGCAGACAGCTTATAATTCCTAGGCTAGCTGGACACTGTGTGGTGAAAGATGATGCAGAACACAGGAAATTATTTGTTTATATTTCATTAGCTTATAAAATTTAATGGACACTAGGGACAGAACTCTGAACTTCCTATCCTCATGCTTAAAATGTAAATACCCTTTAACTGGAAAATAACATAAAAACTGCCCAATCACAAAATTTGGTTTCTATTTATTACCTGAAAATTACATTTCCATTACTCATGAAATTCAGGACTGATAAGGCAGTTGCTGACAAAAATAATGCTCAGCAGCAAAACAAAAATTTCCCTTTAACTCTGGTTAAGGGAGTAACCAAAGCAAACTCTAAATGCTTAGTGAAAAGAATCTAATTTTTTCTCCCCATTTATGTATGCGAGCATGTAAGTGTTAGAAGCTGGAATAGCAGAAAGATACATGTTTATATTCATACTGGTTAGCTCCTCTATTTACTTCCAGGACTTTAGAAAATGGTAGGACACATAAGGCTTTGCTCTCTTAATTCTAGTATTGGGATATACAACATATTAAAGCTTTGGAAAGGAGTAGTGCTTTTAATTATTATGATAATGCAAAGGAAATAGTGGTGTTAAAAGGAAAACATCAAAAATACTGATCACTTTCAGCCTTTAAAATAAACAGCAGTATGAAGAATTACAGAAAAAGAGCAGATTGGCATCTAAAGTCCACATATAAAAAAAGTTGCCTGGCACTTCAGTACAGGCATGTAAAGAGCTAGCATTATATCCAAAATCTTTTCTGGTTCTCATTGTTTGTACGAATATTATCAGGGCTGTAAAGAGACAATACAGTTCAGTATATATTATTCAAAAAAAAAAAGGTTGCATTTATAAGATAAACAATATAAGAAAAATACCATCTAGCTGGGTCAAAAAAGGTTTGGTCCTCTAAGATAAGTGGTTCTGCAGAACACAGGGTGAAAATTCCTTCAGCTTATTGTTTTCTAAAACATGAACAGACCTACTGTAACTATGATTTGCAGAACTATTAATGGACATATTAACTCGATTTTAAAAGGTTTCAAATGACAATGTAAGCATCTAATAAAATGAGCTTTGAATACTCAGTAAAATGAAGTGGAAGATCAATCTAATTACAGGAATTGTACTTGTTTGCTGAGAAGCTATTTATTTTGCAATACCCAATTTTTACAAACAAGATACCTTGTTATTTCCTGTGAGCAGGCAACAGTACTGAAAAACAACTATATAGTACGGCAAGACGTCCTTTCATCATGCTTAAAATCTGAAACAAGAGTTCTGTTCAGAGAAAATCTCAGAGCAAATGCTCTTAAAAATTTCAGCTTTGAATTAGATTGCAGATACTGATCACAAGACACCAACTAATCTGAATACTGCAGTATGAGCCCACAAATTCAGATGGTGGCTCATTTTCAATAACACAGGGAGCAACTCCTCCATTCTACATTCCTCTTTTTACCTCCAGTGTACCTCTCCAGATGAGAAAAGTAATGGTATGCAAGCTTATACACACTTTAACATCATCAACCCTCCCAGATAAATACTTCAAAACAAAAACTGAGCACACGTTCAGGTAAGTGTGCTAAACAATACATACAGAAATTCAGTATCACAGTAAAAACTACCAGAGACTTTTAAGTGATAGTATTGTTCTTAAGAGGGATATCACGAAGCACCACAGTGCTTGTATTTGGCAAGGACAAACTAAGCGAACTTAGAAACTGCAGTTAGCAAGAGCGTAAGTCAACTCTGCCAGCTGAACTTATCTTAAACAAACAATGTAACCTAATATTATTTATAAAACTAACTTAAAGCCATACAAATTAAATACCTTAAAATAAACATAATAGTAGAAAAAACACCTGGGAAACAACCTGATATGCTTCATGCTTACCTTTTACAAGCTGTGGCCATTCGGTGACATCAGGGTGATCACAATTTTGAGTCACTGATCAAAACCGAGTTGTCGCACCAGTCCTGTATCACGCTGGGCTAAGCATAGGCTTAACAATTCTAAATAAGTAAAAATAATTTAGTTAAAAGTCCTTAAAAATTTTTTAGCCAATTCTCCAAATTAAAAAAAAGAAAAAAGAAAAATATTGATGCTATACATTGTTTTACCAGCGAGATTAAGACTTACATTCATTTTTTGCATGACATTCTAACTTCTAGAGGAACTAACTACAGTACAATCAACTGGTAACCTTGAAAATTCAGCAACTTATTTTTAGACTTTCTAAAAAACCAAAAGCCATACCCATCTTTTGGACCAGTAGAAAACATCCAGTAGCAAGACAATAAGCATTCAAAGATCTGGAAGTACCTGCATAAACATGAACTGCAATTTCTAACTACAATAAAATTTTGGTAGATGTTTTGCTGCTACAACTTGGGTAACATTGTTTCCTAGCAAGGCTCTGTTCCCAGGGGAGCAACAAGCAACCTGAACTTTTGTTGTGTGCCTCTCCCCAAAAAGAAGTGAGCTACACCTATGTAAAAGTTTCAGAGGAGTAACCTTTGCTATCAATGGCAAATCTTTTAGGTTCTTTGCTCTATTTATATGATGTGTCCTCTCTCCTCTCCTCTCCCTTAAATTTTCAAAAGTATTTTTACCTGTCAATTGTTTCCCGTGATCTGGCTCCACTGGTATAAATTGAAGGGTTGGTCCTTTACTTTGTCACGCAGGTGGCAGCCAATGATCACTCAGCAATACTCGTGCCCAGAGCGCCCTGGGACCACCCCAGCTGATTACTTCCATGGCTGAAAAGGAACCAGTTAGTCTCTTACCTACTGCTATTATCTACTCTAAAGTTAACGGATAAAATATTTCCAAACATAATCCTCAACACTCCATTCATCCCAGTCTCTCACCCCCCCACAAGCTTTTAAGTGTACTGGAGAAAGCTGGAAAAGAAAAAAGGCCTCTGAAGGAGAATCAGATGACAAACAGCATTTGCTTTCTGCTAATATAAAGTTCTGATAAAAACCTGCAATGTTAATATTGTATTTAGTAAATAAAAAGTCATCTTACTTTCTCTTAAGAGCAGTAGCTATGAAGACAGACCTCTGTACAGTATCCTGAGAAGTTTATTCCTGTGGTAACCCAGATGAAACCCCACATTTGCAGGTTGCCATGCATCAAAAGCCTCACAGAGAATGAAGGTGCACAAAGCTATTGAGGGCACAACCGCAGCTCTCTGCAACACCTGCAGACATAACAATCTGGTGCAAATACTAAGAGAGCACATCAGACAGCTTTAAATATTTAGTAAAAAACATTTATTTCTTTACTGCACCTTCTTTTGTGCTTCAGTCCAACCTACTACAAGAGTACTGCAGTAAGACCTTAGCAAGACTCATGCGTTTCTAACATTTGTCAGAATGGCTGCCCAGTTTGGCCAATCTACTATAATTAGCCATTCTGCCAGAAACTCTGCACAGAGCAAAATCTTAGTTTCAGAATTATGCTTATTAGTTTTATCATTCACTGAGATAGGTAAAGTGCCATCTGTTGATTTTAACATCAGTAATATTTGAGTGTTCTCATCATAACACACGTGCAGTTGACACAAGGAAAGTAAAAAAGAAGTAGGCTACCAAAAATCTCCAAGCCAAAACAGAGGCTCTCCAGTACTTATGTTTCATAGGTGTAAATTGCCAAAGTTTAACTGAGTCAATGGCAGGAACACAGAACAATGATTAAAAGTCAGTTGGAAAGGTTCCTCATCTGTCAATATTAGAGAACAGGGTAAAGATTTTCCATTTAGTGTTTGCTGACCATCAGCTGTACAGAAAGGCAACACCCAAGATGCTGATGCAAAACTAAGAAGCTGTAAAACACTGCTCTGCTTATGACATTCTGATTAGGACCTGAAAACGTCCAATTTCAGGCAAGCCTTAGTTTTGAGAAAACAGATGTCTATTCTAACACTGCTTTTAGCACTTTGCCCAAGTAACTTTTAGTACACTGGCCAGAGGACAGTGGTATCATCTCTAAAATGCCATTTGTTGAGAAACATGCATTCTGTCTGACTACTGGAAGTACAAGCTCATGCTCTGGAGTGTGCCTGACCAATGACTCCTGACTTAGACTTGGTCCTATTTCATCCAGACAATTGACAGAAGTTTATTACAGTAGTCTTCCATTCAACTGGAAGTATGCTGGAACACCAGGCAGCCATCAACCTTAGTAAAACCAAGTTTTCCTGACGCTGTTTCATATGGGAGAAGTCATGAACATAACTGACAACATGAGTGAAGAAGCACATGAAGTGTTGGTGCTGGATTCAAACACCACCAGATTTTGAAATGTTAAAAAAAATACATTAAGTTGGCAGCTTTGGAGTCAGAGTCAAGATACGCTTGTGCCAAGGCCTGATACAGATCCAACTCTGTTAGTCTGATTTACCACACCACCGAACATAATATCTACAGCAGTTCTGTGAGGGGAGGCAGTGTCTGAACTGTCTCAAATCTCGCTGAACTGAAGTTAACTCATCTAAGCTTTTTTGTGAAATTCGTATCTGAAACTGAATTTGTCATGGGTCAGATCTTTGAGTCAGCTAGTTTCAGCATTTCTGATTTGTTGCACAATACTTTAAAACTAGACTTACTGTATTGTGGTCTAAAATTCTCATGCTTCTTTTCAGCAGTCTAGATGCAAAAAACCCTAATGAATCATTTTTCTTTTATCTCTTTCTCATCCTACCTTCCCCATCTATCCTTGCTGCCACTCCTGTGGGACAGAATATGATTGGCAAGGATTCCCTAGCACAGATGAAAGAATTAATTTTTCTAAAACCTTACTCATTCATGCATCAGCAGAGTACTGCCTGCTGGCAAAGAGACCAGCACGTTCAAACACAGGGTGGGTGGTGAGGGAAACTGCCATCAAAGATTTATTCTGAATATATTTCAAAGGACATTTTGACTGCTTGATACAAACAAGGCACAAAACCCCCCAACCTGGTTAAGAGAGTTGAAAGACACTACTTGATTAGGAAGGGAAAACCACACTGATGAATTCACTAAGATCTTGGAAAACAATATTATAAACTGTGAATTGGTCTAAACCAACTGCTTTTCTGTCACAGGAATTTCTCTACAAAAAAACTCCCCTGTTTGCAACTTACCTTACAGAAGACAGAAACAGCAGCCCTGGAGCAGATATTTATTCATATTACTCAAACAAATTTCCCTGGTCCTCACTGTTATGATCAGCATGGCTTACAGTTTAGGCTTTTTGAGGCACACTGAGCAGCTGAAGGTATGAAAGGAAGTTTTGTGCCTGTGGAGTATGTCCAGGAAACCCAAGATGGCTGCCAGGCTCTTTGGGACTGGGCAGGCTCCAGTACAGACATATCTGTGTCTGCCTAGTGACTATTTACTAGGGGTAGAATCAACTAAGGCTGCAACAACCCCTATTACAGTTAGAAAGACAATAAACAAGGATCCATGTCTTCAAACCCTATATTTGAAGACCTTTGTGACTTGAACCAGCCCTCATCAAAAAGGAACTGGATAAATAATGTCTACGCAGTGATTTGGAACAACACCTATTTCTCCCAGATGACACAGGTGAATATTTTCCTAAAAGAAAGTTCCTATCAACTCAATGAGGTAATGAGTGAAAGAACAAGGCGTCAGAAAGCAAGTTCAGATGTATCAAAAGGGGCTAAAAGTAACTTTGTTGCATACCCTGATGAAAGATTTGAGCACATTTCCTTAAACCTTGAAAGTCTCCAAGCATGAGGCAAGTAGAGGTCCCCAGCTTCAACACACAGAACCTAAAGCCACACCCTGGAGATTGCAAGTACTTATTTTTCAGCAACCAAGAAGAAGGCAAATACCTTCCAGGTACCAATCACTTATTTGAATAACTTATTCTTATTTATATGGATTCCCTAAACCTACCAATATCTGTGGGCTAAGTCACCCTCTGTGAGAGCAATGCAATCTAGCAGCTGACACAGTATCTGAGGTCTAGCAAGATCCCCTAGAGGATGAACACTTTCCTTATTTAAACCATAACTTCTAAATGACTTTATTAAGAGTGGCACTTGTGGGAAGTGGCACTTGTATAAATATAGGTTCCTTTACAAAGGAATATTACCTATCTACCCAAGTAATATCTGATCCAAATTTAAGGTTCTTTTTTTTTGATCTATGATGAAAATAGGGGTGATTCACCATACAACGAACTACCATGATTTACCTTACCTTTCAGTAACAGAATCTGAGTTGCTTAATTAAATGTAACCATCTGGCTCAAGAATGCACACTAAAGACAACTTTTGAAGGTCTTTGAAAGAGTCCCTCTGAATGCTGCAAGAATGAATTTTATATATTTCCAGAATAACTTTGAGTACCACAATGAAACAATCATCTATACAGTAAGAAACTGACACCAACAAAGAAACTGACACCAACAAAAGGAGAGTTGGCCTTTTATAACTTGAGATTGCATCAAATGTCCTGGAAAATATTCACCAAATCCCTAAATTCAATCTTAATTGACATATGCAGGGGAAAAAGAAAAAAAAAAGTAATGTTATAGGCATGTCGGAGCCTATATTTCTTCATAAAGTTGGAAGTACAGATTACTAGGCAAAATTATTACTGATTCTACAGTAAAATAAAACAGCCACTAATACAGCCTGATCATATAAATCCTTAAAAAAGCCCCAACCGAGCAATAATAAGGCCTCTATATTAATTTTTTTTTGCACTGCCTGGTAAACCAAGCAATTCAACTAGTAACAACAAATGCAAAATCACATTAGTTAGAAAACCAAAAGAATTGGATTCTGTCCTGAAAAATGCCAACCTAGAGTGACTAAAGCAGTCGCAACTGATGTACAAATGTACACATGCTCCCATGTATTACAAAAAGAATGACAGATATGACTCATGAAGGGTCCCTGGAAGAGTGTCTGTTCATCTGCACAAAGTACTTCACACATCTTCCAAACTTAAACCCAGTTCTCCAATTATTCAATATTCAAAACTGTTCCAGAAGTAGTAGAAAAGAGCCACAAAGACAGCAAGAAGATACATGAAAATGCTTTGTGATTAGACAATGAAAAGAGTTCAAAGTTAATCAGGCTTATCAATATAGATACTAGAAGAAACTAAGTCTTCTCATAGCACAGACAGAATAAATAAAGATCTTCCAACTGAAAGAAAGCATATAAAATCCCCATTAATAGAAACTGAAGGCAAACAAATCCAATTTAGAGCAGGAACACAAGCATGCAGGCTAATGAGAACAATTAACACTTGAATAAATTATTTGGGATGGGAATCTGAATTTGCTACTGTCTTCAAATTAAAGTTAGTGCTACTCTGGAATTTACATTTCAGTAAAAACACAAGTTACTGAGTTTCATAAAGGCAGAATTTTGTGCATCGCAATACAAAGAGATCAAACAGATTTACATAAAAGCTCCATCCTAGAATACCTGTATGCTTACTTTGTCTTGATGTCAATACTCTCCACTGTACTGGTTTTGGCTGGAATAATTTTCTTCATAGTAGCTAGTGTGGGGCTGTGTTTTGGATTTGTGTTAACACGGGGATGTTTTTGTTATTGCTGAGCAACGCTTTCATAGATTCAAGGCCTCTTCTGCTCTTCCCCCCCATCAGGGAGGAGGCTGGGGGAGCACAGGGAGTGAGGAGGGTTCAGAGCTGGGACAGCTGACCCCAGCTGAGCAGAGAGATGACCATTACAGATTGTGTGGCATCATGCTCACTGTATAAAACTAGGAGAAGAAGGAAAAAGGGAGAATGTTCGGAGTTACAGCATTTGTCTTCCCAAGTCAGTTACATATGATGGAGCCCTGCTTTTCTGGAGATGACAGAACATGTGCCTGTCCATGGGAAGTGGTGAATGAATTCCTTGTTTCGCTTTGCTTCATGCACAGCTTTTGCTTTACCTATTAAATTATCTTTATCTCAACCCACAAGTTTTCTCACTTTTACTCCTCCAATTCTCTTCCACATCCCACTGTGTGGGTAGGTGAAAGAGTAGCTGTTTGGTGTTTAGTTGCCAGCTGGGGTTAAACTATTCAAAAATCACAGATATCCAAAAATCACAGAGCAACAGAAAAATATTTAATGTTTGCTCCCATTCCCTCCCCTCAGGCCAAAGCCAGAGGTCTGCATGTTACTCCCATTTTCTACAACTGCCCCTACAACTTTGGACTCTAGATTTTGTCTTCAACATCTGGTTTTGGCTTAGTATTTCAGTGAGATTATACATGTATTTCGTTCACCTTTGTAAAAGCAGAAAAGATCCAAAACTATCTTTAGCTTCTGCGTTTTACACTTAGACCACAGCTGATTTTTCCTTCCACTACACACACACAAGCTCTGATTTTTTTTTTGCAGCAGAACCATTTGCTTCTATTTCAGTTATATCTGTTACTTCAGGCTCCCTCCAAAATGATACACAGCCATGAACAAAAAGTCCCTTCTACACCAGTAGGTGAATCCAATCACCTATTTAAATGTCATTGAGTAACTCTCCTTTTATTGGCTACTCATCATGTTAAGTTATTTTGCAGGCAGGTAAGTTTTACAGCTTCATTTCAGTTTTACTATTTAAACATTTATTCTGTCTGTCATTTTGCTCATGCTCTACTTTGATCTCTTTTGCCACCCATCTTTCATGCTGCCTTCCATGTAAACCATCTTTCTGTTCACCAAGTTCTTCAGCGTGTTTAAATATAATTGATGTTAAAACCAAGCAACCATGCAATTCTGTAGCATGACATTCAGCTTTTCTGATGTTCCATTAGTATTTACTACTCACAATTTGTGGGGGATTAGAGGGGAATTCTTCATCAATTTATGAAGCATGTACCATTACAAAGACTCTATACATACATACAGTGGCAAGCAGTTAAACATCCAGAAGAAAAGCAGCCAGCAGGAATAATGGCAATAAAGAAATAATGGCTTAGGTTTGAAGAAGAGCCATCATACACAGATTGACACTGGAGAGGCAAGAAGCAGGTGGGTGGTCCCAGTGGTGCTGTGGGTGCAAAAATGAATATACACTACCTGCCAGATGCCTGCAGGAGTAAAGGACCAATCTATACAATTCTCTCAGGAACATCTGGATTGTGATAATACAATGCTGCAGCTTTCTGAGACTTAAAATTTTTAATTAGTACACACTACAGCTAAAGTTTCAGCTTAGAATTAACAGTTTTATTAGAGCCTGTCTATAGCTTCCTACAAAACAGAACTTAAAAAAAAAAAATCAAAACAACTCTTCTGCCAATTATTTTGAAAAGAAAAATCCAGACATAAACCCATGGCACAGAAAACTCGTATCAACTGTTACTTAGTTCTTCCCCACAATTTAAGTGGCTAAAAGAGAAAATACACATATAGCTTAGAAACTGTTATTGAAATAACTACATACAATCTTGTATATGCATTAACAGACCTATTTATTATGTCAGAAAAATTAACTTAATTGTTGTTTTTCTGAATGAAGTGATGCTAAAAGTTTCAGAAATACTCTATGTACCAAGTTGCAGAACTACAGAACTTAAAGAGACACTATAAAGTGGTACAGTAATACCAGTTATTATGAAGAACTATACCAGAATTAAGTTAGGAATGGCAATTAAAATAACCAGAAGCTCAAGTTCCAACCCTGCCACAATACACACATGTATTTTTAAGCTGTCTGGACATTTAAGAACCTGAACAAAATAGAGATAGTATGTGCCATGGGTTTATGTTAACACTGCTAATAAAGATTATATTTCTGTATTTCCCAGCATTCCTAGTTGTAAACTTGACTTACACTGATGACTGCATAAATTTTTTGCAAGTTGTGAACTTATTTTTCAACTCATATCCTCACTATAAATATGTTCAGTAGCGAATTAAAAAAACCTTTACAGCTTTCAGAAATATAACAGTTCTTATCCAATCCATGGAGAAATAAATGGATGGTAGCAGCATGATGATGAGCTTGTTAAATCAAAAGGGAATTCATCAATGTTATATCATCAGTATTTATTTTCCCCAAGAAAAATCAAATAAATCAGTTTTCTAGAGAACTGTGACTAAGTAATAGATACCATAGTAAAAAAAAAAAGGAAAAACTAATGTGTGCTTCTTCCAGAATGAACTTTCAACTTTTTTTTAAAATCTAAGTGAAGGAAAGTATAATTATTTGCTATTACAATTATTAGCATATAAACAGTGTAACTGGAAACATAAACATACCATATCTTTCCAGAGCTGCAGAATCTTGTTCTTTCAAATCCTAAAATGGACTTCTACAGTTCTTGTACCTATAATGCAAAACATTACAATTCAGTTCTTGCACTATGCTCCACACCATCTGAAGCTCAATAAATTCAAAAGTGCCTATTTGATTAGTGACAAGTCTGCAACTAAAGGAAATACAGAATCATAGAATATGTCTCGTCAGAATGGACCTAAAAGTATCATCATACCCAACTCCCCTCTCCTCACAGGACTACCTAAAACTGAACCACAGAAAACTAAACCACACTTCTCATAGAAAAGCACAACAGAAAATAATTATTCTCTTATATAAATTACAAAAGCATGAAGTTCATACACACAGTGTTCCCTATTCTTTCGCCTGTAGTGATGCAATCAAATTTTACAATTCCATTCATCCAGTTCATTACAAATACCAATTTCCTTTCTCCTTCCTGCCCCTTATTTGGTACTCTTTTCTTTTCTTTAAGAACTGGCATTTATAATAATATTAATAAAAACAAAAGCACTCAAAAGAAGTCACAGATAGAAACAAATCTTTGTTCTGGGCACATAAAACTGCTGGAGTTCAGTATGCTTTTCAACAAATTCATTTTCATAGAAGTCATAATTAACAAGGGACTAAAACATACTTGAAATATTTTCAACAAACACCTAAAAGCAGAACCAGCTTCTAGGGAAAAGGTGACAGAAACAGACATATGCATATAACTAAAGAAAGACATGGATGTGGATTCCCCATCACTGGAGAAAACCAAGCTGAATGGGGCTCTCAGTAATCTGGTCTGGTGAAAAGTGTCCCTACCCACAGAGGGGGTTTGTAAATAGATTCTTTAAGGTACCCTACTAACACAAACCATTCCCTGATTCTATGAAATCTTCTAATTACTTTCCAAAAAATTTACTAATTTGGCACAGAATATAACATTTTCAGAACTGTGAAGATTTAATACATAATTTCTTGGCTTAAAACTCTATTAATAACAAACAAATCCAACGCAGCTGATTTAGGCTGATCTCCAATATAGATCAGGGTTCCCACAGAGGAAACCCTCATCTAGTTACTTTAATAGTACATTTAGTTTTATTTTAAAAGATATCAAATCAGCAAGAAATCATTTAGTGTGAGGTGCCAAATCCTTTATCAGGGAACTGAAATGGGGTAATCCTGGACCAGTTTTGCCACTAAAGCCCTAAGCACTAACAATTTGTATTTTTTGTATTTAAAAAAAAAATAGTTACATAGGGCACCCTGCAAGTTTTGTGAAAAAAGACTATTTCAACAAACAATTCTACTTATTATGTAGCTTTCTACAGTTAGCGTTACCCTGTTAATGATACACAACTGCGTCAATAGAACTTTACTAACGTTCAGAAAAAAAAGAAGAAAAATTTATATGAACAACATGACACAGTTACTGATTGATGATTTTCCTGTTGGCAAGTAGCACTTCCACTCCATATCCACAGCAGAAATCCAAAATATCTTATATTCTGCTAAAGCATAATTCTTCATTCACGGTGGTGCCATTAGACAAACTCAGTTAAAAGTATTCTGACTCAGTTAAAAGTATTCCAGATTCAATGTATACATTTGCTCCTGTACAGACACAGAGCAGTGTCATCTGTATAAAATTCTCTCATTCTCCTCTAAGATAAAAAAGCA
Organism: Certhia americana; assembly: GCA_018697195.1. Lineage (NCBI taxonomy): Eukaryota > Metazoa > Chordata > Aves > Passeriformes > Certhiidae > Certhia > Certhia americana. The sequence goes on along the minus strand of CM031857.1, from coordinate 85,145,791 downwards.
CAAATTTTCACTGTGTACAGAGTAGGAGAAGAGCACCAAGTACAGCATGAAAAAGTATTGCAAATACATCTACCAGGGATCTTATGATTATTGGCCAACGGTAGAGATAAACAAAGGGTTCCAGACAGAACTGAAGCTATGGAGTAGTGTAGGACCATACAACTGATGGTTGTACATACAACTTGAAGGAAACAAGACCACAATGGAGGAGATGTAGACAGGTTATTTGCATAATAACACACAGGAAGAGAAGAGCAAACCCAACAACACAAAACTGAGGCTGCTGGACTTCCAGTTCTCCTTCAATCTCTCCCCACCAGCTACCACTAAGGCAGAACAGAGTTCAGCAGTGTACTAAGTCTAAAGTCCACGTTCGCTAAAAGGCTACATGACAACACAAAAGGAAACAAGGCTCCATAATGCGTGTCTGAAAGGAATGAAAATGATTTCATGAAGTCATATGTACTTCAACATTCACCTTCAGTATACTTAATTAGCACTAAGCCACATCTGCCTAAAAAAAGGCAAATGACAACGTGACTAAAAGCTTGGCCAACCTTATTGCTTCCCCTCCACGTTAAAAAATCTTGATTGATCATGTGGCCAGAGCCAAAAAAGCTGCTTGTTTACAACTGTGTCATACATTTTCAATAGGAAAAGGAGACTTCAAGGCACACTGAAATTTATTAACACAGACAGTAAAGCACTGAATGAACCACACTGTAGCATACGGAATTACAAAATATTTAAGAAATTGATTATAAATTACAAAAAAATATTTTGCAGCTTTCATGTCTGGCTCGATAAAAGGTATCATGAAACCATCTCTATCAGGTGCTTAGATTATGTTTTCCACTTGTGGTTTTGAGTAGTTGTGTTTGTCTGGTTTTATCCAATAGTTGCAATATAACAGGAATAGAAGAAAAAAATTGAGAGCTCTACCCTAAAGAAATAATACCTAGTACTATAAATTTTCTGACACAATTTCAAATATTTCAGTTTAATTAAGAATAATTTTCTTCCACAACTAACATGCTTAACAGCAAAAAAAAAAAAAAAAAATCACATTAGCCAAGTAAAAAACAAGCATTCACAAACACCCTTCTTTCAATCAGATATTCATGCAAATGGAGTACTTTTCACGACCTTACTACGGAAAGGGCTCAACCTTTTCAAGCAAGAAATACTAGAGTTTCTCAGAAGTGTTTCACTCTCAGGAGCTCCCTTGTCCTTGAAATCTGATGGGTTTTGCAGGTTGTGTGGACTATTAAGTATGTTTTTCTATTGGCTACAATAAGCGTAATTTTGCTACACCAGCTGAAACACAAGGTGTTGCTACTCAGCCAGTGTACACCAGCATACCTTGGACTTTTAAAATATAAACCTGGATGTACACACATAGTAAAACACAATACTCATCACCAAGACTCTGGACATGAGACTTCACTATGAAGAAACAAGTATCATTATCTGAATATAGCTATACAGATAAGAAAAATGAAAAATTGTACTGGAAACAAATTCTGAGGTAGTGACAGACCTCTTCAGTACTATCTAGCTTTTCAGAAGCACTTGATTTCCTTTTAAGAAAACAACAAATACCACATTGTAAAATAAAAATATTTAAAGCATTAGCTAGCTCAAACATACAACTAATCATAATGCAAAAGCAAAATTGTCTACAACTGTGATAGCCTTTCTTGAAGTGTTTTGACCTATGTCCCATTTGAGAAGTTCAGTTCCTTTAAGAGCCACTCCACCACCCACTAACAGCCCAAGCCTGCTGAACTGCAGCTGCCCCAGCCTGGGTCCCAGGGAGCATACCAGAGCAGGAGAACACAAGCAGTGCCAGAGCCTGGCTGCCTGGGCAAGCCTGGCATCTCTCAGTGCCTTGCAAGCTTGGCAACACGATAGATCACTCTTGTGCCTCCCCTACACACAGCTCCTAAGGGTAAGGCAGAGGGTATGTGTCATCCTGATCTCCTCATTTCATTGATTTCTTCGGTGCAATGATTTTTAAGGAAGTATTTAAAAGTCCTAAAAGTGGTATGCCAAAGAAGCAAAGAGCATGGTCTTCTCTATGGAGAGATGAACTAGCTTCACACCTAGAACTCTAACTCAGTCAGAAGTCCTGTTCACAGTCCTCACACAACATCAGAATGAAACAAACTATATGGACTAATCATTGCCAGACCATTATGCAACCATCACCAAACCCAAACAGAGGTTCTGTAGTTTTCTGCTTGTGATCCTACTGATCCACAGGCCACCAAGATCAAATTTCCTTTGGGTTTCAAACCACTCTTTAGTTTTTGATCCTTAAATTTTGTCGTTAGTTGTTTAGGTCACAGCTTTGACATTCTGTCACATGAGGACAGAACATGTAGGCACATGGAGGACAGGGAGATTTGAGACAGCCAGCATGGCTTCACCAAGGGCAAGGCCTGCTGGACCAACCTAATGGCCTTCTATGACAGAGCAACTGCATCAGTGGACAAGGAAACAGCTAGTGATGTCATCAGAGTGACTGACTGCTTCAGTGGACACAAATGTCATCTGTTTGGACATCTGTAAGGCCTTTGATGTGGTCCCCCACAACACCCTTCACCCTAAATCAGAGAGACAATGAATGGACTCTTTGGTGGATGAGGGACTGGCTGGCTGGTTGCATACTGAGAGTAGTGGTCAATGGCTTAATGTTCAGATGGACATCAATGACAAGAGGTGTCCCTCAGGGGTCCATACTGAGACCAGTATTGTTTAGTAGCTTCATCAGTGACAGACAGTGGGACTAAATGTACACTCAGGAAACCTGCAAACAATGCCAAGCTGTATGGTGTGGCTGATATGCCTGAGGAATGGAATGCCATCCAGAGGGACCTGGATGAGATTGACCAGTGGGCTCACAGGAACCTCATTCAATGAGGCCAGGTGCAAGGCCCTGAATCTGGGCTGCGATGACAACTGCTATCAATACAGGCCAGAGACGAGGGAATTGGCAGCAGAAGTAACTACAGAAGAAATTGGAAATCCTGGTTGTTGGAAGGCCCAGCAATGTGTGCTTGCAGTCCAGAATGTATCCTTAGCTGCATCAAAAGCAGCATGACCAGCAGGCTGAGGGAGCCCAGTCTGTCCTTCTACTCCTCTGAGACCCTAGCTGGAATGCTGCATCCAGCTCTGGAGTACTCAGCACATGACAGACACAGACCTGTTGGAGCAAGTCCTGAGGAGGGCAACAAAAACAATCAGAGGGCTGGAGCAGCTCTTCTATGAAGAAAGGCTGAATGAGCTGGCGTTTTTCAGCCTAGAAAAAAATCTGGAGAGATGTGTTTGCTTTTGTTTAATACTGAAGAGGAGCTTACAAGACAAGAGGACAAACTTTTTACAAGGGCCTGCTATGACAGGACAAGAGGTAATGGCTTTTAACTAAAAGACAATAGATTAAGACTAGATGTGAGAAAATAATTGTTTCCAATGAGGGTGGTAAAACAGTAGGAACAGATTTCCTAGGAGTAGGAGATGCCCCATCCCTGGAAATTTATATGGACAAGCTGGATGAGGCTCTGAGCAACCTGATCTATCTGAAAATGTCCCTGCTTATTGCAGAGGAATTTGGACTAGATGACATTTAAAGGCCCCTTCCAACCCAAACTATTCCAAGTCTGTGGGGAAAAAAAAAAAAAGTAATGCACTCCATCCAATCAAGCAGTCAAGTGGTACATCAGTTGAAATTGTTCTATATTCACCACCACTGTAATCCACCTCTGGGTGACAATCCCACCTCTGTCATACTACATAAGATAAACATGATTCTCAGAAGTAAGTTATGTTAGTACACAGAGCATGTTTTTAAAGTTATTTGAATGGATGCAAACAGCAACGCTTTTCAATGAAAAGTACTGGGACAGCTACATACTGTGAATGCCCTTTTCAAGCCACCAGATCCAAAAAAAAGAATTCAAAGCTCTGCTTTGCTAACTAGAAGTCTCTCTAAAAAAAACCATACATACTTCTGTTCTAAGAAAATGCAAGTAGCTTCAAAAGAAGCAGATCACCCCTCTTACCTAAGACAATGAAGTGAGGGTCCAGAAGGAAGCCACCCATTTAGTTCCACTCAGCTGAAAAACTGCAGCTTCTCCTAATTCTTCACCACTCTGTAAAACATGGGTAAAGAACCATGCAGGATGGTAACGGAAAGAGTATTGGTAAAGACTGACTTCCACCCCCTTCCTCCGTTCAGCAGTTTGCATAATACAGGGAAGCAGGCTCAACCTATTAAAGTAAGTAAGAAGTAGTTAATGCTTCCTTTAAGAGATTCATTCATAAGAGTATTTGTTAGACAGAACTATGATAATATTTAATTTATAATGTAATTTTGCACCCAGCAAGTTATTTTGTCAATAAGCTCTATCCCTCCTAACCACAGGAAGGTGCAGCTATTCAAAAATAGCAATTTAAAGTGCTATTTAGTCAGATGCTACGTTGCCAAACCTGAATCCTGGATCTCAACATTATTTGATTTTCATATTCTTCCTATGAGGTTATTTTCCTAAAGAAATGTGTCACCAGCTGGTGTAGTTATTGAGTGTTGCTTCATTGCAAAATATTACCTTTAGACTATTTGCTGACTTTCTGCTAACCAACCAGATATGTTACACACATTACTATTCCTATGAACCAGCTTTTTTTCAAACTTTTATTCATGGGCAACACAGCCTTATCAGGCACTGCCTGTTAATACAAGAAGTTAAAGCAGTAAATGTTAAGGTCAAAGTATTTAAGGTGACAAACTTCAAACGTGAGGTTTGCTCACTGCTGTTGTCTCTGGGAATCAGCTGTTTAGCACAGCTTACAGAACTTCTGGGAGGGGGTATTTTTTTTTTTTAGAAAGTAAACAACATACTCAAGATTTTTTCATTACAGACCCTGATAGCAAATGTATTACTCCCCTCCTTCCAGATACCATTCCAGAATTTAATTAGTGACAGAAAAGCTTTTAACACCGCCTCTCTAAAAAATTCACAGATACCCTAAATACACTGGCTACTTCAGAAAATTTGTAAAACACACCTCCTTTGTTTAAAAATCAATACCAATTCATTAATTAGAGTGAAGACTTGGCCCAGACTACCAGAAGGGAAGACTGATGCTGGAAATGAGATCTATGCCTACATACTTTATGAATTCTGTTCCCTTTTCCCTCAATTGCATGTTCTATTTTTAAGAATTAGTGGCTTTCATCTTCAGGTGTATGAGTACGCTGGTGTGGGGAGGGAGAGAGACATTTCCTGCGCTTAAAAGAAGATTCGTTCTCTCTGGACATTCACTAAATAAACTAAAAGTTATAGAGGGGGAAAAAAATCTTTCCTGCTCAGCAAAAATTAGAATAATGCACATATACAAAAACATAAAAGCTGAATTAATTATATGGTAAGTGTCATATCATGCACTATGTTAATTACTGTTTATAGAAAATGTTATATGTTTGTACATGCTCACAATTAAACATGTTTATAACTTAAAAATCAATTCAAAGGTATTTCCACCCCCATTATTTATCTGCTTAAGCAGAATCTGTGAATTCCAAATATGTCAACAAGGGACATCATCATAATGAAACAAGCATGATTTTATACCATGTGTGCTGGGTCCTGGTGGTACACATGACATTTTATACTTTCAAAAGAGAAGTTAAATGATATGAAAAAGAACCTAGTTTATTTTCTCAAGCTGATTAAAAGAATCAGGGACAATTTCTATGTACTCTAACAGGGACTCCAACAAGCTGAAAACATCCCTAAATGTATTCAACATATACACACAGTTTTCAATTCCATCCACAAGAGAATCATCATTCCCACGCTTTTAAACAGCAGCAGCAATTTAAAAAAAGGAAAAGACCAGAAGTCCTGTTTGTTATTAAAAAAGAAAGAATCAAACCCACACAACTTTATAGTTCTGAAGAGGACTTGGACTGAGAAATCTGGGCTTTAAAACACACTGCTGTGAAAAAGTTCCTGCTTTTTCAAGCCAACTTTTTTCACAAAGTCACAGAACGATACCCTGAAATAAACCCAAACATATCAAACATTCATTTTGGTATCTAGCTTGGTGCTTTTATTTCTATATTCTTGGGAGATGCTCAGGACACTGCAATGAGGAGAAATAGCAAACACCTCTGATAAACAAAATGAACTTCTTAATTTCAGCAGGTAAGATGCTACATAAAACAGCAAATAAAGTGGAATGGAAGGTATTTGTAAAAAAGAGATGAAGCATCTGTAATATTGTATAGAAATAATCTCAATTAAAAGTATCAGCTCTGTAAATGTAAGCAGAGGGCTAGGTTTTCTTTCACTATTTTTCTGTACTGAGTTGACAGAATAATACTGCACTATAAACTGCTTCTGTTTCAAAAGACAAGAACATGTGATAGTTTTCTCCACATAGCAATACACATACTTTCAATTCAACACACTCAATTAAACTGAGTTTTGCCGTATTTTCAAATTTCTAAAAAGTGCCTTCAACTGTTTCCACAATGAAAGGGCACAGCAATTCAGAGCCAACATCTAAACCAAGCAGTTTGTGAGAACTGTAGGCCAATTTTCCAACAGTTTTAATTCTTATCAAGTACTACACCTCTCACTATCTCCATCATTTATCTCTCCCCCCCATCCTAAGTGTCTAACAACACAGTACAACTCAGAGTGTGGCTTCTTCCTTAGCAGGGAATCTCTCTAACTGGATGCTATTTGCATGAATTAGGAACTTAATCTTATCTTTTAGACCTCTCCCTTTCAAACCAGTCAGTCAGTTAAAAAAAAAAAAAAAAAAGATAAACTGACAATACAATCACACAGGTCTTACTTTGTTAAGAAATCAAAGCTAAAATCGAATACAATTTTCCACCGAGAAACTTTCTGCTAGATATGCAAGAAGCATGGTGAAACCACTCTGAGAAGGCGATTTCTTACAGGGCTTCAGGTGTGCAGACTCTTACTGAAGCAGGTAAGTTTCCATATAGACAGAGGGACCATCCCTTAAGTGATGTGGAAAACACACGCTTAATCCCTGAATTAGATCAACACACTACACAAAAGGAAACATAAACAAGTATTTCTATTAACCGAAGAAGAAAGAAAAGGACTAACTTCAGGTCTGTAAATTACAGGTTCTTGTCACTTGAAGGAGAATTGTGAAACATGTTTTGTTTCTTAAGCAGTAGTAACTTCTGAATGACCACAACACGTCATCTTAGACATCTGATTTACAAATCAGCAGTGTAACATCCCTTAACAGAAATACTGTAGGTAAGCTTAAACACTGAAGCACAGAAAGCCCTGCAGTCAGGAGCGATGGATCACATGCATCAGCAAGGCAGCCTGCTCACAGGTTCAGATCCAACTCTTCACACTGGACAGAAGGTAACACGAGCAAGTGATCAGACCCACTTTGTCAAACAGGCCTTGGCCGCTAGTTAAGAGACCCTCGCAGTATTCCCATTCTGGCAGCCGGCCGCGCAAACAACAGCAGCCCCAGAGCAGGCCCCGAATCGGGAAACTGAGGCAGGGGCAGGCTGGGTTCACCCAAGGTCGCCCAGGCACCCGGTGTCCCCGGGGGGCGGGAGAAGCTCGGAGCCACCCCCCCACCGGCCCGGCCTTCCCGGGGCGGCCCCGCACCCGTGTGTCTCACGGCGCGCAAGGAGAGGACCCCCGGGGCTACCGCCTCACCCTCCCCGGCGCGGGGGAGCTGGCAGGGCCGCCTCCCTCCCCTTCAGGGCCAGCCAGAGCCGGGCGCCATCCCCGCTCCCGGCCCTGCGCAGCGCCCACACCGACCTGGGCACCTCGGCTGCTGCTCCCGGGCGCTCCCGCCGCCACTGCCGCCCGGGCTCATGCGGGGGCCGCGCCGCACCGGGGCCGGGCCGCGGCCAAGGAGGAGGCGCCGCCGCTGTTGCTGCTGCCGGTGCTGCCGGAGCCGCGGCCTGGCGGGGCGGGGAAGGAGAGGCGGGCGGGCGGACGGGCCGGGCGGGCGCGTCTCCTCCTCCTGCTCCTGTGTCGGCCGGGCCGCGCTCAGCGCGAGCCCCGCACCTCCATCTTGGGACAACGCGGATGTCGGCGCGGCGCAGGCTCGGGGCGCGCGGGGGGGCCGCGCGGGAAGAAGGGAAGGAGAGAAGGAGGGAGGACCGGCCGTGTCCCGGCGTGCAGCGCGGGCGGGGGCGAGGCGAGGCGGCGGCGGCGCGCTACCCACCGCGGGCAACCATAGAGAGCTGCTGGGCCGCGCCTTCCGGCCGTGTGCACTCTCGGCAGCGCCCGGCGGAAGAGTGGAGCCGCGGCGGCGCCTGCGCGCCCCAGCGCCTGAGGCGGGGTCCGCCATGTTGGAAGATGGCAGTGCGGAGCGGCGGGGCGGGGGCGCCGGGCGGGCGGGCGCGCGGGGCGGGGCGGGGCTCGGGCTGCGCGTGCGCGCTCGCGCAGGGTGCGGGGGGCGAGGCGCGGGTGGGGCGGTGTGAGGGGAGGGGTGAGCGCGTGTCTGGTACGAGTGTACGTACACATATACATATGCGTACATGTACGTGTTACACACGCACGAACTTATGCGTCCACACACACAACTATAAATACCCGCACACAGACACACACACAGGTGCACAGCTGCACACGCAGCCCTGGGGGTCGGAGGGTGACCCAGGGAATGGGGGTACAGCAAGGGGCCATCGCTGCTATGGGCAAGGAGAGTGGCCGTCACCAGCTCTGAGTCCCTCGGCAGGTCCCCAGCGAGCCCCACCTGTGTCCAGCCTGTCCGGCAGGCCCCGTGGCAGCCCGCCCAGGGTTATCGGGTTTAATCTGGGCAGGGAGCCAGTGCCGGCTGGCAGAAGGCAGCAATGGAAGGGGAGCGGCCGGTGACCTCTGGAGGGGAGCCCTGTGTCAGCCAAGGCATGAGAGGACGGACAGTGCCCGGCCTGGCCAACCCTGCCGTGTCTGGCCCCTCCCAGGCAAGGGAGACCGAGAGCGGGGTGACCCATAGGTGGCAAAACATGGGGACAGCCTTCTTGTCCCAGCCTGCGGCGCTGGGCAGAGAGCCACCACGGTGTAAATGTAGGTCACCAAATGCCTGGTATTATTCAAACCTAGCACTCTGGGGGGCACAGAGGGCAGAGCTGGCTGATGGGGCTGGAAGGGTCGGAGACTGGGACCTGAGGATGGAGTCTGAAGGGTGGGCAACAAATCCTCTGGTCCTGTAGAGCCCTACCTGACACCTGGCTCTCTCCTCTGCCCCATGCATAATTTTTCCATTGCTTCTTGGATCCTTCCGTTCCTTCCCCTACCTACACTCAGGCCTATGCATTGCAAGTACACTTCTTGTGTGATGGTAAAAGCATGAGTAAAAATTGTGTTTTGGCAGGTGAATGTTAAAAGCAGTTTGATCAAATAATTTTGAAACTGGACAATACACGCAAAATTTTACTTTTTTGGATATTGACTTTTTAAAGCTTAATATGTGGAGCTACAAGCTGAGAAGGAGGGAAGGAGTCAGTAGGGAAAAAAAAGGAAAATAGATCTGACTCTTTTCTATATAAAGAGTCTTAATTAAGTCTTTAATTGCCTTAATAAAGGCAATTAAATAGAGGTGCTTCTATCCTGGTAGAGTGCATGCTTTTTTATTTTGTTGTAACAAATATAGACTAGAAATACGAGTAGTTCTCAAATGTTTGAATAAGCTGTTAAAACCATAGGCACAAATTCTCAAAAATATGGTACTAAAGCCAGGTTCTGGGCTAGGAAATAGGTCTTTTTGAGCACAATTTTGCAAGACCTGTTGTGTTTGTTGTGGGGTAATAGCTGGTAAGACCAGTGGACTCAAATGGCATTATTACAAACCAGTGAAGAAGAGTCCTGGTACTTGCAGAGGACATGGTGGGCAGATGTATCATTGAAATATGAAGACTGAATGAAGTATTCTTGTACTTCTGTGTGGTCTGAAAGCAGGGTAGATTGCTGTGTTCAGATGGACATTGGTAATCATCTAAAAATAATCACTGGCATGAGCACAGCCTTCTGCATCTGGAGGCTCTCTCCCTCATAGTAGCAAAACCTGCCAACTTTTATGTATTCAAATTTCAGATTCAGGCCAAAGTTTACTGTGCCATGATCTTTCCTGTTACATCAGAAGTAGTAGTATTGAAAAAAACCTGCATCTGGAAAATGCGCTTTCTTGCTGCTTTTCCCTTGCTCTGTCGCAGAGCCCACACCTCCAGTCCTTATCTCCTGCTTGACTGTAAGGATGCTATGGGTAAGCTCGTCACAAGCTGAGCCCAAGTAAACATCTTCTGCTCTCTTCTTACCTACAGAGCCTTCTCAGCTCAGGCTGGTCAGGCATTATTTGCTTTTGGTATATCCATGCTGGATGTTCCCAGTCTGAAAGTTCTTGCTCTTACTGTGTTTGGAAATAATCTCCCAGATTTTCAGGTGAAGCTGCTCAGCTGTATCCTCCTCAGTCCCCATACCTCAGATCTCCTTGCCTGCAGCCCTTGGGGGTCTCTCACAAACATTGCGTTTACTGAGAGATGGCAGAAGGTGGCCTCACACTGACATTGTGTCATCACTTGCCATCTGATCCCATGAGCTTACATGTGTCCAGTTTACCTAAGTAGTTAACTTCATGCTCCTCATCCAAGAATAGCATGTCTCTCCCTCAAGCTTTGCTGCTCTCCATAAGGATCTGGGAGCTCCAAGACCACACCATGCCAGCAGTGATGGTGGCATTGATGTACACTTTTCTGTTCCCATGCTGCTGGTGGTCTGTCCCATTTAGGAGCAGTGCCACAATTTCCTAAGTCCTCTTTTTGCTGCTGATGTACCTACCAATGCTCTTGTTTGTCCTTCACATCCATCACCTGTTTCAACTCCAGTTCAGCTCTGGTGTTCACAATTTTATGCCTGCATACTCAGGTGATGGTCCTAATCACCTTTGTGGAATTTATGGCAGTCAGTCATTGCATGGAGCCTGTCTCCATAACTTTTATCAGGACATTGGGTCATCTTCTTGTTTCCTTATAGCAGAAAAGACCAGTATCCAAGATAGGAACACAATTGATTTATACAATAACGGTGTTTTTAAACCCTCCGTGTTTCCATATAGTAGCTGTCACTTGTTTGGGGTTTTTTGGCCATTGGAGGCCATCAATTGTATTTTTTTCCATGGGTTGAAATCCTGAGATCTTGTCCCATGCTACTAATGAGCAGTTCTTAACCCATCTCTGCACTGAGGTAATATAGTTTAGATGTGTCAGACATTTTCTTCTGAAGAAACCAATGCAATTATGAGGAAGGGGCAGATGATGACAGATGGAGGAAATGCGCAGGATGGATCGAGCTGATGTGGATGCTGGTGGTTATTTATTGCATCGTCTAGATGCAGAGGTAGGGGAAGGAGACTTTTCTGAAAAGGACACACGTGTGAAAAGACTCACCTTTCCTTCTGTTTTGAGATGTGGGACAAATCACATTGGCAGTGGACAGATGAAAAATGATACATTAAGGAATATATCCCAAACTAATTGCAGTATTAGCAGTGTTGCACGGATCACAAAGCTGCATAATGGATTTAATTTTGATTCTGCCAGGGACAGGTTGCCATTTTGGGGGAAATACTAGATCACTTTTAGGTTTTGCAGCATGTGCTTGGGGCTTCTTTTTTTTTTCTTTGAGATAGTGTGACTAGCAGTAGACTAATTGTGGCCAGTGATGTGCCTAAATTGCTTGTGTTACAATGGGGATGATTGTAGTTTCCTGCCTCATTGAAGTATACTACATATTCTGAAGCGATGAGATGCTAGTGTACAGAAATGCTTTTGCTGCCATGAGTGCTTTCAGCTACTTTACATTGGTATAGCCAGCTGCTGGAAAGCAACTGGATCTGCCTAGCTGAGCAGGCTCTCAGCTCTCTCTCCAGCTCTGACTGGAACTCCCAGAGGGAAAGCCATCACTCCCTCCCTGCTTCCCTGCTAATCCCTGGAACTCTAGGGCCTGGGTATGGACTGCAGCTGAGTAGAACAAATGGTTTGACTGCCTTTTACAGTGATCCCTTCACAGAGCAGGCTGTGGTGAGATGCTTCTATTGCGTTATTGAAGTAATGCTTGGTAAAAAAGTAAAAATCAAATATTATGGCTAATACCTTGGTCATGAAGTGGAAGTCCTGCAGAAAATCTAGTTTTAGCATCTGAATATTTGGAAACAAACAAGGTTTTTTAGCTTAAGGGAACAAAGGGAACTTGTCTCATGAACAAGTTGTATGGAATAGGCAGTGGTTCCCAGCAGGAGGAAAAAGACTTTAAGGATAGAATCCCAAACCTCATTCACCATTTACTTATGATGTTGGAGAAATACCATCGTGAATCAAGTCTGCTGCATATTAATTTCAATAATGTTGATATCTCACTTCAGAACTTTGTAGCAAATAGTTTCCTGTCTTTGTAAACACACACAGAGTGCTGGGTGTGTTCTGTTCTCGTTGAATTTGAAAACCTCAATACAAATGGTTTGATAATACTTTCTCTGGCATTCATTTCAAGCAGCTATGTGAGTGAAGATTAGATAGTGAAGCTCTGTAAGTGTAACCTCTTAGGTGATAGGGGTGCACTGAAGTGTAGCGAGACTTTATGAGTCAAGCCAAATGCTTCAGCATCTCTTTGCAGATAAAAAGATAAGGGACAGAAAAAGATCATCAGTAATGCAATGAAATACTGGAGTTTTGAGTTAGAGCTCAGTCTGGGAGATTCAAGAAATCCCATTTATGGAGGCATTTCTGAAGGGCTGTGCACACTTCTGAGTCCTGAAAAGCACACTTGTTCTCCCTTCTCTCCACACAAATAGATGAACTGGTCCCTTGGTTAAGCTGTGATGTGGAGTTTCATGTCATCTTGAAGTGGCTTCTGTTTCTGAAGACTTATCTCAGTCAAGTGAGGTTGTTTCAGCCCCCCCCTGTGACCTGAGGGAGGTTTTACAATTCATTTGCTGAAATGAGCTTGTCCGGGAGAGTCTTGTTTCCCTGAATGCTTTGCCTAGCCCAGTGGCCCCTGGAAGGAAATAGGGTGAAAGGAGAAGGAACTCACCGGCACCTCTGTTTCCAAGTCCAATGTACTGTCTTTCTGTATGCCTTGCACTTAGGTCCTCCAGTCTTCTTGAAGATGGAGCAGTATACAGTCATTTCAGTTCTTTCTCAGGGGTGAGAAAGTTGTGGTTTGCTGAAGATCTTCATCGAAGATGAAGAAGTGACTGTTGGTCGCCTGTGCACATGAACTGGAAATGCTCTTTTTTTGTCCATTATGTGTTGGTTTTGGGTTTGGGTTTTTTTTCACCTTTTTGCTTGCTGCTGTGCTGTATTACATATTTTTCTACATTCACAGTCTGGCCCTGGTTCTTGATGTATCTTATTTCAGAAAGAAGTCTTGAGCAGTTGTAGCTGTGAAAGATGCTTAGGAGCAATGCTGTTGTTTACTGTGAGATTTTGTGGGGACATCTTGGTATGTTTTTCAGCACTCAACACGGCTGAAGCTGCCTTACATTGCTTATCTATGCAGATTTGGGCTAGCCATTGTTTTGGTTGTAGAAGAGGAGCCTGGCTGACAGCTGTTTTTCTGACCACATGCCTACATTTTTTTTCCAAGATATATATATATATATATATACATACATATATAGTAGTCTGATTTGCTGAGCAGTGCAAAATGGCTTTATGCAATTAATATGACATGCTTAATAAAGCTTTGAAGGATGCAGGCAACTACATTTATAAGCCTGTCATGGCTAAAAAAAAAATGATTAAAAATTCTGACAAGCAATCCCAGTGCAAACACGTGTTTTTGTAAAAAAAGTGACCATGTAGTGAGACAATGCATTCTGTTTTTCCAAGAGAACTTGTGTCATGCCAGAAACTCACTTTATCCTTGGGTTATCCTGCACAGTGATAAATTCAATTTATGGCTTTTTTTCTTTGGAATTTTAATGTCATAATTACTTTCCTATTTAAACAGCTTATTCCTTGAATACAGAGTATGGTTTGGTTATTAGCACTGCAGCGGCACCTTGGTGAAATCAGGTTCAACCAGCTCTCCATATTTTTTCCAGTCAATAAATGATTTTTAAAAGGTCATCATGCCATAATTGAAAAGCTGAAGGCTCAGATAATTAGCATCAATATGCAGCTTTCTCCACCCAGTATTTTATAAGCTGCTTTACAATTACGGTTGTCTGGGGATGTTTTAATTTGAAAAAGGCACTCATGAGGAGTGTCTGCATGAAGATGAAACCTTATCTAGCTTGAGAAGAAATAGCATCAGTCACAGCTCCAACATCTCGTCTTAGGTGCAAGAGGATATTAGAAGAGAAGCCTATCGCCCCTCCTTTCCTCAGCAGCAGTATTCATTTTACTGCAGGTATTGGCACTGCAGATCACACCAGCTACAGCTACACACTAAGTTCAAAATCCTGTAGCTATAAGGACCTACTCTGCAGTATGACCTTAATCTAAAGGTAGAATGTACAAGTCACAACATTTCTTCATCAGTGTATAAAAACATAAGATGCTTGCCTGGCTACCCCTTTCAGGAAAAATGAGGGATGGGGAAGAAGATGGAGAGCTGAAGCTGCTTCATGTGCCTTGTCACAGTGAATTGCCTGGGTTTAGAATCAGGTGGAAGTTTAATCCTGTATTTTGTGTCTTGCTCCCTGTCTTACTTCCAAGAGGAGGAAGAAGAAGGACAAGGATCTAGGAAGCATTGATCATTGAAGAGTGTAGCTGAGGAGAAGAGGATGAAAATGTTAATTTATTATCAAAGTGGGGATGAATTGTGTTTGAACCCAGAGGTTAAAAGTAGTATAGTTTGTTTGTGTTCTTAGACAACCACTATTCTCATTGCTGAGCTCTCCACAGAAGCATAGGATTGAGAGACACCATACAGATAAAGTTTTATGCTTGGGGTCCTGCTAGAGTGTGTTGGAGGCTGAATCTGACCTATGTGACCTTGGTATGTGACCCTGTCACACCTCTTAACCCCAGAACTGGAACTTACTCTAGATTGGTAATACCCATATTGCAGAAGAGATCACCCAGGCTATTTTGTACCCAGCCAAAGCGTTCAATAACCATTTGATATGGCAGAGCATGGAACATCTATCCCATTCATGTTGATCCAACAACTGCCCAAACATAGATCTATGGTAAGGGGTCTTGTTTGCATTTGTTCTTTTGCTTTCAGTTTTGCTTTCTTAATTTTGCATATTGTAAGACCAGAAAATAAAACTTTCTTTCTGGCATGCTAAAGAAATACAGCTATTTTCACTGAGAAAGTGAAATCCTACATGACAGAGGAAAATCCTCTTGAAATATGTGTGAGTTTTTCCCTGAATAAGCAATGAAATGTTTGGCCCTTGGGATGGAAATACACCTTGGAATTTTACCAAGGTGCTTCAGAGATCCCCATTCCCACTGCTTTTCTCTTTCAAATATGATGACTGGCGCTGTCTGGATGTGGGACTCCTTTGAACTAAAAATAAATATCTTTTAAAACAGCATCCTCATTCTCTGGTCTCTCAGAAAGTCTGCTAAGGTATGATACAGTTTTTGGCGCTGATTTTCTAGGCTGGTTTTTAATCTGTGTAAACTGCGAAATGCTGATTTTACTTTATTTACATGGAAATGGCCAAGCTTGTAACAGATTATTGTGTTGCTAAAGGTCTGATAAGCTTTTTAGTACTAGTTCTTTCCTAACCTCCAGTACTCGTTTATTGCATGTACTTAAAAATAAACCCAGCTACTTCACTTTGTTTGGAGACATTGAAGAAGAAATATAGAGCTCTTCATGGACATGAGAATCAGATTCAAACAGATATAATGAATCTTAATTGTGACTTCTTGTCATGTTTTCCTTTGTAAGCCTAAAAGTTCCTTGACAGCCTTGCAATTGTGGAAAGAGATATTTTTAGAAAGCCACAGAGCAGATGTGATTCTGTGCCCTGAAAGGCTGAACTGACACCACTTTTGCAGAAGGAAGCAGTGGATGAGTGCTCCTATGATTTTTCACAAGTAACATCTGATTTAAGAAGTATCCTCACCATTCCAGAGAGGATATTGAAAATGAATATATTCTCATGCTTCTAAATTGATCAAAATTGATGTCATTGCAGACTTAAAAGCATTGTAAAGCTAGATGAGCACTCACAAGGCAAGGCAGGGTAAGACCCTTAAACAATGTAGGTTTTGTAACAGTGGACATCACAGCATGGTCTGCTGGGTTGCAGTTTCTTTCATTTGCTGTATGAACAAGACTGGATTCTTGTCTGTTATTTAGGTCTTCTTGTCTGTACTGACCATAAAGGAGGTGACAATGAAAAGTTTATTTTCAAGTGGTGTGCTGTTGGACCCAAAGTACTAAGAATTGCGTCTTTGAAACTCAGTCACAAATTTCTGTGTTGGAATGGAAAATTTTCCTTCGATGCACAAATTGCCCTCTCTAGCTTGGAGTGAACGGCTGAAAATTACTGAAGAATATGTCCCTTGGAATGAATAGAAATGTGGCAAGATTCATTGCGTAGGATGGGAAGGTTATCTTTTATTAAAATACCCACACTGAACTGATGTTTCTAATTCTTGCATGTTACACTCCAGAAGGAATATCCTTCAGTTTTCCATTTTGGTTAATTCCATGCTTACAAATACTGGTATGCTCCTCACTCTTAAACTAAATTAATGAGCCCCTAAATCTAGTAAGTAGCCCTCCGTTCCTTTTTTTTTTTTTTTTTTTTTCCGCCTTATCCATGAAACTACTCCTACTGAACTCAAAAGCAAGATTTTCACAAGACAGTCTTTTCCCTGAGAGTGAATACTGTGGCTTGATTTTCCTGTAAAAGCTGCAGGTTTTTCAAAAACTTGTTTATAGGCATGTAGAGTCCTTAGCTAAGAGTTATATAGCACAGTAAGTGCAATAATTTATGAACTAGAATTAAAGTTGTAGAGTTATTTCTAATGCTATAATGCTTGTGATGCTGGGAATAGTATTTTCATAGAGCATGTCATATACTTCATTACTAATTAAAATATAACTCTAGCTATCATGTCTAAGTAATCTTTCTTTTTTTTTCCCCTTTTTTCTTGTCTTTCATAAAAATTGTGCCAAATCTGTGAACTGAAAGTAGATGAAAATAATATCAAAATTAGTGTCAGAACACTCAGGGCTAGATATGAGCTCTAAAGTTTAGCACTCAGTGAAGTTCGGATACTGTGACTGTATGCAAATATGGGACACATAAGGAGCAATGGCTTTCTTCTTCACATTGAACTTTCCTTATGTACTGGTTTTATCTGGGGTAGAGTTAATTTTCTTCACAATGGCTGATATGGGGCTATGTTTTCGATTTGTGCTAAACACAGAGTTGATAATAAAGAGGTGTTTTTGTTTTTGGTGAGCAGGGCTTACACAGAGCTGAGGTCTCTTCTGCATTTCCTACTGCCAGGCTGGTGTGAAGACTGGGAATCCATGGGAAATTTAGGAAAGACATAGTTGTGACAAGTGATCCAAACTGACCAAAGGCATATTCCACACCATACAACATCCTTCCCCATATGTGAAGTAGGGAAGGAGGAGGAATGACAGGACATTTGGATTGATGGCATATGTCTTCCCAAGTCACCATTATGCATGATGGACCCCTGCTGTCCTGGAGATGGCTGAACACCTGCCTGCCTGTGGGAAGCAGTGAACTAATTTCTCCTTTTTTCTTGCTTCCATGCATGGCTTTTGCTTTCTCTGTTAGAGTGTCTTTATCTCAACCTGTGAGGTTTCTGTCTTTTACTCTTCTGATTCTCTCCCCAGTCCTTCTGGTGGGGGAGTGAGCAAGCAGCTGCATAGGGTTTGGCTGCTGGCTCATCATGGTTTAACACATGACACCTTAGAAGAAGAAAAGAACCCTCATGCTGTCCCCAGAGGACATAATGAGATGTCATCAGAGACACAGAGAATATAGGTGCCTTATCTTCCTTGCACAGACACACGTTTATGGTGAGAACTGGAGAGGCCACCTCACAGACTCGCCCGTTAACAATTCCTTTGTGCTCATATTTCAGTTTCCACTCCCTTAATAAATGAATAAATATAAATCTAGTACCACTAGAAGTGGTCTAGTGGTCTAGAAGACCACTTTTCATGTTGTTTATGCTACAGACTTACATGTAAGTCATGTGAATGATGAAATATTTGAGCTGCAAGGTCTTTTATGTTACATTTACATTAAACAAAGTCTTTCCTGACCTACATGAGCAAATAATTCTCTTGTGTACAGAGATCATGACTCGTCTCATTTCAAATGTCTTTTACTATCAGTGTTTGGTCTAGAAAGTATTTTGTTTTCCCTAGCTTTTCTGTTTGTATTTATGTGTGTGTGGTGGGGACATTGATGCAGGAAAAGAGAAGGAAAATGTATGATAAAGGCTAACATTTGAAAAGGTTGCTTTGGAGTATTAAAACATACCTGTATTGGGATATCATACATCTATGAAAAAGACAATTTTTATTTGTATCCTGATGAGGAATTGGTAGGGAAAACAACCCTGTGGCTTATTTTTAATTTTTTTTTAAACAAAGGGTTTGAATGAATCCATATACTATTAAAGTAAAATGGGGATGACTGGAATAAATTTCTAATTATTTATATAGAGACATTGTCAATCTAAATGAGTATTCATAAGGAATGACCTGTCTGATCGTGTAGATTCTACATCAGTGGTTATCACTGTCTAGTCTACTGTTTTACAGTTTCTTTTTTTTTTTTTTTTTTAACCATTTGGGGATAACTTGATGTTTGAAAAGATGTGTGATATTGTTAGCTTTGTGGCTGTGAAAATGTTTTCAGTCAAGGCAGCGTAGATAAAAGGACTGCAGGGAAAGCATCAGGGAGGGATGTCTTTCCTCTGCAGGTGCTGACAGAAGCTGATTATTGAAAAAGAGTTGTTCCCTGGACATTTATGCCAGGTTCTTGTAGCTGAAAATAGTGGCGATTGCTGTAGGGTTGTCTATGAAGAACTAAATTTTATCTGTAGATAAAGCAATTATAAAGGTACTGTATGTGCTGCTATCACAATACTATTTTTTTACCCACTTGGGAAAGTAATGTGAGAAGCTTTGGACAGCCTTTGTTGATCTCTACACATCAGGGTTCTCAAGCTGATGAATTACTAGGCTGAAAATGTCTTATACTGGATTTGGACCTGAGAACTGGATTTGGAAGCCAGTGGAGTTTATGCAGCATTGGAATAGTGTGGCCCCAGGAGACAAACCTGAGTGTGCAGCTGCCTGAGATCTGAGTAAAGCACAGAGTAACAGCACTTGGGGAATTGTAGCTAAGTCCACACCTCCGAGACAGGCTTCTAATACCTCAGCCAACTGGACAGGAAGAAACATCCCTGACTACTGCTGCTAGCAATTGTATTGCAATGATGTGGGATCCAAGCAGGAGATTTGGGGGTCAGATTCCTGAGGGAGTGCAAAATGGCACCCTCACATTTTCTGCACTGGGTAACAGATGAGTCATTCTCTCTGCAGAGTTATGCACTGACTCGGAATGGAATTTTCAGTACTGACCTAATAACTTTCTTATTGGTGTTATGCAGAACAGAAGTGGGCCAAAGCTAACCTTTTAGTGCAGCTATTTAAGTAAATGCTGCAAGTAACATCTCATGGGTGAAACTCGAAGGAAGTCCCAGGGTGTCTAGGTGGATGTCTGAGACACACTGAGGGGGTGTCACAGAAAAGGAGTTTCCTTCTCAGCTCTCCTGGCTTTTGTTCTCAAAGATTTATAACAGGTTTTGCTGGGATAAACAAAGTGGCTTTTCCCAACTGCATCCTGTAGGTCTGTGGTGCCCAAACTGAATGGCCTTTAACATTAGTCTCTAAATCTTTTAATGTAGTGATTAAACATGACAGGGATTAAGTCCCTGCCCAATAGCAGCTCACCTGGGTGTGTTGTTTGTTAGATGCAAAGCACAAAGCCAAATGCTCTTAAGCACCCGAGCATACGGTGGTTTGAAAATGTAGCAAGACCCATCATGTCTTGTGGTTAGGAAGCATTTCTTCTTTACTGAAGATAAAGTGGGACAAAAAGGTAGCAAAAAGAAAGCCTTTCAGAGCAAAAGAAATAGATTCTGAACAAAGGTTGGAACAGAAATTGAAAGCTTCTATGCTAAGTGTTTTAAAAAATATATGTATATAGGATGGTTTACATATATTTATGAGGTACCTAGACTAATGGAAAAAGAACTTAAGATTTCATAATTTCCTCAGATAACCAGGCAAGACACTAAATTACTCATATAAAGCAAATCAAATAGAGTTTGACACACAAACCATTAACTAATAAAAACATTTTTCTGGTTGACAAATCACTTAAAAATCTCTCAGGAAATGTCAGAAAGGAGGAATATGTGTGAGCCATAGAGCCTTTAATTATGCCAATGCATATTATATTTATTCTTGCAGACTTTTTGCATCAGTATGTTTTCTTTTCTCCTCATCATTTTATGTGGATTTTATGGTTAATACACAATTCATGCATGAGTTAAACCTTGTTCTGGAGACACGTGTTTTGTTTCCTTATTGGCCTTTTCCTATGATGCTAATTACTATAGCAACTGAGTGCTTCCCATGGCTTTATTTTCATAACATCTCAAAAGGTTGAGATGGTAGCATTACTATGCTTTACAGATTAACAACAGAAAGTTTGAGGTAAAAAAATGAAGCAAGTTTATTCATTTATAGAGGGAAAGTGCCCTTTCAAGAAAATTAAATTGTCCGTTGATGAGTTTTGTTTTTAGCTGGTAACCACTCTGGGAATTGTGATTGTGTCACTCTGGAAGTGTGATGATTTTTATTTTTCCTCCAAAAGAATAAAATCAAAATATTTTCCTTCCATATGCTTGAATTTAACAAGAACACATTTGTGTTGCACTGGCTCCAAATATTTAATTTGAAATCTCCTAAAACGAAGTGAACTCAGACAGTGGAGCAGAGTCCTTGGCAGATTATGTCTCCTAATGCATAGTCTCTGTACAGGGGTTACATGATGCTATGTGCTGCAGCAGATGGAAACATGATTGTAAGCCTGGATTTCTAAGAAGCAAAGGAAATATGTGAATTTATCATACTGCTGATTTGTGTGGACATGCTAGCAGCCAGGACAAAAATGTCAATTTCCCTGCAGAACAATTTCACTGTGGTAGGTATGCAATGAGGAAGGTGGTAGATGGCAGCTGCCAGCTGCCCTTTGTACCCTTTGGGGGCTTTTGGGAGATCTGGATGCTTTGTCAGAAATTTTCATATGCATTTCTGGACAGAAAATTAAAAGAAGGAGACCCTCAATGCCTCTCAGTTCCCAAATCCTTTTCTTTAATCTTTCTACTTTTTCTTTGCATGCTGCTCTGCAGCTCTTGCTCTCTCCTGATGCCACATGCTTGCCTTTCTCTGCATCCCTGGTTCTCCCCAGGCTTTTGTGCTTCTTGTACCATGTTTTATTTATGCATCACTCATCCTACTGCCTTGCTGAACACCAGCCCCTGCTTTGCCCTTTCATGCTTTCACTGCTCAGCCAGTCACACTTTTCCAGTTCTACTCCCCCGAATGTTGTTTTCCTCATTGTCTTGACAGCATCTAAACCCATGTTCCCCATTTTGTCCTCCTGATCTTCTTTGCCTTTTCCTAGTCCAGTTGCTGGTCCTCATCTGCCCCCTGCCTTCCCACAAACCCTGCAGACTGATGATCCTCATCCGCTCCAGGTCTGAATTCAGGTGTCTAACAAGGTGCTTGGATGGCATATTGCCATTCACTTTCAGACGCTGCTCAGTCTGAAGTGTCCCAGAGTCATGGAAGTGCAGTTCCAGGTGCAAGGGAGCAGACCAAGCATGTGACAACCTCATCAGTCACTTAGAGGAGACCTTTCTGAGGCCAGAGGGGCTGTGGACATCAGAAAGGCTGCTCATAGACAAGCAAGATGTGTAAAACAGGATCCTTTGGCAGGTCTGGGGAGGATGTGGGGGGCAGAGGGTAGTGGGGTGGTGGCATGGGTGGTGGGCAGGGACCTGAGGTGGAGACTGCCCCATTCCTCCAAGGCGGCCTTTTGGACAGCCTTGTTATTGCCAGCTCCTCTCTGGGGCTTGCTTTTTCCATGCCCTCTTGAGGCAGCAAGAGAAAGCAACAGAAAGGCAGGCAGCTGGACATGGCCAAAGCCCTTGACAGGCCTGCCTGATCCATCTGGTGGCACCTGCCCCCTTCACTCTGCCCGACCAGCACTCTCCACGCACAGGCAGAAGGGCAGTGTGCTCTTTTTTTTCTTTTTTTTAATCTGCAGTTGTGTGATCCAGCTAGGATTTTGTGAAGAAGAGCAAAGGATACTCTGACCCTTCACAAAATCCCATTGCATGAGCTGCTGCTAGAGGGAAGCTGCCCCCACAATGGGGAGAGATTTTTTCAATAGAGAAGATTATTTGCAACAAGGTGTGCAGAGATGGTCAGAGCAGTCTTCCAGTTTAGCTGCTGCCTAACCCTAATTTTGAAATTATTCAGGGAAGGCTGGAGAAATGGGGAAAAGGTGCATGAACTGAGGAGAAAGAATACTGAAACTGAAAAATTATACAAGGCAAAATATCATCCACACAGCAAAGAATTCACCGACTCCACAGTGGTCTGTAGTTACTGCTGGTCATATCTGTACCTTACTTCTGAAAACTGTTCATCTGTATGGGTAGCACAGCTGAGTTATGTTTAAGGAAACAAAGACTTTGCCCAAACTTATTCTCCATCCCAGCAAATGAACTGAAAATAGAAAACATATAGAGAAATCTGATTTTTAACAATTCTTAAAAAAAAAAAAAAAAAAAAAAAAAGAGAAAACACTTCCACTGCATATTTTAGAGTTTCAAGGACAGCAAAAAATCACTGTCATTATTTAGCTGTATCTGGAGAGCTGATGCAATCCTTGTCTGCTCCTTAACAAAATTAACAAATTTGGGCAGAGCTCCTGCTGATGGTGTCTGTCAGACATCTTTGCAGTGTAATAGGTGATATGTGGATATTTTAGGGTCCCTGCTCTAGGTTCCTCTGTTAGAGCCTGTCAGTTCTTCTTGCTGACAGACTTTGGAGCTGGGCTGTCCCATCAAACACACACATTTAATCCAGTGTGCCTTGGACTCCCAGAAAGTACAGAGAGAAATGGTAGAGACCTTTCTGATAGCTTAGATTGGGATATTTTGCTGTAATTTTTATTTCTTTTGAGTTGAGAGGCTCAAATAAGAGGTACCCTTGCCCTGAGTTTCACAGGCAAAATAATCATGAGCATTGACAATAAAAGTGCCTGGGTTATACCCTCTGTAGAGAGGAGCAGGAGGTGAAGACAGCAGGTGCCTTGAATATTGCTGCCGCCACTGTGGTAAGCAGAGGTCCCAGGAAGTCTGTTTCAGCTAAAATAAACCACTGTAGCTTCCCTCTCACAGCAGACCAGAGATTTACACTCAGTTTAGCATCTTCCCAAAGCTCTTGCAGCCTCTTCTGAACTCCTGCACACACACAATCCCCAGCTCCTGCTAAATGTCCAGGCAGCCCCAAAATAATTGCTATCTTTATGCTTTGAAGTATCATTGTTGCTAAGGGGAAATCCCCGCTGTTTCCTCCACATCTGTCTCTTTTCTCCTCTGCCCCTTGCCAGTGAGAATTAGGCTTGACTGCAGCTGACTTTGCTGTCTCATTTCCTGCAATGGGTTGCCAAGCGTTCCACAGTGATACAGCAGATTTTCTTCTGTTCCCTCCATTTCCCCTGGCTGCCCCACTCATTCTGTTCCACAGTCATACAGCAGATTTTCCTCTGTTCCCTCCATTTCCCCTGGCTGCCCCACTCATTCTAAGCCACAGGGCTGATGATTTTGCCTGGTTCACAGATGTGATTAGGCTCTGAACTTTTGCTGGGGGCTGGCTTGCTACAGTGAGTCTGAAAATTGCAGCGAGGTGAAGGAGCAAGTGAGGGGCCGCAAAATTTTCATAGACTTTACCAGCAATGATCTAATTCAGAGTTTACTAATTGTTCTGTATTGGTAAAATAACACATCCTCTTATTAAGTTTTTGGTTGGTTTTTTTTTTTTTTTTTGTTTTTTGTTGTTGTTTTGTGTTTTTTTTGTGGTTTTTTTTTTGACTGGTGTGTTTTTTTGTTTTGTTGCTTTTTTGTTTGTTTTTTGGGTTTTTTTTTTTTTTTTTTTTTTTTTTTTTTTTTTGTGGAAGGAAGGAAACCATTATGAAAAATTTGTAAATTTTACATCCATGCATGCAATGTGTGCACACATGCTTGTTTGGATTCAGAAGTGGAGTTGATAGCAACTAACACTGAAAAAATCCAAGCACATATTTTTTATTTCTGTCAGACATTTTTGTAAGCCTAAAGCATTGTCACAGGACTTGACTTGTTGCTGATTTTCAAAAATTCAATGAATTTGTGATCTCACTGAAATTTCCTGAGTTTTAATAAGTACAAGTTATGAAGACAGTGACTAACACCTAGAAGACCTAGTTCTTCTTTTGATTTTGAAATATGGTGATTTATTTTTATTGTTGTCATTCTTGCTGCCAGTCTGAGGTGTAGAGGCTAAATTTCATTATTTTTGAATACACTCCTAGAAAACAAATGAGAAAGAATTCTGCATTAGCATGGATGGCTCACATTCTGCTCTACTTGGTACAGTATAATTTTCCCTCTACTTATTTTCCTTCTGATTGTCAAAAGTAGTTTTTAATTTCTCCAAATCACTCTGTAAATTTACATTTTGTCTTAGCTCGTCTATTTTTCTACTTTAGAAAAGTCCAGTTGAGTTGACTTGGCAAAGTAAATTACTTTCCTTCAGATGAGAAGGGGTTCACAAGACACATAGCTCCCTAACTGCTGAGCTGCATTAATTGACACAGATGCAAAGTTGCCCAGCTGAAGTTGTTGCTACTTGTAAAGTCTTGAGTAGGAAGGAAAGCTGTTCTTTTTCTTGCCCACCTCTCTCCCTGCCCTGTGTTACCTGTATATCCAAGGCCAGGTCCAAGTCTTTGGGTGCAAAGTCTGCAGAGCAAGCCTATGGATGAGCAACAGCAGACAGGATCTTCCCTCTGCTTTCTGTTTCAGGTTTCATACACATGCTCATTCTCTGCCCCAAACACTTTGGTCTTTACTGGATTAAGTTTTTAACTCAAGCTGCCTGTCTCAACTGGACTTCTGTAAACCTAGGAAAGCACATTATCAGGTTACAGGGAGAGGGATGCAGAACCAGGTGATATGAGAGCACCTGATGCCGGTGAAGAGGCTGAAGATATCAGACTAAGATTTTTGGTTTTCTATTTATACTTTCTCCCGCTGTTGCCTTCAGAGGAGTTTGAGCTGTAGATGATCGTGTAGAAAAGGTTGTCTTTTCTGTTTCATTGGTGTTCATCATCTGTTCAAAACGTTTTATACATTCTAAGCTTCTTAAAGTATTTTAGCTTTACTTTTTTTTTTCTCCACTGAAATCCTTGTTCCTATCTCTGACTTGAGAAATCTTATGCAGGCTGAGAACCTGATCATGAAAGGTCTGTGAATAAGTATTTCTACTGGTTAATATTCTGGCCTAGATTTGGAGAGTAAAATATCTTTGTCTGTATTAAAATGCTAACCATTCTAAGTACTGGTTGAAAGTTTATATTGATTATGGAAAACCTCATCATCTTTCTGATCATTATCTGTGTATTGGAACAGTCCCTCTATACAAAAATTAAAAACCAAAGAGCAGATCAGATTGATGGTGTTCTCAATCATATTTCTTTCTGTCTGTGTGTGTCAAGGGACTGAAGGAAAGAAGTTTCTGAATTTTCCCAGGCTGTATGTGCCTGTTTTTCCCTGCTTCTCTGCCTGGCCCTTCCCTCTGGCTGAGAGTGGAGGATGAACTCATGTGCAGAAATGGGGAAAAACTCAGAGCAAGTGCATGGCCCTCAAAAAAAGCAGCTTGTCCTTTATAGAAGAAAGAACTTCTAGCAAGTAATGTTTTATTCCCCTCTTTAAGGGAAAGGAAAACTACTTGCAAGTAACTGTTTTTATGTCATGGAATTTCAAGTCACTAAGCAAAAAGAAACACATATAATGCATGGATAAAGATGTCAAGGGAATCTTTTCTTCTAGACTTTTGGAAAATGCTACCCATTAGTTGTGTAAAAGCCTATGTTATG
Source organism: Certhia americana (assembly GCA_018697195.1). NCBI lineage: Eukaryota > Metazoa > Chordata > Aves > Passeriformes > Certhiidae > Certhia > Certhia americana. The sequence continues at coordinate 85,119,523 of CM031857.1, read as the reverse complement.
TTCACCTCTTCAAGCAGGGCGGCTTCATAATTAACCATGATAACTGGGAGGATGCTGCATTAGAAGATCATGTGAGAGAAGTGAAGTTAAAAAAACACAACAATAAAAACCACAGAGCAGAGCTGATGCTTGAAACAGCCATCCACACACAGACGGGAGTAGCATTTGCATTTCAGAACCTCTGCTGCTTGTGAAGAGATAGAACATCTCTGAAAACATGGTGAAGCAAAGAAGAGGGTGGCACATTTCTGAAATACTGAGTACCTGTGTGTGTGTGTGTGTGTGTGTGTGTGTGTGTGTGTCTGTGTCTGTGTCTGTGTCTGTGTGTGTCTGTGTGTTACACTATCTGTTTCTGCTCACAAATCTTTCTTTGTAGGCTAGGTGCCTGGCCCGAGTCCCCGAACAGGCAGCAGAGAGAGAGGGTCTCCTGGCTGGAATCTCCAAAAGTGGTGAAACAACTCTGCTTGATCATGTAATCCCTGAGAGCAGCACAGTGGGCCTTACTGAAAATTTTAACACAACTGAAAGAAGTGGAATATGGCAGCTATGCCAAAATTGGTCCTATTTTTCTATTTCATATCTTCAGAAAAGACCAGAAAACACTTAGTTTTAGCCAGGTCACTAAGAAAAAAATGAAATTAATGTATCTGTTCTTACAGTGTGTTTCAACAATAGCAAATATCAATTGACAGGAAAGCTGTCAATTAATTGAGTATGAGTTAGTATGTGTGAGTGCCAGGGTCGAAAGTGAGACCAGTTAGTAAAATACAGAGTATCTTTGTTCCTCTCTAGAGCAAAGACACCATCTCCAGTCTTCACTTGACACAGTGGCTTGTGTCATTTTATTAATCTCTCCTTGTCCTAGGGTGACTTTATGGTGCTTGTATCCCCAGTCATGTTTATGCTGGATATAAAGTTCTGCACCTTTAATTCTGGTTCCCAGAGCAAAGTGGGGGGAGAAGAAATGTGCAGTTTGTTTGCAGAAACTGCTCCTGCTCCCCCATTCCTTCTCAGGAGCTGTGTTGTCTGCAGCATGGACAGCAGGAGAGAGCTCTCCTTTGCTCTCAGTTATTTTTTTTTTTTTTTTTTTTTTAGTTAGCTGAGGCCAGAAGTTTTTTTGAACTGTTCAACTATTGTTCCATCTGGGAACACCAGAACTATCGTGCAGGGCCCCAGGCTGCTCTGTGGCTGGGACACCAGACCCGAACCCCAGAAAGAAAGACCCGAGCCCTGGAAAAAATGAATGAGTCGAGCTATGCTCCATGAAAAAGAGACTCTCTCTGAATTTGCCATCTCTTCAAAACAACAAAATGTTCCATTATTTAACGCTACTCATTTTTTTCATATTTGTGAGTACTTTGCTTGCTAAATAAAAAGTTTTTTCCACTTCTCTTGAAAAAGGTTTGTATCTCCAAAACCAATGGGGACAAGGGCTGCTTAAATTTGCTTTCTAGAGGGACCCCATTCAGAAGTTTCCTCCCAAATTTGCCCTAAACCTAGACACTCCTGAAGACCGTTGTGCCCGGAGCTTCTTTGTTTTCCCCTGCTGGTTTCCAAGTGGGAGCATTATTCTCTCAAAGTCTGGATGTTTGGGAACAGAGCTGAACTGCAGGTCTGGTTTTAATTTTTGCACTCCTGCAAACTCTGTCTCTTTTTGTCTCCCTGTGGCCACATGTAGTGTCTTCCAGATTTTTCCTGTTTGCTGGTATGGTAGAACAGGACCTGTTGCTCCATAGCCAGCCACTCCTGCATCTGCTCCAACACCCTCTCTGGGACAGTGGAAAGTGCCAGGTTTGGCAGTGAAAGGTCTGAGAACTTCTAGAGCATGATAGTTAAATAAAATTTTCTTGGAAGGAAAAAAGTTTGCTCTTGCCCACCCTCAGAGATCACTTTATGTCCTGCAGCCTACGCTGGAAGATAGCCTCCATTAAAATCAAATCACATCTTTATTTTTAGCACTTGACATATTCTCTTTTTTTTTTTTCCCCTCTGTGAAAATTTTCATTCCTTTTTAATTCACAAAAACTAACTCCTGGTCTCAGTTGTCTCTGGTGGAAAGAAATAGCACCAGACAGTTGCTGTGGGAAAGGATTGTTCTTCATCCTTTGTCTTTCACTTTCAGCAGATGGCCTTCTGCTCCTTTATGATGGGAAATGATGAGCAGAATCCACTTTCTTTGGTGCCATTCAATAATTTTGAACACCTTGATTTTTTCCTTCTCTGAAGTGAACAGATTTGATTTTATTATTCATCTAGAAGCTTTTCATGCCTCTAATTGTTTTCACTGTCATATCTAAACTCATTTCATGTCTCTTTTATCCTTCTCAGCGTGTCCAGAACTGATCATGATGTGCTCAGTTTGGGTAATAAAAAGTATTTTCAGTATTGCTTCTCCGTTCCATTCTTTTCCCTTCCTAACTGTTCCTCTTTTTAGCACTACGAGACATCTCTAACAAAATGCCAGTGACACCCAAGCGTTTTTCTTACTCTTCACAGTTAAATTTAGAAGCCAGAAGATGTAGTTTATATTCTTCCTCTCAGAAAGCACCATCCTCTGCTTGAAAATGCTGCATTCATCTGTGATGGCAACTTTACTGGTACCTCACCCAGGTTCCTCTCTTGATTTACTTTAATTTCTTTGCCTTCCGCCATCTTTGCTCTCCCATTTCTTTGCTCATTTTCAAACTTTCTCAGCAAAAAATATTTTGCACTTGGTTGTCCAAGACTGTTTTGTATCCACATTTTATTCCTCTGCATTCCCAGAGCCTGATTTTCTAACAAGGTAACTTGAGTAATCTACATTAATATTGTACATATTTAAAATACTTCTATTCCAGGTCAGATCAAGGCATTACCATGGTTTATTAGTGGGTCTAGAAAAGCTTAGTTTGTCTATTCTGTACTTATGGCAAAATCACTTCATCAGCTTGGATAAGTCACTAAAGTTCATTCAGAAGCAGAAATGCCCATCAGCTCATCAGTCAAACAGGCTGCAGAAGGCCATGAGGCAGCAAATAGTAATAATTAATGGCAAAATTGTGGGCTTTTTGTTTTTCTCCTTGAGACATGCTGACCTACAAAGAAGGAGAACAATGTAGCTGGATATTTCATGATTACATCAGTCATCAGAGAGGCATATTGGCGGGTCAGAAAAGAAAATTACAAACTTAATTTTGAAATAAAAATGCTTACACAGGAATTGATAAATCTCTTCTCACCACTGTAAAACAGTATTGGTCCAAAAAATGTAATAGTGTATTTTTAAAAAGAATCTAAAAAACCACCCCACAATCACCTGTTTCTTCTTTCTCAATTGACATTTTCTGACTTGGGGATTGTTTCTAGGGCAACATAACAAACACTGAAGGAAGTACATGAGAGAATTCCCTCTTCTATTTTAGGTGAGAGTTATGTCCCTCTGTTATTGCTTAGGAAATGAGGAGTATTTTGCATTGAAAAGTACTTCTCATGCATCTCTGCCTGAAGTACACAGAGCCTGTGCAGTCTGCTTTTTGCAGTCTGATGTTTGCCAAGAGATGGAGCTGCAGAGTAAGGCACCTACCAAGCCTGACCCTGTAAATCAGCAGAGATATAATAAAACCTTTGGCAGCAAAATCCTGCAGCCTCTCATACTGATGCCTGTTACTCTTCCCCAAGTGGTGACGAGGCTTGTGTTGGGCACTTGCCAACTCTGTTCAATCTATTCCAATTTATTTCATTAAGCTGTGGCTCAGAAAAGCCAAGAAACAACCTATATTAATCTTACTGGATATCCTGGCCCCTGCTCAGATAATGTTATGGGAAATGGTCAGCAGCCCTACAGCTGAGTAGTAACAGGATGAAAACAACTGCTCTTTTGGACTTGCCTTAAAACCTCTCTTCCCTACAAACACTCCAGTGAAATGTTGGTTGTGCTGTATTGTTTTTACTCCATGGTAATTTCCTGGGGCTACCTTCAAGATTTAGGCATTATGCAAAACATGTTTCAGGCACCTGCAGTGTGAGACAGAAGATAGCAAAAGAATTCCCAAACTGCCAGAGGACTGAGTTTGTCAATCTACGAGGTGTCCCTCCCCATATGGGTTTACAGGCTTAGCTCTGGAAAGCTGTAAACCTGTGTTAGCACTGAGCAAAGCCAAGTATTTTTGGAGCAGAGCTTGGGTTCAACGCTGGGTTAATGCAGTGATCTGGCATGACTGAGCCAGCTGCCATCCACTGCCATGCTCCTGTCCTTCCTGTCCCAGCAGTCTGGCAGGTAGAACAAGTCCAGGTTTGTCTGTCCCTGCCCACAATATCCCAGGATTGCCCGGAGCTACTTCGGGATTAGGTACAGCATGGGGAGCCTACTGAGCTAATCTGGCTTCCACCCCTCTCCAAGCCCCAAGAGATTCTCAGAGTAGACATTCCTGCAAACCAAGTCACTCCAGTTTCTGGGTGTCCCCAACATCTGCCACGTCAGTTCTCACACACAAAAAAAAAAAAAAAAAAAAAAAAAAAAAGAGCTGTGAAAGGGCAAGGATTGACTTACCCAAGCACCCTCTTGCACCCATGAGCAGTTAGGGCATTTCTCTTTTTTTTAATTTATGTTCTGCTTTATTTGTTTAATTCAAAATCCTCTTGCCTACTGATTCTTTTGGTGAGAACCAGCAGATTAACATGGGATAAATTCTGCCTCTATCATGCTCCCAGGTGACAGAGGAAGGGAGAGAGGGAGGCGAGCGAAGAGAGGTCAGTCTACCTCTACCTTTGGATTGCAGTGCAAACCTTGGGGCTGTGCCAGCCTCTTTTGAACTCTTATTCTAATGAAGATTTCATAGTTTTCATCCTTTGTGTTATGCAAATAAGATAGAGACTCAAAACTAAATCGATTAGAAGAAAAACTACTTGTATATTTGCTAAACAGGTTTGAGAACAGTCTCTTTTCCTTCCTGTTTTTTTCATGGGAAAAGGCTGAGCTGGGTTATAAGCATAACTCCAGCAAGAAAATCTTGTCTGGGAACACTGATCAGACTGAGGGGTTCAAATACTTTTCGGGATAAGGATTCAGGAGCCTTTGTCTAGTTGGTATTTTCCTTTGGGTGTTCAAGACAGCTCTTTGCTTGCTAATTTCTGTTCTTTTCCCTAATTTTGGGCTGTGGTTGGCTCCAGCTGTCAGCTTTTTGGAAAATTTAGCATGGTAGCCCCAAGGTCGCTTTGGAGACTTAAACTGCACAGAGTTGGTGAAGTATTTTCTAATCTGATTTTCCAGGGTAGAGTCTGTTTGCCAATCAGTCTGTTGTTTTATAGTAGGGTAGGGAAGAAAAACTAAAAATAGTACAGGAGAGAAATGGACTATTATCCCTACTTGTAGGTGATGAGTGTCTGGTCAAAGTAGATGTACATTTCAGGCATGTGTAGATCCAAAATAGCATAACACACATTGTGCCTTGCTGTAGTGTCAAAAGAGAGAAGATTTTGAGTTGTGGGGAAAAAAAATCTACCTGACTTCAGGTGATAACTTTTTCAAATACCTATGGGGTTTTAATGTGGTAAATAAATTACGGGTTTTTTTTAAACCAAAATAATCCCCTTAGACTTAGGGTCTTCTGATACAATGACTTCCAGGTCCACATACTCCACTGGAACAGTGAGTCCCAGTTTTCATAGCCATGTCTCCGAGTCTAACAAGTCCCTGTGGATCACCCACTGGACTGGTGGGAGTGCTAGCTTGGGCACTGGGCTATGGTTCAGATAAAATATGTTTGTTCCTCACCTCTGAACGCTCACCACATCACTAGTTAGAAACTATAGCTGTAGGTAAGGCTGGTAACTCACTGAACCTCCATGCCTGAGCCTCTGCATTGGTAAGTAGAAACATCAGAATTGTATACATGTAATATGTTTTGTCATAGCTTAAAGATTTTCTGCTTTTTACAAGTGAGCAATGCTTTCCTACTGTTTCCCACTGTCTCTGGTTTAGAGATGTGGTTACTGACAGGGGAGTGGGAAAGCAATTCCACATGGACCTCAACAAATTTACCAGGAAGCTCTTAAGAGGTTTCACGTAGTGTTGGAGAGATGCCAGTATATTTATGTACATATATCAGCTGGTTACAATACAGCTTGTTGGGAGCTTTTGCTCTGTGAAGAGGCAATTTGGTCCTGTCTCCTGTGCATGTTTATTTGGTTTTCAGGGAGTAGTTTCATGCACTGGAGAGCAGACAAACCACATGCATGGAGCTGAGCTGTGTTTTAAAAAAGCAATTGAGAGCAATATTTTTGCTCTGCACAGGTAGTTGATATTTTAAATGATGTAATTGCATGCACATGCTTTGTTTATTAAAGATAAAGCATCTCTTTTTAAGTGCTGTAATTAAATAACCATCTCTTGTTGGAGCAGCTCTATTTTTTACATTGTAGAACCACATTCCTCCAGCACAAAATTTGTGCCAGCATTCAGTTGCCCTCTGAGGCCATGAGGACATTGCTCTGCTCCACCTTAGCCAGGAGCTGGTTGTGTCTGGTGTTCAAAATCTGCCAGCTTGCAACAGAAGAAGTAGGCTTTGGTGGTTACTTCTGGAGTTAATTCTTGAGACCAGACAAAGCCTTTAAACACTATTTAAGCAACAGCTTTTTTCAGTCTCTAGGTGAAGTTCTATGCTATGCTGATGCTAGATACTTTAAGAGTGTGTCAGGTAAAGCAGATATCTCTTGGACATTGCAGCTTTGCTCCTTTGGTAAGCCGTGCTGTAGTAGTGACTCAAACTTTAGGACTTTTAAGTCATGGGATACTAAGGACTATTTAAGCCTCTGCTTCTTCCTGTGCTTACCTGTTTGTAGAACAATAATTCAATGTCAATTATAATGGGATGATAATGGGATGAGTATACACCACATAATTTTAAAACAAATTTATATGTGTATATTGTTGGTTGATACCATACATAAGATTGAAGAGTAGGAAAAGAAAAACATCACTTTTGGGCTTTTTAGATGAAGATACTAATGGAGGAGCTTGGAGTAACTGGACAACAGATGGCATTGGTCCATGTGCTTCCCTTTAGCTAGACAGGTGTCTGGTTTGGCTTTTTGGGCATTCCTTTGGGACAACATGAATAACATTTTCTAGGGTGATGTATTTAAGATCTTAGGATGAATGTAACAGCTTTTGCAGAATTTCCAAATTTTTTGGAAAAATGTCCAGCTCCGTTATTTTCACCTGTTGGGATGAGCAGCTTCAAAGACCAGCAGGGATTGCTTTCTCTCAGACCTTTTTCTCTGACTTTTCTTAACCTCACTGCTATTAGGTTCAAGACTTATCATAGTATATGGGTCCCACAGAACCACAGAGTTCTCTTTATTTGTGAGGGTGGGTGGACTGTGCCACATATCTCCCAGTGTTACCAGCGCCAGGTAGTGGAAAAGAGAGGTAAAGCCCTTTTACTTTTGGAATTGTCACTCCTGATGTTTTTCACAAACAGCACATTCAACCTTTCTTCTTTGCTGGTGGCTCAAGCTATTCCCTCTGAGCCTCCTGCACTGTGCTGATATGGCAACAGGCTGACAGATTTTACATCAAGAGCAGTGTCACAGCACTTCATCCTAACAATTTAAGGTGATCAGTTCAGGGTATCCGGAAAACTTTCTGTGCTGCTACCCTTACCTCTCTGGACCTACAAATTCAAATCTATTTTTCTTCACGAAGAGATGTCACATTATTTTCTTTCCTCTTGCATTCCCTTCTGGAGCACTCTTTCCATTGGAACATATACTTCTGTGGAGAAGTGTAGGCAATGCTGGCTATTTTTGATATATACTTTTGATATATACTTTAGCACTGCCAAGTGCTTGCAATGCCTGGACCATTAGACTGCTGGAAAGCCTAGTTATAGGGGAAATCTGCTTAGTTTCCCACCAGCTCACAAGCTCAGACTTCTGTCCAGTGGTCCAGAGGCAGCCCTACCTTTCTGACAGCTTTTGATTTGTATACTCTTATAAAGTCAAAAGGTGTGTCTGAGGCTCCCTGACAGGAATTGGATCAGAACACCCTGCAGGTTGTGACCATTAACTGGGCATCTGAGCTACATCTGTGGTTCATAAGGGTCAGGACATGTGTTTGAATACTGCTCTGTGGTCTCCCACACTGCTTGGCTGGGTTATCCTGGCTGCTGGCATGGGTTTTTTTAGTACTGATCGACAGCTGCAGATACTGGGCACTGTGAGGAGAGCAACCTATGCCAAGGACCCTTCCTGCCAAGCACTCTGGACATGGTGACCCTGATTTTGGGAGGAGACGAGTTTGCCACACACAGGGGAGAACTGAGTTCTCTGCCTTTTGTCTTCAGTGCCAGGTCACAGCCCATTTTACTAGTCCAGACAAACCAATCGGTGACTGCTGAGGGATTAATTGTGCCTTGGCTACTCCAGGGCAGGATCTACTCCCACAGCAGTATGAAGGGCTGTATAAAACAGCAGTATGAAGTCCTGTTCAGATGGCTGGAGGCTGGCTGCCACTAGGGCAGGCTGGAGCCAGCCCATGGCACAGCTGGGCATCATGTGCTGCCCTCTGCCCCTGTGACTGTTGCTGCTGCTGTTACTGACATTGATACTGTGATGAGGACAATGAAGTGTGACTTTCTGGGCTGCCTACCTTCAAAATGATTTGAAGGCTCTTCTCTAACCTACCACAGCAACACTTTAATGTCAGAAAATTGCAGGTGCAAGATTAATGCCTTGAGCTGGGGCATAAAAGCCTGCAGGAGCACAGGGAGGCAAAGAATGGGCAGGGGTCATGCCAGATGGTGGTGCTGGGTAGACAAAGGCAAAGCTGGTGTCACCACTTTCACACTGCCAGTTGGGAACTGCTCCTGGAGCCTGCTGTCACACAAAGCTGGGGGGCGGGGGTGAAAAACACTTATCCAGAGTAGATCATCAAAGGCCAGGGCTTAACAAGGAACTTTGTGCTATTTGAGAACAGACAGACCATAATTATTTGAACTGGTAATTATGAAGCCCCAGTTGTGCAACTTCTTGTGGGCTGCCACCCAGGGGCACATCACTGTGCTGTTTGTCCCCAGGACTTGTCCCAAGTGTGCTGGGGACTTCCTTGAAGACTGACAGCTGCCCTGACATGCCTTTCAATGGCTCCTTGGAAGTGATGGGACTGTGAGTATCAGTAAACAGGGACAGCAGCAAGCAGATGTTTCCTAGTTTCCTCCCCTAGACTGATGGTTGCTGTGTGTCTGAGTATTTTCTCTTCCTGCAGGATGTCAAAAATGGCAGGCTGTACCCCAGCAGCGTTTGTGAAAGCTCACAGTGAATTCTTCTAATTCATCGTGCAGGAAATGTGAAAATTCTTTTTCCCCAAATAATGCAACAGTTTTCAAATAATTTGACAATGTAAAGAAATTATTTATTTTACTTAAAGGGATGAAGAAACAAAGTTTAGGAATATAACAGAGTCATCTGGGTTCGGTGAACCAAAACTTCAGAGATGTTATTTCAGGATGACTAGTTTTACAGTCCTGATGGATTTTCTTCTTTTAATTAAAACCAAGGAGTTTTTGGAACATGTTACATGCATCTTGAATAAGAATTATTATGGGAGCTTGCAAAACTAAATCTGAAGTAGTTCTCCTTAAGCTTCAATAACTGATCCATTCAAAAGATGGGTAAACTTTTCCACTGTGAATCTTAAGTGCAACATCCTTGCTAATCTTCTTTTAATTGGTGGCAAAAACAGTTCTTATGTTATACTCATCAGTACTTTTCAGTTTGTGCCATGCTGAATGACTAGGCCTTAAGGTGAAAAAGGAATTCAGGCCTGAAAATGCTGCACTGCTTCCTAGGATATTGTTAGCACTTTGATATAATTATAATTTAGATTAAAAAAGCATGGGTATAACAACTGCTTCTTCCTTACTACTGTGATCCCACAGATAACCTCTGCTTTATACCTGTGCTAACACTTCATCTGAGCTTAGGAGGAGTTAGCAACATGCACTTTTATGAGTCACACTCCTGATGTTTCTACTTGAGCCAAACCCATGAACAATTTCAGGGTTAGCTTCATTTCCACATTTGAAGAACTGGAACTCATGGGAGCCAATTATGAATAACATTGCTGACTGTCCTAGTATTCTTTGCTGCTTAAGTGATAAACTTGTTCTTCTGGATTGTCTAAAAAAAGGGTAAAAATGTGTTTTTAGAACATGTTGAATATATTAGCTAAGAAGTTTTAATGTTTAGACCAGGCAGGAACACCTGAACTTAGCGTCAGGTTAATTGGTTGGCTTGAGGACTGGTGTTAAAAATACTTCTTCAAGGAAAGACCAGGCTCTAAGTATTGTAATGCAAATATATTTTCCAAAGATCTTAAAAGTTTTTCTTGGTTTTTAAAGAGACAATAACTTCTTTTGTGATTCATAAAAGTAATATTTCTTGAATGACACTGCAAACCCATCCACGCTGTTATTAAAAGACACATGTTATTTGCATTAGTTGCAAAACTGATAACAAAGTCGTGGAGATTGCAATGAGTTATATATCTAAACAGAAAGAGACATATCAAGGTAACTCCTGTTATGGAGCTCCAGAGTGAAAAAGGGAATGACAGGTGACATATTTTTGTTATATTTTACTCAAAGATGAGCTTTATTTTTCTACTGTCAGTGCATGGCTAACAGTTTTAAAACGGGTTTATCCCAGAATCAGCTGTAGTCAAAGAAACAGGAATTGCTTTACTGAAGGTGGAGTAGTTGACTCAACTACCAAAAAGCATGATATAATGAATAGACTGAATTTTCCATCTCTGTCGCATTGACAATGCACTTGAAATGTAATCTCCCTGCATTTTGATTTCTTCAGGTTTTTTTAGAAGTAATCACTGGCTACTAACAAGAGGCAAGCTCTTACCATGTATATTTCTAGTTACTGTGACTTTGTATTTCATTACTTGAGTGCGAAAAGAATAATGATATTCTTAAAGAATGTTCGCCAGTTGTTTCTCACTGCTGTCCCAGCTGTGGTAAGGACATGGATTAACCACATCTGGGTATGATACCTTCAGAGCTGGAAAGCCATGAGAACACCAGACACAGCATATGTGGCTGTGCTTGGACACCTGAGTGGGAGAGGAGGAAGGGAGAGGATAACACCCCATGTTGTTTCATTACACCCAGATAGCCACAACTCACACTTACACATATGCTCTTGCCTGTAGCTTGGTAGCTTTAGCTTGGTTTTCCCCGTGCAGCTCCGTGCCACGCTGCATCACATATGATGAGAGCTGTTGGAAAGTGTATAGGCTGTTACAACAGGAATGTTTCAATGCCACCTCAGCACCATCTGCTCACGAGTGCTGGAACTTGAACCTACCCGTTGAACCGTTTGGAGGCAGCTGAAACACAATGCAGAAACATGATCATAGAGGGCTGCTCGATGCTCTTGCTTCTTTCTGGTCCTTTGGTGAAACCATGCCATCCTCCTGGCCTAAGGAAAACAGGAGTCAGTCTTCTGTTGGTTGTTTTTTAAAAAAATATTTGATCTTAGAAGTTGCTATAATTTAAGGGGAATAAAAGGCATCTTGGGTGACAACAGCAGAAGAACTTCGAAGAAGAGAAGAAAGCTGGCCCATAAGACCATTTCCATATGAAGGGAGGTTGCAGAAGAGAGAAGAGGGAGAAAATAAACTTGTTAGTACAAAAGCCAGGCTTGACTTTGTGCCTTACCATTACTTACCTTGTTTCACTTTTTACAGTCTCTCAGGTAGGCTTAACATTCCTAACAGCAGTTGTTGCAGCAGGAGTAAGTCACTTTAAGAGTTCATCTCATTTTCTAGTCTCTCCTTGTGGGAAGGATAACATGCTTGTATTTAAAAAGACTGCAGTTCTAAGTGCAGTGCACCGAGAGGCAATGCTGAGGTAGATTGCAGAAGAACCATGCCGATGCTCTGTCTGTGATAGCTGGGTTTGCTGGGAAGCACTTTTTTGCTACTTTCAAGGCTTTTTTCTTTAGCATTGTTTATTTTGGCGATCTGGGAGAATGCAATCCCTTGGGAACATCAAAGGTGTCATGGCAGGACTCATGTTTAAGCCACTCTTAAGTACAATACTCCAGGAACAAGGTATTCTTAGTGCAATGAACTGTGATAAGGGGACTTGGAGTCAATGCAGATAGTGCTCACAAATTTAAAACAAGCTTTGAGCCTCACTTCAACCAGACAGTCTCCTGAGTGCATGTTAACAGTAGGATAGCTCTGAAATTTTGAGTAGAGAGCAAGACTGTTACAGCCCCAGCCCATTTACTTCTAGTCCTAGTTTCTGGACTTCAAACATACTGAAGCAGTACTAGAAGTTAGATGTAATTGGGATTCTGCAGATAGCACAGCTGCCTCACATAAATCCTTAGTGGTTTTTTCTTTCAAAGCATAGCCTGGAAAGGCTGGCCAGGGTGTCCTCTGCAGGAGCTGCTAATTAAGACAAAAGAGTGTAGAGACATTTAATCCCTGTTTCACACCATGTTTCAGAGGTGCAGCATTTTACCCTTCAATATCACTTTCCTCATGTTGTTGCTTTGGGTTTTCTTCTTGTCCCTGATCAGAGGAGGCTGTTTATTGCTTTTGTGTCTCTCTGGTCCTTTGCTGAAGTTACTTGTGCATTAAGAAGGAGTAAAAGCCTGCCATTTCTTACTCTCTGGTCACCAGCTTACAGTTATCAGTCTATAAAGCTGATAGTGATGCCTTCTGGAGGCTGACCTGGAGCAGAGACTAGACAGGGCAAAGGATAAAGTAGGTATTTATTAGAGAAGGTATAAAGAGCTCAATGGGTACTCTTGGGCCACGCAAGAGTTCAACTGGACCACACCCAAGATGCACCCCAAAGTGGTCACAAAATGGACACCCGATCACAAGGGCTCACACTTTTATAAGTTCTGGTCCATTGGCACATTAGAGTCAGTTGTCCAACCACAGCTTCAGGTTATGAAGCTCCATCCTCCTTGTTTTTTTCTTCTCACTTCACTGTTGTTTTTGTTCTTGGGCCTGAAAGTTGTCCTTGGTATCAAACTAGAGAAGGAAGTGTTTTGTCTATCTACTCTGTGAAGAGAGCTTAGCAGCACTTAATATGAAACCTAAAACTACCCACCAAAACAGCACAGAGTCTAAAAAATATAATAGCTAAAACCTAAGGCATCAATAGGATCAAAGGAAACAGCAGAACATGTCTTGTTTCAGTATAAGACAGAGAGTTGACCCTGTCTAGCTTTATGGGAAAAGCTTGGAAACATGAAGAGGTATTAACTGTATTGGCACAAAGAGAAGAAAGACTCCTCAGCCTATTTTTTGAACCTCACTCTTTTGGTGCTAACTTCAAGATTTTGACTGCTTTGCAGAAGTGCTGTTGCCAATATGCTAAATTTGAACACACACCCAAACACATGCATATATGTGCAGCTCTCTGGGGCTCAGTTACTCAGCCTCCTTCTTGGTGCAAGTTTGTTTAGCAGTCATTCTGCCTGCTTTAAACGCCAGCTTTTGCCTAGCAGATGCATGTTGATTGCTTCACAGCAAGAGAATTTAGTCCTGCCTGTACAGAAACATGTATTTTCTGGTCCTGTCTTAAGTGCTTTGTTCAGTTGTCTTCTGCTCGTGGATTTCCATCAGATCTCCCCTTGTATCAGTGCAGGAGTCTGAAAGGGCTTCCTGACACCCGCTGTGTCAGCTCCAGCTCTGTGGTCTAAATCAAGCTAGGCTGTGGCTCTGGCTGTCCCAGCTTTCCTTCTCAGTGCTGTGAGCTGAGTGTTGACTCTTCTGAGTAAACTGGTGATTCATATGAAAATGCTCAGCTGTGTGGGAAGAGTCACAGAGCAGTAACATGAAAATGAAGGTTTCTTTTTCCAAAGAATCTTTTGCAAGATTTTGCTTTTGAAAATCTTTTTTCTTCCTTCTTCAGATCACAAACAGAAAGTCAGTTGTGTTTATTTTTTTTCCTAGCTTAAAAATTATAGTTTCATGTGTAATTTCAGGTGAAAATCCCCCTGCCATATTAAGAAAAAAGAAAAAAGAACTTTAGGAATGGCACCTATTTCAGTATTTATTTCCTTCACAGTCTCTCTCTTCCCCAGTGTCTCTTCCCTCCATCTCTCTGCCTCTCCTAAAGTTGGGGGAGAGTCTCCTGAATTCTCTGCTTGCTTCTCATCTGTTTCTTCCTGGCTCTGAACGTTTCCCCCCACCTTGTGGTGTTTGCCTCACTGCAGATGTTTTTCCTCAGAATAGCTTCTCTGAGGGTATTTCTCACCTTCCTGGAGACATCTCTGTGTCTTTCTGTATGCCAAGTTTTGATACACAAAGTAAAACAGCAGGTTATGTGATGATATCTTAAAGTCAGAAGGCTTTAAGGCTGCAGTGGGGAGAGTCATTCAGAGCTACCTTCCTCAGAAAACTCCTATTTAAAATTTGTGTTTTGCCTGTATCCTCCACAAGGCCAGAGCCTCACAAGCACCACCCTATGACAAGCCGCATGGGAAGGAGCTGGACACCAGCATGGGGATAGAGCATCATTCTGGATGGACTTGTAGCCACACCCTCTCTCCTTGGGCACTTCGGAAATTAAAGGAGAAACTGAAAAACAGAGCTCTTGCAAAACCACCACTCTACAGTCAGAGGGCTGCTGAGACTAATGAAGGCCCTATAATGATGTCTGAATCCTGTTTTTATGCATTTTAATGTCGTAATGTTTTTAAGAACTGTATCTCTAATGCCTCAAAAAATGTGCATGGCTTGTTGCATGGCAGGCCCAGTGCTTCACTCAGATTGTATTTTTCCTGATGTAAAGATTTTCTTTTTATAGGAGGCAGAGTGTAATATTGTGTCATTTATACAGGACATCAGAGTTGTGCTTCACTCTGGCTGAAAAGACACCCTCAGTCCCTGGGGGAAAACAGTCCCCACTATCGTCAGTTATTGCTGGCAATTCTGCCAGGAAATTTCACTTTTAGATAAGCCCCCTTGTAAATATAATATAATAAAAGGGTAGGCAGAGGGGGAGTCACAGTAGCACAGGTGGAAGAGAGATGAAGGACTGCAATGCTCAGAGAGACATGGATAGAAACTCCTGCCACTCAGCCAGCGTGCCATGACCTCATGCCCCCCACACACATGCTACCTCCAGCAGTTGAAAAAGCAGTAAGAAAATAGATTCAATCCTAGTGAATTTAATCAACTGCTCTGTAATACAGTCAGACAGGTTATTATGGTATAGGCTTAATTGTTCCTATGAATGAATGGTGTGCAGCTAATGCACCCGGTGGGCAGTGGAAGAGCCCTGTCTGCCTCTGCTGGCAGAGGGGAGGAAGGAAGGGAGGGATGCAGAAGGTACAGGGGATGGAGGTGTGCAGGGATGCTGGATGCCCCGAGAATGCAGTCCACTTCCTTGGATTTTTCCCAGCAGATGTCACTGTTCACCCACCAAATAAAAACATTCCCAGGCAGTAAAGGGCCTTTGGAAAAAGCCGCCGCAGGCTATTACTTAAACATGAAATACGCTGCCTCAGAGGAACATTTCCACTCGGGGATGAGAGTGAGAGCAGTTTATTTTTATAAAGATGGCATGGGATGGAAATTTGCTGTAAACCTGGAAGTGAGCATTACTGGGGGAGCTGTGCCTGCAGCAGCCCCCTGGCCCGGCACTGCTATACCTGGCACACAGCTTTAAGGTGGGCAACTGGGGGTGGATGGGAACCTCTGAGGGTGGAGGAGGAAAGCTTTAGCTGGTCTCACTAATGTTCCTGCACTGCAGGGTTTAGTAGGAATTAATCATGACTAACAATTTAGTGATTTAATCATGACATAATTTTGTGGTATTAAATCATAACTAGCCCTACCCACGCTTTATTTATTCAATATGTAAGTCCTTAAGATGTTATATAGCTACAAAATTCGTATTCAATATTGGAAGAGCTGAACTATCTTTCCCTCAGTACATAAATTAGCCATGAGCAATTTGAAACTAGGCAATTTACACTAGAAGCAACTTACAGTCTTATTCTCTTTTAAAGATTTTCAGGGATACTCTTCAGCACTCTTCAGGAGAAAGGCCATAAGAGGGCTTTGTTTTCCATGCAGTATGACAGAGCTGTTCCTGGCATGCAAGCAAAGTATCACTGCAGAGATATGCAGATACAACGATAAAGAAGCTCAGACACCCAAGTGACAGACGAGCAGAAATGCTGCACTGCACACAGGAGACAAGGGAAGCTGGGATCTTGCTGGCCTAATGATGGGGCTGTAAATGGGATAATGGGCATGTTCAACGTGGGACTACAGAAACATCCACAATGGATAGCTGCAAATCTTATCCTTGGTGATTTTGCATTTTAAAGCAGGAAAGAAAGCTTGCATCAAGAGAAAAGCAATCATCTTACTGCTGGGACATCATTATCCTGGAACATGCTGACACTGATTGGGGCATGCAGCACAGGACAGCAAAGGGCAAAACTGTGTGCTACACACTGCTTATCTCAGGGTCCTTGTGTGCAGAGCACTCCTGATGCTACAAAATCCCTTGAAGAAGGGCTTCTCCACCTGAAAACATGTTAAGTTTTTTCCATTTCAAAATCCTGTGTTTTCCTGCCAGCCTAACCTCCATTGTCTGCTCACCCCACTGACACACTTGTGCTTTCACAAGCACAGCAGACTCCAGTCAGGAAGAAGTTTAAACTCTTTTCCCCATTGTCCTATACAAAATCTGATGCTGGATCCCTCCTCTCATCTGAATTTCCAGACTGAATTATTCATAGTCATTTAAACTTGTGCCAGCATTGTCTTTTGAGGTGAGGAGCTCTTCTGCCCCCCAGCAGGCATTTCTAGGAAAGCAATTGCATCCTCCTCTGCCTTTCCTCCACAGGATAAACAACTTGGGCTCTCTGAGTCTCTGTTTGTTGGACTGGCTGCACAGTGCTGGCCCTCCTAGCAGGTCCACATGGGAGCTGGGCGTTTAATGTTCCTCCTTGAGAGGGAGGTGAGCAGAAGTGGACTGTTGTGCTGTGTGAAGCCCACTTGCACCCAGTACATTTGTTTTACCAGGCATTTTTCATTTCTTTAAAGAGCTCATGATGGAAAAGTTTGAGCTGTCAATGATGTCTGAAAGCAAGTGTCTGTATTCAGACTGAAAGCTATTGCTGAGACACTCCCTGAGATTGCTCCAAACGTGATTTCCTTGAGGAACATCACAAGTGATTTCCTGTTAGCTCAAAAGCTCTCAAATATGGGGCTGCTTCAGTCTCATCTCCAAATAGTGCTTCATCAACTTGTCATGTCCTGACAGTAAACTTGATTTCTAGCATTATGAAACAGTGGTGAAGGTGACTCCATGTGGAAGATAAGATATGCAAAACATGCCATGGATGAGCTCAACCATTGCTATTGTTTTCATTTTTCATGAAGCCTCAACAGAAAAAATTAAGCAAAAGGGTCATTGAGTACCCAAACCCTGTAATGGCTGTGTTCATTCATGGGGCTGGGCTCCTGCCATAGGCTCTGACCTTCCCTCTAACTCATGAGGGTTTACATCAACTTTGGCAAGAATGGGAAGAGTTTGTTATAGAAAATATTGGAGGCAGACCATTTTGGAGTCAGGGAGGAGATACCTGTGAGATACTGACAAAGAGGTAGAAGCCAAAGCAGGGCAGGAGTCCAGAGCTGGGTCTCTGCAGTGTGGCAGAAGGAGGAGCAGATTATGCCTCAGGTGCTTTTGGGGTCCAAGGTGACTCCCTCCTGCATGTGCCTATCTGGATTAGGACCAGCCATGTCTGGGAGCAAGGAGCCCAAGTCAGCTGCCTGGGTGAACTACTTCAAAGCTCTTTTTCTCAGACAGTGGGTGAGTATTTTGCTAAGGCTGTAGAGTGATAAGGCACTCCCTCATCATCCTGAGTCTTACCCTGCCTGAAATCAGATTGCCTTACTTGCCGGCTCTCGGCTCAGCCAAGAACCATTATAAATTGTCCCTCATGAAATGCAAAATGCTTGTCTGGCAGAGTTAGAGAAGACATACTCCATTCCTTGGGTTTTGCTCTGACTGAATAACACTGCAGTGAATGGATGAGGCCCTGGAGAGCACCTTGTTTAGGAGAGGAATTTATCAGTGTCGGAGGTGTAAATTAAATGCAGTGCAGACCTGGAGTCAGTGAAGAGGGGAAACTCAGTATCTGCACATCATGCTGGTGCAGTGTGTGCTCCTCCAACAGCACCAGGAGGAGTTTGGCTCACCTGAAACAGAGCATCGCAAGCATGGGCATGAGCAGATTTGGTCTAAATAGAACCAGACTAAAGAAATAGTATGGGCCTCAGCCCTAGAGCTCAGCAGTTTGTAGTTAGATGTGGACTCCCAGCTGTAAACCAGGTATCCAAGTCTTCTTCTGCTCAGTTTGAGGGCTTGATTCAGGCCTCTCAACACAGGTAGCAGGACCAATGGGAAACCCAGATCCTTCTGGAGTGGCATCTCAAGTGGCCCTGGCTGGCAGTGGCACTAACCCCTAGCTCATATTTAGGCACCTGGGTGGAAGAATCTCACTCACAGTGTAATCAAAATACAATGAAAAAAAGCCACTGCTGCATCTTAAAAAAAAACACTTTGTGGATACCAACTCAATTAAAGCAAGTGGTAGTGGACTGACTTGCTGCAGGCTCTGTTGGTGGGTTAAGCTGGAAAGTCTGTCAGCACAAGCCCGGGGCTCCTGTGTAGCCTGAGGATGACCCCAGGGACAGGTCTTGGGACTAGCAAACTGTGTAAAAAATGTATATAAGCTCTTGATGGAAGGTCTGTGCTTTGCTAAATTATACTATTTCATGAAAAATGCCACCTCCTCACAGTAAAATGCACATTTTTGTTGTCAAAAGGTAGGTTATAGAAAATGAGTACAGAGCCAGGGTACAAGGATTTCTTCATCTTGTCTTGTGGGATGGATCATCTTAGCTAGCTGCTCACACCATAGCAGCAGCAGAAAAATGAGGCTCCTGAATCAGTGTTGTTGTGAAACACAGCAATACTCACAGCCAAACTTTCAGAGGAAAGCTCATATTTTGTCTGAAAGTTGGTAATTTCCATGGAAATACCCAAAATCTCTTCACTTCTTTACATTTTCGTTGCAAAAATAGTTTGCTTTCTGACCAACCCTGGGGAGGGCCGTCCTGGGAGAGGCAAGGGTTCCAGCACAGGGGTGTTCAGCAAGGCAGAAGGCAGAAACAGCTGTGTGTTTCAGATGGCAGCAGTCAACAACATCCAACCTGGAGTTACAGGAGGGGTTTATGAACACCAGGTAGAAGGGGAAACCCAGAGAATGCCCTCACAGGGTAGGCAAGATAGCACCTTCTAATAGGTGGCCCTAAGCAGAGCTAAAACATACTAATGCTGGGAGAAATGGCTTTTGAGAGAATGGCTTGGAAAAGTAAATTACAGGGTTCACAAAGAAACTTTCAGAATACACGTCTTTTTTTTTTTTTTTTTTTTAAAAGCTAGAGATGTGAAGGAATCTAAGAAAATCAAGGCAAAGCTACCAGATGAAACAAAAAACAGCTGTACTCCTCCTGCCATTCCTTTGTAGTCTCATTAATAGGACTTATCTCCTGTTTTTTACCACCCATCTTGATGAAATATCTATGAAGCATAGCAGAGACTGCTACTGCCTCGGTCCAGAGGAAATTGGCCAAAGCATTCAGAAGCTGCTAAGAAGGTAATGGGCATACAGGAAAACTTTCTGATCACATTAGGCTTGTTTCCTTCAATGCACACATGAATTGATGCTATTTCTTAATAGCAAACCTGTAATGCACACAAGAATTGATGGTCCTGCTGAGCCTCCCACTGGACTTGGATGGACCACAACTTGTGTGGTCAATGCTAAGAAGTCAAACAAGGTCACAGTTTCTCAAGGTGGTAGCTCAAAAGTCTCTTTTACAAAGAATGTGTAGAGGCAGATAAAGGTCATGCATTGTTCAGGGGCACATTGAGGAAGTTAATCTCTCTTGTTCTCCTGCTGTGACCATGGCACCACAGTACAAGAAGTATTTTTGGTGTTTGGTACTCGGTTTCACAAATATGTGAATCCATAACTGGACCAAAATAACCAGAAACAGAAGCTTACCTAAAATACTTCAAAATGCATGGGGTTGTTACTAAAAATTTACTTTTAAAAATTTTCAAAGTGACACAAAAGTCTTGCCCAGCACTTAACACCTGCAGATAGTAACAGCTGCATAATCTCAGTAATTATGCAAACAACATTCTCTAAGCTCAATTTAACTTCCCCTATCCTTTCCCTCAGCTAGAAACTTGGTGCTAATAAAAAAAACCTATCTATGTTTATTTAAAAAAAAGGAAGATATTGGCAACATCATTTTGTCCAAATGGAGAAAACAGAATGGAAGACAGAACTCTACTGCCTTATATCTTTCCTTGATGCTGTTAAAGGACTGTGCAGTAAAAATCTGGGTTGATTTACTGAAAATGTGGAATTTGTTAGTTTTCCCATCCAGGGGAATCCACACTCATACAGTTCTTTACTACTCCATGAGAAGAATTTGATTTTGAAACACAAAAGCTGTTAAATTCAATGCATGGCAGTAGAAAAAGTGGAAGTATGACCATTTCAGAAGTGCAACAAATTTGCTTGGAATCCACCTGCTTCCACAGAGGGGGGAAAACCTTCCCTTTCATATCTAGGGTCTACAAAACAACATATGTATCAAGATGTACATGTGTCTCAGATAAGAATGTTTATGGAAAACCTAGGCTTAGTCTAATGTTTATGGGATTATTCAACCAAAAGGCAAGTTACCTGTTCTAGGTAACTCCTCTTCCGTAAGAGGTTTACTGATGGTCCTGCTATGGAGGAGCATCTTCCTTGATGTGGGAAGTACCAGACCTGAGAACAAACTTTAAGACAGAAAAACTTAATATTTCAAATTAGATCCCTATCATCTTAAATTGACCATATGGCAAAGATGTTCATGAAATTACTTCTGCAGCTTGGATGAACCCCAGCAGAACTCTGTGATGTGTAAGAAACTGTAAATATTGCACATGATCCAAAAAAGCTGCCCTGCATCTCTTTAGAGAGCAGAATTTTCTGTCTTACTTGCTAGGTTTTGACTGCACACTGGCTGTGACCACTCCTCCTGCAGTCACATGTGCAGATGGAGAGATTGTAGGAAAACATGGTTTGCGTCTTCCTGCTATATGCATTTTACTGGTAAGAGGAGAAATGCCATTAGGTAATTCTCACCCTGCACACCCAAAAATAATGTAGGCACTACTCAATGAAAGTGGCAAATTGCAGCTTCTTGTTATTTGTGTCCACAGCTTGTTCGGTGCTTTCCAGACAGAATATCCCTAACTTGGTTTTCATTGGCTTTGTTTTCTTTTGTCCACACAAGGGTAAGATTTCTCCTTTGCTTAGGACAGACTCTAAGCTCTCTTAATGGGTCTACCTGATTCCATCTCTCCAAACCACTTTGTGCTTTGTCCTCCAGACTCTTTTACAGTTGAGCAGAGTGGGTGTTGACACACACTTTGGGCCATGTTCTGCCATTCTTCTCAGTTGGAGATGGTCATAATTCAAGTTTTGGTGACAGGGTTAGGAATGCCTTAGAAATGTAGGGTCATAATGTGGACTTCCAGTATTTGTTGTTTCCCATTAGAGCTCTTACAAAAAAAACCCCAAAATACTCAGAGGTCCTTGTTGTCAAGCATTCTATAAATCTATGTGATGATATTTTAATTTACTTTTTATTTACTAGTTTAAAATGCCACCTTCTGTGATTTATGTCTTGCAGTGTTCACCAGCACCCTTTAAATATATCATGGCAATGATTTATCAACAATTTTCAACAATTCCCTGTTGGAAGCGAGGTTTTGTGTGAAAAATTAGGAATTACAGCACTCTCTCTCACATCAGGCAATAGCTTTTAACTAATAATTTTTGCAACCAGACATTTACCACTTCTTTAGTTTGCAAATGATGATTGTGATTCTTAATGTTACAGTGTTAATAATAATTAGGGAAAAAAAGAAGATAGCTTTCCAGAATATGACTAAATAGGACTGAGTGCTTTGTTCCAGTATCCAGCTTTGTCAGCTATTACCAGGCAGTGAATGAACATTTATTCAGCTTTGAAAGGACCACAAAAGATATATGATTAAGGTGAATTTTAATTATTAGCTTCCAGTTTGTGAATGTTGTAGCAATGCAGTGTGCCCTCGGTGCAGTGCCCTCAATTTGAGCGATTCCTTTGCCTCTGCCCATCCATGTGTAATTTCTTTGCTCCATACAGAGCCCTGTATTAGCCAAGTTCAAAGGAGAATAGCGATAATTTATGACTCTTATGCTTTCACTTGTTAGTCATCAAGATGAAAATTAGGTCCAAGAGAAAAAATGCTCAGAGGATTGGCTCCCGCTCTGCATGCTTTAAAATTAGATGCCAGAGTGAGACAGACTCCATGGGCAGCTCTGCTGCCCTGCTGGACCATTTCCATTATTGATGGAGAGTGACAGGCAAACCCAAAGGGAAATCAGCCAACATGATATTTGAATGGCTTTCAAAAGTGCCTCTCTGGTGGCTGCAGAGGGACCTGGGCATGTTGTGTGCTCAGAATGATGGTGCTAAGTGAGGTGAAACCATGCCTTGCTCACCCTGTTCATACTTTTTTTTTCCTTGTTGTTGGTACTACACTTGGCTTCAGTTAGACATTGCTATTTAGAAACTAGAGCCAGTCTTTGCTAAGTTTATGCTATGACCAAACTCCTCAATGCTTACTATATCTAAAAGGAGACTTTCTTTTTCCCTCTTTCCATGCTAAGGTGCTGGATTTTGTCCCACCTATGACTTCCCAGTACAAAACCACGTCTGAGCATTCAGAGCAGAGTTAGCGCTCCTGATGTCTCATTGAGATCATAGCCAATGCCCAGCATTCAATTGCCTTTAAAGCTCATCCAGCTCTGCAGGGACTCATGGTTCCAGTGAAGAAAGGAAAGGAGGAGTGAAAGGAGGAGTGAAAAAGGAATCAGAGACAGTCTGTAGGTTTTAAGCCTTTCCATATCCTTTCTCCAACTGAACATCCTTTGCAAAATGAAAGAATCATCATCTCATAATTATTTTTGCATAAGGAAATTACATGAAAACAAGACACCTGTTTTTTTAATGTCTTACATGAACCTAGAAGGACCATCATCCCAGAGACAAATAAAAGATCTTTTTGAACTTCCATGCATCCAACAGAAGATGTATAAATCCAAGTTATGGAGCTTGTTCTTCTTTGCTGCAAGTGAACTACTTGGTGTTGGAAGTGTAGCCACCTATGAAGTTGGGTTAGTTGTAGAACTGTAGTTATCTGTAGTAGGCTTGTCTATAGAAGAGGCAGGATTTGGTTTGTTTAGTAGTTTTGTTGGGTTGGTTTTTTTCCCTTTTTCTTTCATAATATAAACATTCAGATTCTTTCAGGGTCTGGATGGGACACAGCTAGCTTTCTTCATACCAACCTCTGTGGTGCTGGGCTTTGCATATGTGGCTAAAACAGTACAAAGAAGACACCAGTTTTGGCTACTGTTGAGCAGTGACTGCACAGCATCAAGGCTGTCTTGCCAATCCTCTCGCCCCAAAAAGGACTAGTCTGGGAATGGGCAGGAGGCTGGGAGAGAGAAGTGGCCAAAGGAATATCCCATACTACATGATGTTGTACTCAGTGATAAAAGCAGAGATAAGGGGAAGAATGAGGAGACATCATGGTTGTGATGTTTGTATTCCCAAGCAATTGCTACATGTCCTGAGGCCCTGCTTCATCAGGAGTGCCTGATGATGGGAAGTAGGGAATAAATTTTTCTTTTAGTTTTGCTTCCCTGCACAGCTTTTGGTTTTCTTACTCAACCCATGAGCTTTTCCATCTCATTTTCTCCCCCCATTCTGCTGAGGAGAGGGAGTGAGAGTGTCTGGGTGGGCGTCTGGAAGCCAGCCAAGGTGAACCCACCACATCCTGCCAGCACAGCATTCTGCCAACAACTTCATAAGCCTCCAGCCTTTGTGTGACTTCACAGTTGGATGTTTGAGATTTTAATTTCTGTATTGCTGGTGACAAATTGAAAGGTTTAGTTTTACTGTGAACTGTGCTGAGCCTCAGAGGGGACCATCATGACAGTAAAAGTAGGATAGGCCTTAAAATGGTGTAAGGCAGGGAAAGCAAAAACAAAGACAACTGTTGTTTGTGATTAAAAACAACAGGGAATCAATTCAGAGTAACTTTTTCTCCTTTTAACCAATTTTAGTTACTCTTCATACCTGTGCCCCACCCCCAGCTCAAGGGCTCTTGGCTTGCCCAGCTGCCCATGACAGAATCTGGACTGCTGGTGGGTACCACTGTGTCAGCACTATCCTCAACCAAAATATATGCTCCTTACACAAAAAACAGAAATCAGAGGAGATCCTCCAGGAGAGGGCTGAGGAACAGAGCCTCAAGCTGGGTTTTTTAATGACCGTCTATGAATAGCTTGAGAAACAATATGATTAAACCTATTCTTGCAGGTATTTGCTGTTAACTTTTTTTTTTTTTTCCTTTCTTGGTTTTCACAGAATCTCAGTGACTCACCTGAAAATTTTCCTCCTCCAACATCACTTGTGTTTGACATCAGAAAGCTGATTTTCCTTGTCCCTCCAGGGCAAGACCAGAGGTAGTTGGAATTGGGTGGGTGAACCTGTATCTGTCAGGTTTTCCTGTTGGGCATTTCAGATGTTAGGACAAGGAACACCCAGTAATGCTTAGCATGGTAATAGACACCATTCTTTTATGTTACTTGTACAGACAGCAAGCCGTCCTTACTCATTCATCTGACTAATAACGTTGTTTAGGCATCTCAAGATACCCCCAGGTGCCTTTTGGGATTTATTGAGGTTTCTAAACAGGACGAGATCATAGGTGCCCTACATCCAGACCACTGCTTCAGTGGGCTGCACTGCAAGAGTGGATCATACAGGATCCAGGGGAGTCAGAGGAGCTGACAACCATCACTGCTTAGCTGAGAGCAGCACCTGGCTGGGAGGTGAGTCTGTTCAGCATTGCAGGCAGAAGCCACACATCCAGGCACCTGGCTGAGAGCAGTGCAAGTTGGAGGCCCTGCCCTTACTATCCAAACCTGTGTTTTGCTGTGGCCTTATTTCAGTGCTGTAGGTTTAGGGGTCCTGCCTGCCTCAAACACCTACCACAAACTCAGTCTGGCTCCACAGCTTAGCGTTTTAAGCTTCTAAGCACTGAGTGTCTAAAACCCACACACAGAGTTCTGCAACGGTGTCATGTAAGTAGAAAGAGTGGTTTACTCAGTTACTCCCATAGTCATAATGATCACAGAACCACAGAAGCATAGAACTGTAGAATGGTTTGTTTGGAAGGAACCTTAAAGTTCATATGGTTGCAACCCCTTGCCATGGGCATCTTTCACTTGACCAGGCTGCTCATTACCATTCAGCCTGTATTTAACACTTCCAGGGATGGGGCATTCACAAGTTCTCTGGGAAATCTGTTGCAGTCTCACCACCCTTGCAGTGAAGGATTTCTTTCTAATATCTAATCTTAATCTGCCTCTTTCAGTTTGATTATGCACTGCCAGACTTAGTGGTAAGCTGGGCTTCTACAGCCTCTAAAGCCTAAATACTCAGGTGCTTATCTGGATTGCTTAAACTGGGAAAAAAAGAATTCCTATGTTAACTGCAGTATCTTATTTCAACTGAGATTTTCATAATTTCTTTTGGACTCTGCAGTTTTACCCATCATTGTATCTGATAAATCTGACTCTGCTAAACTGCAGAGGTTATAAGCCTGTAAAAGAGTGTGGCCTCAGCAAAAGCACAGTAGTGAAGTCTGTGAGAACTGGATGTTTCAGAAACAAAATGGAATTTTACTGTGTATGCTAAAAATAATGTAAGTGCATTGGCTAGGACAAGGACTCCCAGATAAGCTGAAGCAGCAAAGCAGAAATCTTCATTTGGTGATCAGAGACATGGAAGGGTTTGCAGGGAAGCTTCTGATGAGGGTAGTTGGTAGTGATTTCTCTGGCCCCAAAGCTCCCTGAACTTTTCCAAAGTTTCACAGCCTTTCACTGAACTTCCCATAGGCAGAGCATCCCACAGGATGGCCTAAAGCTTTCACCTCTCTGTTTCTCAACATCCTTCTCATCATACACTCTTTCATTTTGTCCCCTTGAATTCCCCAGCTTTCAACTCAAAGACCTTGGGATCAATTAGCCAGCGGTGCAAAACCAACATGTGCCAGCCCAACTGAGTGCTGATCCCCTCTGTGAGGGCAGGCTGCTTCTGTTCTCATTATATAGCACTTGGCCTTGGGTTTTCCTTGAGCCACTTGGGGTATTCCTGTGGCTGTGGCTGTGCTTATGTGGATGTGTGAGTGTCTATCTTGCTTTTGCAGTTTCCAGGGAAGCAGAAGCCATGCTAAAGCGATGCTTTGAGAGTGTGAAATTAGTGTCTGTGTTGCAGGCTCTGGTGAAACAGCACAAGAATTTGCAGGCACAAAGGCAGCTGGCGTAGTACAAGAGGGCTGTGTATGCTGGAGAGAAACAGACCTGGGATTGCTTTGTTCTTTGTATTTTTTTTTCAGCAAAATATGAGGTGCAGTATACCTATGAAGTTCCTGTAGAGAGAATGTATGTGGTATGACCTGGCAGACTTTCAAGATTCACTCTCTGTGGCTCAGGGGTTTTCCTCAGTAAGCAGCTGCAGATAGACCATCATGTTAATAGTCTTTGGTGGTGTTTCATGAACTGTTCCAGTAGCATTTCGGAATGATTACCATTTCTTCACTTTGCATTATCCTGTGCCGCTGAGTCCAGTGATACAATTATGTGCTGGGTGAAAATGTTCTTCCTAATCTTTGTTTCAAATCTGCTACCAGACCATGCCACTCTAACCAGAAAAACAGCAAGTAGGGAGCAACTTTCCCTATTTGTTTGAGCTGTTTGACTTTGTTGACTTTGTTGACTTTGGAGCCCTGTGCTATGTACCCCTTCAATCATACAATTTCCAAAGTGAACTCCTCGTCTCTTTAATCATTGTTTCATTTGGAAGTCACACATTCCTGCTGCCCACCAGCACTGCTTCCAACTGTATTGTATTCCTTTCAAGATGGCACGACCAGAGTGGTACTCAGTATTCCGTGAGTATGTACTCTGGGGATTTTTACAATGGCATGATAGTATTGTCTGTTTATTTTCTCTATTCTTTTGCTAGTAATTCCTTCAGTGCCTTTTTAACCATTGCTGAACATGGAGTTACTCCCATAGAAGTAACACACGGTTTTAAGATTTCTTTCCTGACTGAATAAACCTTCTTCAGGCTCCATTAAAGTTAAAGGTTTTGGTTTTTTTTCTCTATGTGCATTTTTTTCAGAAACAGACACAGAAATTTGCCTGCCATTATCTCTGTGTTGTGTAATTCTTCTGCAGCTCTGCAGCATCAGCTTGCCTCCAGCTTTTCCCCACCGTTGGGCCTGGCTGCTCTGAATCGCTCTGCACCCCCTGTGAACTTGTCACTTTACTTATCCCCTTTTTCCTTTCCCGGTCATACATGGATATGCTATTTAATACAGGTCTCTCAAATCCTCACGGGATCCTGCTGTGAAATTTGCTTCACTGTGAACTTGGACCATATTTGTGTCCTTTATGTTACATCTTCTCACTAGTCACTGATTCAGAAGAGTATTCTCACATGTATCCTGACAACTCAGCTCCTTAACAATTTTTGGCGAGGAGCTTGTTAAAAGTCTTTTGAAAATCAAAATGAGTACACCTCCAAGATACCATCCATTTGCTTGCATACTAATGTCTCATTTCTTTGGTTTGAAGTGAAAATATTTTTCATTTTATGTGAACTCTAGAAGGATTTTCCTGCACGTCCGTGTAGGGTTTAAGGGCTGTTACTCATGTATAAATGCCAGAGAAGATCTTTGGCAAAGAGCAGCTGCAGCTACATGTCTGTTTACTGAATAAGTTTAAGTTATTCCACATCAGTTAGCTTTGAATTTAGTTGATTATATCATTGCAGTTTATTTGACTGAGAGGAGAGACACTTCTTCTTCGTTGTCTGATAATGTGTGTTTGATGAAGAGATCAGGCCAAGGATATTTCCAGCCGCTTCTTGTCGTATTACCACTGAACAATTCACTTAGTGACAAAGACTGCACCCGAAGAAGTGGTACCTGGACCTTGAACTCTCCATCTGTCAAACCAGAAAAATAATCACCCCCAAATCTTTGGCATTCCATGCCAAAGATGCCATTATCAGCAGACAAGACAAGTTCTTTATATTTATAAAAGGGCGGATTGCAGGCCTTGCCAAACCTTGTAACAAAAGGCAATTGTATAAATATTTCCGTTTTGTCTTTTTCATGCATGCATAAAATAATTTCGAGTCCATATTAAGGACTATGTTTTCATCACCATGTCTTAGAATGCTTTGGAAGTACCTCTGTGCCTTACCTATAAAATCCAAATGACCTTCAGTCTTCCAAGAGACAATTGAATTGTCTTCTTCCATGAAGACAATTGTGGATGACTGCTATTATAAAGACTCACATAATAAAGCTAGTTATAAATAGAGGAAGGAGACAAAATATTAGTACTTATCACAATATCATGCATACCTTTCATCATTTTTTCCTCAAGGTGTTGTAACAGACACACAGCCTAAAGCCAAAAGGATGAGATTTAATTTTGGCTGTTGGAAAGTTTTTAAAAGACTCCAGTAGAAGAAAAGGAATGGGACAAAAAAGGGACTTTTTCATCTCTTTACTGGACATGGAGCACCAATTGGTGTCTACTGACAGACATAGGCAACAACGAGGAAGGTTTCAAAGGGAAGAAGCAAGCAAGCTTTGAATGTCTTGGCTGGGGCTAGCATGAAAGAATGATCTCTGTACTTCCAGAGAGAGAGAGCAGGTGGATGATTGAAGAAAATGTGCAAGAGGAATCAGAAATAATGTCTCACAAGACAAAAGAAAATTATTATTATTATTTGACCTAGAACAAAAAAAAGGTAAACACCAGCTGCTGTGGAGTAGGATCTTTATTGTTAAGCATGCCCTTCTTCAGGAAATTTATCTTACATAGTGTCATTTCATGATTCCCTATCAATTTAAAGTAAACATTTTATTCTCAAATTCTGATTTGTGCTAAACCTGATTCTGAGTGACTTGGCTGGTAGCAGATGACTCCTCTGGAGGTCTAGTGCAGGCAAACCCAGGGACCAGGAGCCAAAATAAGCATCCAGATCTTTGTGTATTGCTCCAAAATCGGGTTTTTTCCTATTGCCATTGAAATAGAATAGGTCTGGGCTAAAAAATTAAATCAGTGAGCTGGAAGAGAAAGAATGTGTCTTACAAGGGAAAACTAGGAAGTTCTGTGCTAAACAGGAAGGTGCTTCAATCCTGAAGGTCTACAGGGAGTTAGTAATATACCAGCAGGATCTCATGGACTTCAAGATTGTGATCTGGTCAAAAGCCCTTTGCATGCTGATTTCAGAATATTTAAAAACACGATACCCATGCCAGACTTCTGAGTCTCAGGACCAAAAAACCAAAAATCTTTCTATATCTGCAGTAAGAATATGAAAAATAATGTAAACTACCAGCAAACTTCACCTTCTCTTAAGAATTTTAAAAATGGAGAAACTTATTGTTTATATTAGTTCACTATTGCATGTATTTTGGGCCAACAGGAATTGCCTATATGAAGTAATTAATTGCCAGATGAGTTTTAACAATTTTAGTCTGGGGCAGTGTAGTGGGTTGACCCTTGGCCGAATTCCAGGCATTCACCAAAGCTGCTCTCTCATTTTCTCCATGACTGGACAGAGAAGAGAAAATATTATGAGAGGATTATGAGTTGAGATAAGGACCGTGAGAGAACGCTCACCAAATACTCTCATGGCAAGAACAACCTCAGCTTGAGGATATTTATTAAATTTATTACTGATGAAATCAGAGCAGGATAATGAGAAGTAAAAAATCTTGAAAACATCTTCCTCCCACCCATCCCTCCTTCCTGGGCTCTACCTCCTCCCCTGCAGCAGTGCAGGGAGATGGGAAATGGGGGTTGCAGACAGTTCATCACATGTTGTTTCTTCCACTGCTCAGGGAGAGGAGACTTTCTCCTGCTCCAGTGTGAGTTCCCTCCCACGGGAGATAGCTCTTCACGAACTTCTCCAGTGTGAACCCATCCCACAGACAACAGTTCTCCCCAAACTGCTCCAGTGTGGCAGTCCTTCAAGAACAGCCTGCTCCAGTGTGGCTCTCCCACAGGGTCGGTCACAAGTCCTACTCAGAAAGCTCCAGCGTGGGCTCCTCTCTTCACAGGTTTGCAGGTCCCTGCCAGCACTCTTCTTCAGCATGGGTTTTCTATGGGTTCACAGCCTTCTTTCAGGCATCCTCCTGCTCCAGGGTGGGTCTCCTCCATAGGTTGCATGTGGATCTCTGCATTCCCTGTGGCCCACCGTGGGCTTCAGGGGCACAGCTTCACCATGGTTTGCACCACGGGCTGCAGACGAATTCCAGCTCTGGCACCTGGAGCACCTTCTGCCCCTCCTCCTCCTTTGACCTTGGTGGTTGCAGAGCCATTCCTCTCACATGTTCTTACCCCACTCTTTTTGGGTCCCAATTACAGCTGCACAATATTTCTTTTTGCTTTTTAAATACATTATCAAATAGGCATTACTGTCATTCCTGATGGGCTCAGCCACCTTCCTGCCAGTGGTGGGTCCATCCTGGGGCTGGCTGGCATTGGCTCTTCTGGACATGGGGGGAGCTTTCAGCAGCTTGTGACAGAAGCCACCCCTGTAGCCCCCTTCAACAAAACTTGGCCATGCAAGCCCAGTACAGTTCATGGTGGAATTTTGTACTTGCCAGCTGCAAAATTAATCACTCTTATTGATAGAGTCAACCTCTACCTGTACTTGTTCCTGTGATTCTTACTGTTCTTCATGTTTAAAGATGATTTTTATCATTGGGATATGTTTATTTCAAAGCATTTGAAGAGATTGGTTACATGGAGATTAGAATTATTATTAGAATGGTGCTTATTTTAATGATCTCTATTATGCAACTGTTCGTTCTTGATTATTAATAATCATTTCCTTTTGATAGAAACACTTCTGCAGCAACCAATTATAGTGCTTTGTGCAAACACAGGATTATGAATTCCAGTGGGAAATAAACAACAAGTGCAGTGGAATTTTAAAAACAAAGAGCTTGTTTTCATGCAAATGCCTCAGTGCTAAAAAATGGGGAAAATTATATGCTGGAGAAGCAGAAGTTCCTTCCAATTAGAATGTTTTTCAACAATTTCCACAAAATGCCTAAATTAAGAACTTAACACTTGCTGGAGCAGTACATCTCATCTGATATTCTCTCTCCAGCAGCAACCAATGTCAGAAATATGTAATCACAACTCCTCCCTAGATCCATTTTCCCTGAAAAGACTCACTGGATGTCATAGCTGGTCCAGTCTGCCTAATTAGGCAGGATTGCAGTCATTTACAAGAAAAGCATTTTACTGAGCAGATCCAGCTGAAAGAGGAGATCCAGCACTGACTTTGTGATTTGTTTCCTGGCTCTAATACCACCTATCTTGGGCAGTGCAGCTTGAGCAATTGGTATCTCTGTTCTGCAAATTCTTTTATGAATGATTATTGCTGTACACTTGATGAGAGTTTGTGTATCTAATGATAAGCCAAGGATGAGGAATTTGCAGAACCTGGTACACATTTGCTCTTTGCTCTACAAAGGATGTTCTATCTGTGAGAGGTGAGCTTTGCAGTTTCTTTTAAACAGCTGATAATGCTTAGGCTTAAACCAGAATACTATATATTACACATGCCCAAATCTTAAGATTAGAATAAGATACATGCCAAAAATATTATAAAACTGCAGTTAATTTTGGTTTTATCAATCAAGAGATTTCCTCTGTGTTCATGGCTTCAGTTTACTGTTTATAGCTCCATCCTGTGATTTTTTCCCCTAACAAATACAGACTTGGTATCCCTTATCTACAATAATGATTGCTTCAAATAAAATTTCCTTTCTGCCTGTGAAAACAATTCCAAGGGTAAATAGCAATTTGCTAGTGTGTACTTTAAATAAGCTTTATTTTGTTGATGTCATATGTGATTATTTGGAAAAGATATTTTATTCCCTAAGAACTGGCTTGTGCTGTGAGGGAACTCGATCCCCTGACAAAAGCAGACATACAGTTACCTCATGGTAGAAAAAAAAAGAGTATAAATGTCTCATGG
The DNA here is from genome assembly GCA_018697195.1 of Certhia americana. NCBI lineage: Eukaryota > Metazoa > Chordata > Aves > Passeriformes > Certhiidae > Certhia > Certhia americana. Next base: position 85,087,212 of record CM031857.1, on the reverse strand, counting down.
GCCCATTTCAAAGAAACAGACAGCAAATTCAGAGAGCCTTCATCCTACAAAGGTCAGCCGTGCTCCTGATGTCTGGTGAGCGAACAGACACTTCTCTCCTGAGATGAATTTCGCTCAGTTTCAAAAAATCACTTAGGGAGGTGAGGCAAAGCAAGGATGGCACAGCATAAAATGATTTCTTCTTTGAGCTGGATCTGTGAATTCTAGTGTGGTGTAAAGCAAATGACTCAAAAATAAAGAAAGACCAAAACCCCTGCTCTGGCAGGAGTTGTGTGTTATGGGCTGGGTGTGGGATGCAAGTACAAGGTACCTGGAGGGATAAGCCATGAATCTCTCCACCAGTCCCACAAGGGCTGAGATACAAGAAGAGATGTCCCTAAGGTGTGGTGGAGGTTGGCTGGGATGTGCCTGGGCTCTGGGCAGTGTTGCTGAAGCCCTTTGCCAGGATACGACACAGCCCAATGCACCCCTGGGTGCGCCTGGAAAGACAAGCCTGAGACAGTGCCCGGATGCTGCTGGGCGTCAAAGCACAGGTGTGGGACTGAAAGCAGTGCAGGAGTGTGTTCACATGGGGAAGGTACCAAGGCTAAGAGACCCTGAGCTTTTAAAGTTTTGCAATTGTGACTGGAGCGAAAATTCTCACAGGTCCCATATATCCCAAGTGCAATGTGGCTGAAATCAGTGTCAGTGACCTTTTGGTTTGATTCCCCACAAATAGAAATGTCAGTGCTACCTCTTAACTGCCTGGATTTTATTAACCTTGTTTTTCTCAGCTATCCAAAGGAATTCAAGTAGCTTAAAAACCAGAAAAAACACTCTGGCTATAAAGTAATTGGGTCTTAGCCTGCCAGCCTTGTCCTTACAGGGTGAGAGCTGGAATTTCATAACCACCCAAGTCTCATTGAAGGATTCCAGTAGCAATAACAGAAATACAGGGGTTTCCCCACCCTAAAAAAACCCCATAAAAAATCCTTTACAAATTCTGTAATTATCCTGTTTGATAAATTCTGATTTTCTCTGTTAGGATGCCTCTGGTTTTCCCATGAGAGAGAACCTAATCCTGCTGTAGCTGAAGTCAAGGGCATTTTCAGCACTCATTGCAATGGAGCAGATGCAGAATTACAGAGGATTCAGTCTAGATACCCCACAGCTCAGCAGGGCCTGCCTTGGCTGCTGTGGTGCTTTTGCCTTGGTGGAGTTGCTTTAGAGACATAAATAGTCCCTTCTATTTCTTTTAGAGTGGCAGTGTCAGTAAGGTCAGCTCTTGTTGTTCTGGGACATTGGGTGAAAAAATGCTGACTTAGGAGCAGGACTCGTTCCCAGGCACAGATGCTTTAGTGTGATTTGCAAGCCTGGCACACATCTGCAGGTTGTGCCTTACCAGCAAGCAGACAGTGTGGCACAAGTATAAAGCCAAGGTTTTTATTTTAAATTTTATTCTCTTTTGTTTCCTTCTTCTTCCCATGAGTCTTTTAAAACTGGCTGCTGCTTTTAAACCCAAAATGGTTTGTGCTTCTTCACAGGAGGTCTTACATTACACTGTGAATGTCAGTAACTACTGGGCTGACCAAAGCTTTTTTCCACCTCTGCTTACTGTTCTGCAGTGGCCCTAGCAGTCCTGTGTCAGGCTCTACACAAAACTCTTTTTGCTTATCCTCAAAGTTGCAGTTTTTAACTTTTGTCTTTTATTCACTCATTGGGAATAAACCTTGACTAGCCTAAAGCTCTGCCACCTGGTTCTCCTGGCAGCTTGGTTGTGGTTTTTGGTTCTGGCATAAAGAATGTGGTCACAGAATTAAAAGCCACCACATTTTCTTCTTCACACTAGGTTTCTGTGGAGTAGGGAAATATCTCATGGGCCACATAAGAATGGTGCTCTCAGAAAACCCATAACAGAATGAGAAGATGATTCTATGAGTATGGTTTGACCATCTTCAGCTACACACATCGAGTCTGGTGGACACTGTTGTCTAGTGATGAGTAAACTGGCCATGAAGATGCTAAATATGTGTCTTAACTCAGGGTTGTGGAATGGGGGAAATAATTATTTTTCATTAAGTAGCTGTTTGTGTAGGTATTTTACACTTGAAAAAAAATTTAATAATTATGCTGCACTCTGAACAGTGATAATTTGAAGTTTCAACAGCATGATAGAGATCCCATATTGGAGCTGCTCAGGAAAGCTGAAAATTCAAACTAAGAGCTTAATCTTTTCTCACTACTGTAGCCTTTTTTTTTCCTGATTTTGCATAGTTCCTGCCCTTCCGCCTCTCGCCAGGGATAAACCTACTGACCTCATCAGCACAAAATACATCAGATGTATTTTTAGATGTATTGTTTCTAGCTAGAAACAGAGAGGGCTGTTAACATGTGTTACTTTGAGTTTGTGCTTTCTATGTTTCAGAATACAAATAACTGCAGCCTTCAGCACCTTTGAAGGAGGTGGCCTTGCTGCTCTTTCCTTGCTCTTTTATGGACTCACTTGGCAGATGAAAGTTCTCTCCATCAACAAAATAGTCTTGTGTTTGGCCACTTTTGATTTGTAATATATTTGATATTGTTTATAACACTGCTAAATAAACATAATGATTACTTCTAAAACAGAAGGAAATAATGTGTAACACAGAAATAGATGTTTAGTAATTAGTACTTATTATGCAGCATCACAGAGACGCTCATTGCCAGAGCACACACTAACACTGCTCACCTGCCTCATGGTTTAACCATATATTTTATTACTTGAGTGATAATACAAGTTATGATAATGTTACAAGATGTGCCTGGAAAGCTGTGATGCCAGCTCCTTCATGGACCTCATTATTCAAATCAATATTAATTTTGAGTTATTCTTGTATAGGAAAAATAAAGTGGAAAGAATTGAGAAGCTTTTACAGAGGACCTATTTCACTAATACTCTTCTGCAACCTGGTGGGACAGAGCTCTGATTGTCATCTGGATATCACTCCCTCCCCTGTTCTTCTGGCTTTGTCGACCATGTAAGTGTGCTCCTAATTTTCTAATTTCAACAGTAAAATAGAGCATTTTTGTGCAATAGGGACCAATTCAAAATAATGAGGGACACCCCTCAAATTTTTAAATTGAAAGACAAATGAAAAGATGCACTAACTGATGGTTATGCTGACACATGTGTCCAAACACCTCCTTCTCTTCCTCTTCAGGGCACAGTCCTCCTGCGCTGTATGAGCCCATCATCCACGTTCTAGATGAGTAAAGCAATGAAAATACACGGGCTTTGGGGCTGTGCAGTTGGACACGCCTTTCCCAAGGCGTGCAAGGTTTAAAGGCAAGGGGATGGTGGATGTCTCAGCAGATGCAGTGCTACCTCCTGCTGGCCCAACCCCAAGCCCTGGGTGCATCCCAACACTATCTCTGTGGGAAGAAACCTGCTCCTGGGGCACAGTGTGAGTGAAATTGTGACTATATCAAGAAGGGAGGCTTGTATTACACAACTGGCCCAAATACCAGAGCCAAGTACTTAAAGGGAGGGAGGAAGCTCTCTGGGCCACCTCTGCCTTGACAAAGATGACCTGTGTTCTGGCCAGTGAGGACAGTCATGGGGACACTGGGAAAAGCAGCATCATTTTCTATGCAACTTCACTTCCTTCTCATTGTCTCTTTGGAAAGAACTCCCTTGGCTGCTTTGTAGATGGTGTTATATATAGCCCAAACACTTACTGCCTCTACCTATACGGATACCTATTGTGTAGCAAAGAAAAGCAGTGGAAGATAATTAATCCTGGAGGCCCAGTCCTCTCACGAAAGATCAATAAAGAGTTTTCCTTGCTATGTTTCCAGGTAAGAGAAGGGAGGACAATCTTTATTACAACTGACAGTTTCCTTCCCTGGAGCAGAAAGGTTTTCCCTTACATCTAGCAGAGAAAATAGTGTTTTGCACCTGCCAGATGCCGTTGCCATGGCAATTGAACTTCGCACTTACATTGAAGATGCAAAGCCCCAGGAGTAGGTACAGAGCAAACACAGCAGAGAGGGTGCTCTGCTAGGGGCTTCCAGGTGGCCCATGACTTTGTCTCCCTGTTTCCCCATTCAATAGATGGGTAATTTAACTTTTTAAACAATTTTGGAAGGGGTTTCAATTGAGCAAATGATGCTGGCTGGGAATTTTCTTGCCAGCAGATTGTGTTTGGGCTGCTTGCCTGTGGCTCTGGATGTGGGATGTCAGTTTGCAGGAACTGAGCATGCCTTCAGGGCTCTGCCAGCCCAGGCTGCCCTCATGCCTTGTGCCCTGCTGGGCCTGTCCCCTCCTGTGCCCAGACATACTGGTCATGGTTAGGCAGTTGCAAGCTTTTTAAAGCACTCATCATTTCTCTGAATTTCTTCACTGGTGCCTAAATATTCACAAGGTACCCTTGCAGGTGGTCCAGAGCACCCCAAAGTGCCCGGGGGCCATGAGACCACCAGAAGGCAATTTACTCCCAACCCCTCATTTCCCAAATGTCCCAAGCAAATGTGAATTTTGGCTGAGGACTTCCACACCAAACTTAATACCAAACAATTCCTGAAGGACTTTCCATCATTCAAATATAATTAACAAGTTAGAGAGTGTATGATGTAATGAGCACCCAGAGCTCCTTCTTGGGTTAACTGCTGCTTTGTTTTGAGAGCACCACACACAAGGATATGACACATTGATCTTAATCATTGGCAGGTGCCCCATCCTGCCAGGCATTCCATACATCAAGAGAGACTTGGCCTCAAGAGAAATCCCTGTTTATCAGCGTGCTTCTGGCAACAAGAGAGGGTTATAATGTGGTGAGAGGTGCAGCTGACAACTGCAGAGTGCTGTGTACTCACTGGAGGAAAAGAACTCCTATTGCACGGTGCTATTCTTTTTAAAAGATAATTTTCTATGGAAAATAAACCCCAAAGCTCAGAGAAATGTCATAGGTGAGACATTTCATTAGGACAAATGACTGACTGAATTAAATACTAATTAAGTAAGCTCTGAAGCAGCATGCTACCATCTTTAGCCTCTAGGACCTTGAAGAATTGGCTTTTTTACAATTTCTACTTCAAAAAATAAAAAACTGATGATGGAAAAAGACTTTTGCTTCAAACTACATACTCCTAAATATTTACCTCTGGTTACCTTGGCTGAGAGTCATGCCAGCCTCTACATTGCACTTAACATGTTCATTTCAGCTACTGCATGTTCATATTCAGGTTCCTTCTGTAGTTAGCACTGAAACAGAGGTACTGCTCTAGAGGCAGACATCCAAACCCAATCTGATGAACTTGACAAGTGCTTGTTCCCCTCTCTGTTTCCCAGGTGGAGCTGGTGGGGACGGGCACCATCTGCACTGGGCATTTCTAAGCTTGGGTACGTGGCATTTCTAAGCTTAGGTGACAAGTCTCATTGCCCAGGTCAGCTGAGAAGCAGCATTGCAGACAGGCAGGAAAGGCCAAAGTCCAGCCAGGCTCACTGTGTTTCCTTGAAGGATGTTGTGCTTGAATCTTTGTGGTAGTATAGCATGAGATAAACAAAAGGAGTAAGTGGGGACAGAGGGTGATGAGCTCTGACTACCCCAGCAAGCTGTCCCAGCTCCCCCTTAACACAGGAGAAAACATTTCTTTGGTTCTTTTTCTGCTTGTTGGTCCTATCTAATAACATGCTACTTCACGGAACATCATCTGTTTCTCTGGGTCTCCACAAAAAAAAATTCCTCTAGTGTCTCATGGAAACTGTCACAGAGCAAATAATAAACTGATCTGTCTGGGTAATTACAACAGAATCACTCACCTGAATGGCAGGAAGAAGGTAATGTGCAGTGGCTGAAGTAAAGTGAGGTTCTTCTCATCTTTAGCTCTGTGTTTCAGTCAGTCAGGCCACTCAGCTTTGAATTATCTCTCCGAAAATGCCACAGGAGTAGGGATGAAGCAGAGGTTAGTCTTAAAGGATCAGTGAAGAGTTTGTGTGGGGCTCAGTGAGGCTGCCACTTGTGAACATTTGGTGCCCTGGCATCAGCACATGCAGCAGGCAAGGATGGACAGCTGGACTCATTCACGAGGGCATATTGAAGGGGTCAGACAATGCAAGAGCATTGAGAGAGGGACGCAGCTTTTTAAAAAAACATTTGACCCCCAAGTACCCCCCACCACCCCGAGGTAAGAGTGACTTATGCTTCATCTCCCATCCATAAACCAGTTTCTCTTGAAAATGAACATATTGTACTCTGCAGAGGCGGACAATTTGCTGAATTTCATTTCACTCCTTCAATCTGCTTAATGAATAACAATAAGCTTGAAGGTTTCACTGGATTCCAGGACTGAGCTGAAATTTTCAATTTTAACAATAGGTTTTCAGACCTCACTTAGATTTGGTTCTGCCTGGATCACCTGCCTCTTGCCTGTCCTTGCTAAATTTTATGTTACCAAACTAAACCAGACACTCCATGTTCACCTGAAAGGCAGAAAGAAATACTCTAATAGAAAATTCTTGAAGGAGATTTGTCATGCCAAAAGTTACTGCATGGACAGATTTCACTCTTCTGGTAGTTAATATGACTCATTTTGAAATTGGATAATTGCTATATGATGGTGAGTTCATCACTTCAAAACAAAATGAGGTGTGGGTGTGTTTATGTGTGTGCAGGGCATTAGCACTTACTAGCCATTAAAGAAAGTATATCTTCAGTCTACTAGTTAACTGTTTTCCAAATTGAAGTCGAAATCCTCTGTTCCCTAAATAGTTAAAGCCCAGTCAAATATTGGTGGTCTTCTGGATTCTGACCACCATTCATCCTGGGCAGGTGAGCTCTGTCAGCTCTGTCCAGGATAGGGCCAAGGTCCTTTCAGGAAGGGTTCATCCATGGCTGGATGCAAGACTAAAGTGGAGACACAGAACTTGCAGTGGTACAGCCCAGACTCTGGCAAGACTTGTGGTCATCTAGACTGAACTGCAGTGAAGAGAGATGATCAGGGTAGAGGCAGAAAAGGATTCTAAAATAATCCTTTTGCCCTCATAAGCAATTCTTTTGATTTATGGTTATCATTTAATTTAAGTATGCTTAGATTGTATGTTAAGTAAAAATACAGGTATTCATAAACCTTTTTCTCCTAGAGATTCTAGCAAATGTATCTTTAGAACCAGATTCTTGAACAAGTCAGGACCAGGCTGCTTCAGAACTTTTCAATGACATGGACTGGCTACAAGAGCAAATTAACTACTCCTAGGGTGGAGATAGAAGAATTCCATCCCGTGTATTTTTACATTGGGTGAGGAAATGCAGATGTCTGAAGATTATGGGGATGTTGCTCTGCCTTCACTGAAGACCCAGCTTGTCCTAATATTTAATCTAAGTCCTACAAATCACAAATGAATGCCCTGAACTTGAGTCCTTCAGAGATAAAGTCCCATTTCTTAAGTATCATGTTCCAGAGAGACAGTAGAATTAGAAATTTTCTAAAGTGATCTGGGCAAGACTTTGAACAACATTTTCAAGTTAACCTTTGGAGCATAACTTTGGACTAGATGACCTCCTTCGAGCCAAATCTCCCAATTAATCTATCTTTCTCTGCAGGGGGATTCTTCCCAGATAGTTTACATCTTTCCTGAAACAGAGTGTACATACACAGACATTGAACCACACTTTGGCTTTGAACAAAAATTATTTTGGATGCTTTGTAATCCTGCTCATACACCTCAGTATTATCTTCACATAGCAGTTCTTCCTTGTGTTCAGCCTACAATAGATGCATCACAACCCCTACATCCTTTCCTGCATAACTCTCATTGAGTTTTTTCCCAGCCCAATAGGTCCCTAGTTGAATATTTTTGTATACCTGGACTAACCTGCATTTATCTTACTGAGATTTTTGGGTGTTTTTCAGCCTGCGTCTCCTGTTTGTTGAGATAATTTTGAATTCCAACCCTATCTTTTGATGTACTTTCACAACAAAGTCACCTCAAAGCTTGGTATTTACAGATTAATTAACCAGGAGGTTATTAAACACTTCCTGATCTCTCCCTCTGTTCCACCTACTTCTTACAAGTGAACCACAGAGGAAACATGAAAGACCAAAGGAAGATATTATTTTGCTATTAGATACTACTTCTGAGCTACGTTTTCACTGAGAAAAATAAAATCCTCTGTTATGGCCACCCATAAATAAAGGCAGTGTCATGACCTAGAGTACAAAACAGTAGAAATCCTACCAGGATGGAGGGTCATATCCTGAACCAAGCCAGCTAACACACTTGAGACACACATTCCCCTACTGAAGGGCAAGGTGCAGAAGGAGCAGTGGGAGAGTAAGACTGACACTTGCAGCACAGTGCTGAGAAATGTGCATTAACATCTTTTGTCGAGCTGCTGCCTTCCTTCAGAGAGCTGTACTGTTACCTCCTCCCACTGCAGGGTGTCTCAGCAGTCTCTGTGTCTCAGGCCCATGGCTTACTGGCCAAATGCTTTTATTTCACCCATGCAGAAGAGCATCTGCACAGCTGTTTCATATTAACCAATGTGTGGTTCACAGTTGTAGGAGCCATCTGTGCTGAGTACCATTTTGATGGCTGTCCTGATGCTTCTAAGAGTAGCCTTGCTCTCCCTCTTTTTCAAACATTATAGAGCCCCCAAGACTACACAGCTCATTTATTAAGTGAACAGAATTTGTTCCACATTGATAGCACTCTCTGGGAACATAGCTCTGAAGCTAAATGCTTTTGCCATGCACAGATGTCAAGCCCCATAAGGCTATCATGAGCCAGACGTGGAAATGTCAGCAGCCTGTTAAACAGGGGGTGGAGGGAAGCTTATATGATTATCTCCCATTAGCTGGAAATGTGAGAAAAAATTCTTGCTACAGAACTTTCAGCCTTTTAATCACCTCTTATTGATGGCTACAGCTCTTCCCATCTAAACATAATGAGGGCACAAAGTCCCGATAGCAGATTTGTAACCTTGGCCTTGCAAGGACCCAAAGTCTGGACTGTCTCTGCACAATGCACTCCTTTGAAGTATGCAAATAAATCTGTCACAGACTTGCATTGCATCGGTGCTGTAAACAGCTTTTTGTCCATCACCATTGGGAATGACAGACCAGGAAGCTGCAGTTTACTTCCAGGATGACACTACTGGCCCTCAGCTGTTTCCCTCAGTTCATGAAATTTTCTTTGGACAGGTATAAAAATAAGGATAAATTTCCAGACATGGGAGTGACTGTCGAGGGCGGCAGAATGAGTATTCCTTGTTGTTACACCGTAAGCGAGATAAGCTACCTGGGATAAGGGAAAATCTAGCTGTGCAAATAATGTTTTGTAGTTAAACAATTAAATTAAAGAGAAAATTTTACAGTACTTTAGTCCCATTGGCAGGGTGCCTATTCTCCTGTCATTTCTTTCTGCAGGCTATGGAAGCAGTTTCTCCCAAAACACCCTGTCTGCAGAGGTCAGAAAGGGCAGCTCACATCAGAGGAGTATAGATACAGACAGAACTTTTCCTCTGCAGCAATGGCCCTGCTGCTTGCCCCAGTGTCCTGCCTTCCCTCTGATCCTCTGCCAGGTTCTAGCTTTTCCAGCTCCACTCTTCCACTAAGCCCATTCCACTAGAGAATATCTATTGGATCATTCCCGTTATCACAAACTCTGTTGTATTACCAGTAATAGGCCAAATTTGAAATATCTATGTAACAGAAAGAGCTGGCACTCTTACTTCTGCATTAGCTCAGTTCACTGTAGAAATCCAGTTTGTGTATCTAATTCAGACTTAGATGTTCAAATAGGAGACCCCACAAAGTCTTAAGGAGAAACTGTGACCCATAAGCCTACATGACTAATGTCTGGTGCATTTTTAATAAAAAATCATATTTTCTCTCAGAGATAAAAGCCCTTCCAATAATTGATAAAGTAGGTTTAAGACTCATCATTTAAATGCTATCTATCAAAGCCTTTGTCCATGCCTGTACCCTTATTGAGAACCTTTTTGGGGAGATTCAGCTCATCTAACATATTCATAATTGTAGGTGTCTTCATCTGAACTAATCACTCTGGACTCCCTTTTATAATCAATAGAGGGAAATAGGCAATTTTACACTGTGACTCATCTGACATAACATCTGTTTTAGGATAAAGTGAATCATGCTCTAGAGCTGTTCCTTTTCTTTCTTTTTTTCTTTTTTTTTTTTTTTTTTTTTTCTCTCAAGGCATCTAGGTTTACTAAATTGAGCAGCAATATCTACACACCTCTCTCCCCTTCTGCCCTAGAATCCATTCAGATCACAACATCTCTTCTTTGGTTCTGAATATATTGTTTTTGCTTCAGCTTTTTCACTTATGCAGTTTGTGTTCTGGTCAGTGCTTTGCCATGACAGATTACAATATGTTCACTGGTGAAGTCCTTCAGGACTTATCCCTCAATGCTTTCTTCCTACATCTCCCCATCATTCTGCAGCTGTTTCCTCATGTACTGCCAGGGAATGAGCAGGACATCATAACTTCTGTGCCTTGTGAATATATGCAATCTGAGTAAAACATTTGTATTTTCCTAGGGCTGGCTGACTTATACTCCTGCTTTGCTTCTCTTCTCCATGTTTTCACAGTGTCCAGCTGAAGCCCAGTTAGGTGGTAGCTGAACACCCTCCCATCCTCAAGTTAAACAGGAAGAATACAGCAAATGTAGTTAAGTGGGAAGGAACCGTATTTCAAAGTCACATTCTGCATGAGACCAGTCACAAGTGAGCTCTGCAGAATGCAAGAGGAGCATTCTTACGGAGAGTTCATCTACTGGCCCCTGCAAGAGACCATGAGATAGGCATGTGTGCCATTAGTGTTCTCAGCACAAGCTGAGAATCCCATTTGCTTGAACTTTGCTAGAATTTCAAATATACCTGCAATTACCCGTTGATGTATTTGTTCCATAATGCCATTGCCAAATTTCAGCATGGCCTCAAATTGTATCTTGCATCACTACACCATTTACCTAGGTACCAGAGGCAAGCTGTGTTCCAGACAGCAGTAATCTCTTAGTTTTGCATTGATATAGTATTTAGGTGAGAGCTGCCTGGGGAAAGCTCATGATAGAGATACATAGGAGCTCATTCCTTCCTGCAGAATTTCCAGAGCCAGACCACGACTCTGTTGTGGTATGTGAATTTGCTTACTCCTGAAAGCTGCTTTGCAGGTGAGGTAAAAAGGCAATCACAAGATGCATCACGCTTTGTAAAGATGTGATAATCTCTGCTCCCAGAGATCCCTGAGGATCCCTGCAAGTCCTAAAATGTTTCTTTCCCCTTCAGAGGCACCTGGGAAGCTGGGTAGTTTCCCTGCTGTGAGATGCCTGAGTGGTGCAGAAGGCTGTCAAACCATCATTCTAATGTGAGGCAACAATTTCCATCTTTCAGAGCTGCAGAGAGGAGAAGGCAGAATCCATTGCTGCTGTGCCAACTGAGCAAAGGGATCATTGCTCACGCCTAGAAAGGCTCTGCTTAAATATCCACTGCGGTAGCTCGCTGGACTGCACAGCCATCCCACAAACTGAGCAATAAATTAGCTCACTCTGGATGGAAAAGGGACAGTCATATAGGCTGATCCAGAGAAATCCTATGCTGACACTCTTTCTTCCCCAAATGTGAAAATTAGAAGATACAGGAAAGCATGGGGTGGGATGCCCCATCCAAAGGCACTTAAAATCACAATGATCATTTACCTTACAGGGCTTTTTTCAATGTAATATCATGTATGAACTTGTGAAATGTGACCTACTTTTCTAATCCTCCAGTCACTTTCCATATTTCTTTGTACATGTTTGCTATTTTGTTTTGGGTTCTCTCTTTTTTTTTTTGGAGCGGGGGGGGTTTCAGGGTTTTTTTTTTTTTTTTTTTTTTTGTTTTTTTTTTTAATGATAGAAGTGGCTGTGGCATAAAAAACTTTTGGACTAAAGGGAAAAAATACAACCAGGGGGAGAGATTGCAACCTATTTCTAGTTTCAGAAAAAAAAAATCCAGCAATTCTATTACTGAAAAGGAATCTGTAGTGCAATATTAAAAGATAAATTTCTTGAACAATGAAATTACTCTAAGAAGGATGAATATTCAATTGCATATGTAAGGTTGGTGTTCATCCAGGAGAAAAAAGGACCTTTTATAAGGTCATATAAAACATTTACAGCAGTAGAAAATGTTACTCATTTACATTCCACAGTTTTTTCTTCTTTTAAATATTTTCTAGCAAAGAAAATGGTCTCAGGCTAAGAGAACCCATTCATGAGATTTGCTTTTCTCTTTGGTTAGCCCACTATGTATAGGCAAAAATGTAGTTTTGCTATCTGCTAAATCTGAGCAGTATTTAACAACAAGAGCAGCCCAGCTGAAACAAATAGTCTCCTTTGTGGAGGAAGAGATAATTCAGTGAAAAAGTGGCAGAGCTCCAATAAAAGGCTCAGTCCTGAGAGATACTTAGTAGCCTGGCAGTGATCCATCATGGCCCCCAGTTTGAAAACTGCAGATTTAACTGTGTCTGTATTGTCAAGCATTTTCTAATGCACAATACAAGAGCAAAACACCTCAGATCCTGCAAGACACAGGCCTAAACAAGAAGAAATAACCTGAGCACATCTGGGTATAACAGAGGTCTGTGAAATGCTAGGACAGCTGAAGAGGTAAAAAGGTTGACCTGAAGAAGCACCCGATTTATGTACAACTGTTGTGTGAGCCAGTTTTTTTTAGTAGATAATGACTGGTGAGCTAGCTCTATTACTACCAGCTGGTATCCTGTTCTTCATCTTTGGATATAGACTGGAAGCAATTAAAGTTAATCCTATTATACATGCTACATCGAAGATTTGAAAGCCATTGGCACTAGCTTAAATTTTTTTTTGGGGGGGAGGGGGGGATGTGGAGAGAGTTAGTATATTCCTTATCTTTTAAATATTAGCACCTCAAAGTTTTCATATTCTTGCAGATTCTGATTTTTTTTTTTTCTAAATTGGTGTATTAGACACTATGTCCTGAATTCCCTGCCAGGCTTGAAAGTTATGGTGTTTGAAAAGCAATAGTTTATTTTTTCAAGGATACTTTAAAATTCTATTTCTGGGGCTTTAAAGTTCTCTGATTTTTAAAAATCTTTTCTTATCTCGATAAAACTGGAATGATAAATGCAAAAAAAGTTGCAAGACCATTCCATATTCACAGAAATCTATCCAAATATTTAAATTCTGTTTTCCATTAAAGTAAGCCATTTTAATGACCACTGGCCACTTATTGCTTTATAAACATTTTAAAAATGACTATTTTGTGTCAGACCTTCATGGACTGCAATTATTCCCCAACAGTGGTTAATACTGGACGACTTGGAGGGAGGACCAGGATATATTGGATATTTTATATGATCTTTCTGCTTTCACAATGGAGAGGTTTCCTACAGGGATGCTTCCTAGCTTTGGTTTTTGGTCACCAGCTTTCTGAGTGGGACAAGGCTCAGGACTGCCCTAGGCTGAGCAATCCTCTAAAAAACTCGTACCTGAAGTGTTCTGGAGGACTCTTCCATCTAATTTATCTTTGAAAGGTAGCATCCTTTCCAAAAATGAATCCAAGAATCATTGCATTATGTGGATCAGAACAGATGCATATTTCTTTATTCCTCTGGTACTGGAGGAATCCAGTCGCACTGGAGAAAAATTGAGAGGATTAAATTGGGGGTTTGTTTCTTGCTACACATCTGCCTGTCAGCTGCTGAGTCATGAGCTGGTCAAAAGCTGATGGGTGGCTGGAGCTGCGTTTGAGATGCTCTTTTCTCATGCTCAGGATTGACAAAAGCAGCTCATGACTGTCTCTATGCTGAGCCATGTACAGGGTGTCCTGCACCCCTTTCCCCCAGGAGCCAGGGCGATAGCTTCTGGCCAGCTCCATTCCTGGTGCTGCATGTGCAAGGGGATGTGTTGGCTTCTGAAGCATTTCTTTCCTCCTGAACATTGCCAGGCTCTTGGGGGAAGGCTGGGGCCACATGGAAATATCCCATAGCTGTGGGCTGCCAGCTGGACCGCTATGAATAGAGGCTGATATTGCCCCACGAGCACAGACAGAAAGAGGCCATCCTTCCTTCTGTGGAAAACAGCAGAATGATAGTTCTCTTGTTTCCTAATAAGGAGATTTCACAGAGAATTTTAGTTTAGCCAATTTTTGTCACACATTGCTGGTTAATTGTTTTTTGTCTCTTAATTAAGTTCATCTGCCAGGATTTACCCAGAGAACTGTATCTAAGAGCTCTCTTGCTGACTGCAAATGTCTGTGGAACATTTTTTCCTAAATTATTTGGTTTGCTGTGTTTGAATTTGTTGATCAGAGTTGTCAAAAGTTTAGGACAGGACTTTTGGTTCATTTAAGGAAGGCTTCAAAATATGTAATTGGCAAAGTTTACGTTTTGATAATGATGTTAGAAGCTCCCACATGTCCCTCCCCCTCCAAAACCTGAAGAGCACAACAACAACAGATCAGAGGTGAATATAGATTTGTTGAGCTTCATAATAGCTACCTTAGAGAACCTGAACCCAAATCCCATAACTTGAGATGATTCATCGTCTCGCAACAGAGTCATCCAAAACTTGGCATTGTGTGGCTGCAAGGGAAAATTCCACAGCTTTGACATCTCTCTGATTTTGTTGTGCTTGCACAGTTAATTTTTAAAAGGCAAAACAGATGCCACTTTGAGAAAATCTAGTAAAGAAATTAAAGGGAAAAAAAAAGAGATGATTGCTGGCTTAACTAGAACAAAAGGAACAGAAAATTTTTCTTAACTTTATACGCTGCAAATATGTAACTGCTAATATTGTGCCTATCAGAGGAAACGGAGAAATAAGAATGATCCCTTACATCAGTAAATATTTTTTTTCCCCTTTTCAGATAGTTTTGAGGTACCACACTGGTAACTTTAATTTCAAGTGATTGTTGTTTCCTAGACTTTGGAAAGGAGAGTCTTCTATGTAAAAAAAAAACCAAAACCCAAACTTGGTTCCAAGTTGTAGTTAGTGTTTAAATATGTACTGTTGTGAGATACAGCACATGTCCTCCTGCCCTTGTATTTTAGTATTCATACTGATCACCTCTCATTTTCTTTTCCCTGGGTCAGGAAGAATTATCTGCACTTGTCTGGCTTGAGAAGAACTGCTGTCATTATTTATAAAATGTCTGCATCTTCCTTATATTTAATGCTACATATTATAGGTAATGGAAACTGAATGTGATGGACAACAAGGCAATTGCTACAATGCAATTTCTCAGCCTGTGCCTATTAGGGCCTCCCTACTCCTGGAACACTGAGTCCATATTTCCATTTAATGCTTCCAACAAACAGATAAATGGTTCCAGACATATGGGGTAGAGAAGCAACTCTAATCCTGACCAACTGGGAGACAATTTCCCAGTAATCCTGAATAAATCTTTCCCAAATCACATGAAACAGTCCATCTCCCACTGCAGTCAGGACTTGAAGAACCTAACCAGAAGACTGAAGCTCTCCAAAGTTCACTTTGGAGTAAGAGGGCACGGAAGCAAGGCCAGGCAGATGCATCACTGCATGCATTTTCAGGCCATGATGTGCTGGAGAAGCTTCTTCACCCCCTGTGCATTTTCTTAGCCTTATAAATGCCATGGAAATAGCCTACATAAAGACTTTTTATATATTTGTAGAGTGCTTGGTGAAATGGGAAGTAATTTTTGATGTTAAATGTAGTGGGCAACAAAGTTGAGAGAAAAATTAAAAAAAAAAGAAGCTGCCAGTAGGTGATGGTTAAGGAGGAGTTTCATTCCCATCTGGACATTTCCAGCTAGTCCATATAAAATGAAATGGTTTTTTAACATGTACATAAATTCCTAGTGAATCAGTCAAGAAGCAGTCTCATAAAGACAGAGCGTGAAGTGTAACCCTGCAGTAAGCAGGCATGTTGGCACCAGAAAAAAAAAGAAAAAAGAAACAAGAAGATAAATATATTTATGCAGACTGAATTTTCTCTACAGAATAAAAGGGGTTGCTACTCTGTGGCAAATGACACTGTCCTTGTACCTTAAGCAACCACAGTCACAATAAGTCTCTGAAGAGAACTGCAGAAAATGGAAAAAGCAAGTGTCAGACACGGTCTTTTAAGAAGATTATTTTTCCAATCGATCTTTTATGCAGAGGGAAACTGATTTTGTCCTATCTCAATCTTAGAGTTTGTTACAAGATTTGCCATTTTTCTAGTCTTCAGTGAACAGAATAATAGTTTGCTTTTTTCCTTCACCTTGGAGCGAAACACTGAAACCTGGAATTATTGCCACAAAACAGATGGGGATATTTCTCATGAAGATGAAAAAGCAAAGACCTAATAAATGAAGAACATTTGAGAAGAGAAGGTTAAAGCAGGCTCTGCTGCACTGTGTTTGGCATTACTATTTTAGCAATGTAGATAGTTTTACAAACCAATGCTTTTTTATGTTATAACTGCTGCATTGCGTCTGAAGGGAGGGGTGGATGGTGTTCACTGTTCACTGCAAAGGTGGGTGCAGTCTGGTCACAAATCTGGCCATACTTCAGCATTTCAAATCCCTCATAGCTCCGTTCTGGCCAAAGGGGTGCAGTTTTTCTCCAGGTTTTCTCCACGGCTTCAGCATCCCCCTTCCTTGGGGTTTTTTCCTGCTGGGACCAACCATTCTGACGGCATGAGACAGGGACACAGCCAGGACAGGGATCTGTTTTTGGTTTGGCTTTCCTCCTTGTCTCTGTACGCTCCGAGGTGCTGGTGGATGATATCACTAGTGACCTTGTGTTTTTGGTCAAGGACTGCAACTGACACAACTGTGTGAAAATCAGGATAAGAGTTAGAGAGCTGGGGTTCCAAGACAGGCTGTGTAGTGTAGCTGCATTTGGATATTCTGGATCATACCCCGTGTGTCTGCCTAGCTCTCTCTACCTAGCTTCCTTGTTTGAAGTATCTTCTCTTCCAGAAAGGAATAATCTGACTCTCTGTGGTAGCACAGTCTCTGCTACAGCAATTAGCCATTTTTTGTTCCTTATCTTTTTGACTGAGCAGTGGTCTCAAGAGAGGAAACTGAATTACTGGTTTGTGTGTGTGGTGTTAGTTTTATTAAAAGTTTTTTATTCTTTCCATTTCTAGTAATCCGAAAGTTTTCTTTCAAAATTAATATATGGCCAATGTTATCCCCTGAGACCAAACATGAAGAATTTGAGGCCTATCAGGGAGTTTATCATAAAGTTAGCAACCTGTGAAAGCCAATGGTCCTAATAGAAATTTATAGATTTTAATTCCAGAAAGGACACTGGGAACGCATAATATGATCTCTTGTATAACATAATTCATAGACTTTTACTTAAAAATTTTCAATCACCTTAACTAAACCAAATAATCTTGAAAAGATAGATGGCCTCATTTCAACAATTAAAGATTAAAAGACATAGCCCAGGGTTTTGTTCTGTTTTGCTTTGTGTTGTTTTGTTTTATTTTGCTTTGTTTTGTTCTGTTTTATTTTGTGTTGTTTTGTTTTATTTTGCTTTGTTTTGTTTTGTTTTGCTTTGTTTTGTTTTGTTTTGTGTGAGTAATTATTTTCACTGTCACAATACTTTGCTCACTTGTGTTGTGAGTTTATCATAACTGTAATACACATCTGTCTGCTCTGGAAAGAGTCTTCTCACATGCAAGCTCTTCTCACAACTGATCAGCTCATGCAGAAACAAATAATTTCCTCCCCTTATCCTGCAGGCTAATCAGAAAGAACTCCTTCATGTTTGCTGAAAGATATAAATTTTACATTCTTGTTGTGTAGTGTTTTGGTTATTTCTGGGGGGAGAAGTTGGTTTTTGTTTTGATTTTTTTTTTTTCCCTTTAGTATTTAGCTGGTGTGTCAGGACCTTCTTCACTTACAGGAAAGTGTTCTTTCCTTTTTGATCAAATGGTGGAAAAGCACGAAGAGCATGTTTTGTGTGCCAATCTGTCCTTGAGATTACTGATGCTGGATAGCAGATCTGCTTCTTTACACCGAGGCATTTTCTATTTTTGCCTGTATAGAAGTAAGTTCTTCAATCAGTGAAAATTTGGGGTGGATAAATAATAAAGCAAAGATGTGCAGGGCCTCGTGCAGTAAAGGGGCCTTTCCTTTATGGTCACTAGTGCTATCAATAATCCCTATGAGTTACAAAGATTTGCAGTACAGTATTGAAAGCTTTACGGAAATCCATAAAGATTCCATCGGCTGGCTTCCCTTGATCAGCTACATGGGTTACCTTGTCATAAAAAGCAATTAAGTTTGACATGAACACATGCTGGCTGTGATTGAGGATTGAAAACATCCTTCAGGTGTTTTTTAGTAACTACCAGAATAATCTCCATAATTTTTCCAGGCACTGAAATGAGACTGAGAGGCCTGTAGTTTCCAGGGTCATCTGTTTTGCCCTTCTTGAAAATTGGGACAATGTTAGCCAGCTTCCAGTCAACTGGGACCTCTCCAGATTCCCAGGATCCCAATTCCCAAGACTGAAAAATCATTGAGAATGGCCTCATGATGATATCAGCCTCCTACTTGCTCCTGGCAAAACAGTATTTAGAATGAATGAGGACCCTTTGATCTCCAGCATCTCACCCTTGGTAAAACAGCAATGTCACCAAAGATAGCAGGATGAGGGTTTGAACTTTTGTTGGAGTGTTAAGCAAGCCATTGTTTCGCATTTCCTACTTGGATCCTTAAAAAATTCCATTTGATCTAACTCCACTGCTAGTAGTCCAGAAATAAAGTAATTCCTTGGGGCATGAATGCTATTCAGACAAAATAATACCAAATTTTGTCTGCTTTTCCTTGCTGATATCCAGCATCTTTGCCAGCTCATTTTTCCTTAAAGAGGAAATAACCCACTTCTGGAATTTAGACTTTCCTGACTTCTTGGAAACAAGGAGTATGAAGTGTTCTGAATAATGTTCTCCTTTGAAACCTTCTCAAAATAGCCTTGAAAATATCTATTGCTTTGAAAGTTTTAAGTTCCCTGGGGGTGTAATTCTGCTGACATTGATGGCATCCGCCAGCAGAAACTCTGTTTCTGCAGTTTCTTCTGTGAGCTGCATTGCCTTCTGCTTGATAAGGAAAGCTGCATGAAGTAGGTCCAAACCCAGCCATGAATATCTTTTGCTGTGCTTTTCTCAGGCTGTGCTCAGCACTCAGGCAGATCTGATGCTGGTCTGACAGAGGCTGAACTACTCTGGTTAGTGGGGCCACCACTCACAGCTGAGGGAGAGGGCACTTTTCCCTCAAAAATATTTGGTATGGAAATACACAAGTATTTAATCATTTTCCTGGAGAACAAATCCTCCCAAGATAATGAGTATAAATCAAAAAGCAAAGCTCCCTCACATTACCAGAAGAGAAGTAAAAGTTTCATAATTCTTACTGAACAAATCACATGCAAGTGAGTCATTCATAATTGCTTTATAAAAATAGTGAATAAACGCTGTCTTATTCTATACTTGATTAAGCACCTGTATAACTTTAGTCAAAAGGATCTGTCTTGTGAGTATAAAGTTGCGGGAATAAGCTTAGTAAGAACAGCACCTTGTGGAAAGTATGAATCTCACAGCCAAAAATGTCTTTGGGAGATGCAGATCACTTTTAAAGCATTTTCTACTTCAGGAAGATTTGCTTCTGTGCAGAGGAAGAGATTGTGCTTGTCTCTCTTTTGGTAAATGAAACTTGTCTCCCAAGTTAGCATGGTAGAGGCAAGAATTTCATCTATCTAAAAATTAGTTCCTTCATAAGTTTATTGTCTATCTACCTTGATAATGGATAGGAAAGATAGTCCAATTGTGTTTTCACTTTGCTTAGTTACATCTTTGTTCACAGTACATTTTTTTCTTCCTGGAGTGAAAATACGGCTGAACACTGGATACAAAATAAAACCAAGCCAAAACCTTGGGTCCAATACATCAAAAGGAGAAAAGTTGTGCCATGCTGAAGTTAGGCATTCTCATTCTTTTAATTTAATTGCTATCAGTTTTCTGCCAGGGCACTTCACCATCTCTAAAGCCAAATTCAGTCCATGTAAAAGTCAACATGAATGTTCGATTTTGGCTTGAAAAATAGTTTGTTTGACAGGTATTGCCTCAGAGTGCTGAGCAGTCTTCAGTCCACCCACCTACAGCTTTCCTACTGACAGGTGAGCAAATTCAGCACTCCCCCAATCAATGTTTTGAGAGGTTGCCTGAGAAAAGAAAGCCTCAGAAAGCTCTTGCAAAGTGAAGCACAGAGTCTTAACATGGAGGTTTAACAAGTCCTCAACCACTGTCCAGATGGAGGCTGCCTTTCAGACCTGTCTTGGAAAACTGAGCAGTTCTGTGTCACTTATGTCTCATCCACTCGATGGGTTTGCCCCTGGACCCCAAATATCTGATGTATTTATGCACTCCATCCCCATTGGCTGTTGGGGTAAGGTGTTGAAAAACATTGGTCCTAAAATGGAGGATTCTGTGAGAGACATTATTGAAAATTTACTGAAATCCAAAAAGTTTATATCAACTGTCTTCCCTTGATCAATTAGGCAACCTTATCATAACAGGAAAATGAGTTTGTTAACCAAGACTTTTCCCTCATAAACCCATGCTGGCTGTTCACCAGGGGAAAGTCCTGATTAACAAACTTAATTTTTGGCGCTAGAGTTCTCCTCAAGGCAGTCTAAGGACTGTCCAGCACACCCTAAGAGAGGTGCCTCCATCTGGTTAGTCCACCTGCTCTTCAAATGTATATGAAAACTCCTACATTTAGGTGTTTTAATCTGTGAGGTAAGTAGATGTTGTGGAAATGGTAGAGGGAAAATTCCTGCTATCACTCCTGCTCACAGTTCAGGGACACCAAGACTGTTCCTTCACACAAGAACTGGTTCAGGTCCCTGCTTCTCCTGAGGGAAAAAAAAATTTGAGCAGTCCATACTCCTTGTGCTGCTGGTGTTTTCCAACTCAAAATGCCTCTGATCATTTTTCCAGCATAATTATGGTGATACTCAAAGATATTTGAAACAAAATGATGCAGCTGCCTTGTCATTGCTCTTAAGATGTAAAACAAAAGATAAGCAAATGCAATATTCAAAATATTGAGGGTTCATACATTTAAGGGTTTTAAATGCATTTTCCTGTCAATCCTTTGCTCAAAAATTTTAGACCCAGAGCTAGTTCACCAGACCCTTGGAAATATCCCTAGTGAGTGAGTCTGGTAAGCCAGATCTAGTAAAACCAACTGCTTTTCTAGGCCTGGGAAGTGTTTTTAGGGCCATGACAGTTTCTGCTAGATAGACAATCAAGTTCTTGTCCAGTGCTGTCATAGCATGGTCTCCTTGGTCTTCTGCGTGTCTCTCGGCCATGTCCTAAAATAATTTGGGCAGTCCCCATCTGCTCCAAAGCTGAAAGACAACTCCAGCTGCTCTGGCAACTCCTCTTGGGGTGGAAGATTTGAGGGACTAATTTGAGGAGTAATTAATTGTGTCTTCTGCCAAGGGAAGCATGCACAGCAGCCCCTGGAAGTGCTGTGCTCATGGTCTCTACTGATTTGCTTCTGATGAAGCTGAGAACTGTGCCTTTTCCTGATCCTGGGTACAATGGCAGCTCTGATTAATGCTCTTGTCACCTCATTTATTGATCCTTCCAGCTCATCTCCTCCACTTCACCTGCTTGGCCTACTTCAGGAATCACCTGCTCGGCAAGAAAGCCTCCATCTCTCTCCTATGAAAAATGAGACCTGCCCAACCATGGTCTGCTCCACAGAGTGGCCTGTGGTAGCTGGAGTCTCCTGAAGTGTTTTGCCACGTTTTTCACCCCACAACTCATAGGGGCTGGTTTAATGCTCTGCTGGGCACCACGGGGTGTCAGTGCCCACCTCCAGAAATGATGCTGACTGCTTTCTGAAGATGGTTATTTGCTTAAATGCTGCAGTGTGACCAGTGGAGCCCTCGTGCCCTTTCAGCACAGGGTACAGCCAGGTACACTCCCTTCCAGTGCAGGGCTGTGCTGCTCTGAGAGTGGCACAGGAGAGGTGTAGGTTGTGAAAAGGCTGAGGAGAGGGGAGTCCCTCACCACACCTCTCTCCCACCAGTGCCAGAAGCAGGAAAGGTCCCACTCTACCTTTTGTCAATGAGGTTACTAAATGGGGATGCAATGGCATTATAACTATTGGGAAAGTCTGGCATGGATTTGCATGTTGTTAAATGGTCCAAGACTGATTCCTGACATTGCCTGCTGTTGTAGAAAAGCTGTGAGTGTGGTCAGGCAGATAAAGGCCTCAGGCAGAGGTGATGCAGGCCCAGCACACGACCTCCTCCTTCCATGTCTGTTGAGAAAACACTTCCATACCTGATATTCTCTCTCTCCTGATGCCTGCTCACACCTAGTGACAGGACTATGACAGCCCAGGAGACTTGGCCTGCTCACACAAGGGTTGTAAAGCATGGCACACAAGTGTCCTAAGCTGTGTAGCAAGAGAGAACAAACCCAAGTTATCAACAAGGGTCTGCATACATCCCCGCCAGTTTTACCAGTGTATGTGTACTGCCCTGTAAAATTATTTTCTCAATTGTTTTGTTCTTCCAGGAGCAAAAGAAAAAGTTTTTACAGTTGCTGAAACATGTTCATTTCATTAAAGTTTGAACATGTTGTTAGTAGAAATTGGGACCTTAAAAGAGCAATTTTTCACCACTGGATGGCAGAATCTTCCTCTGGTCTAACAATCTAATAGCAGAACAATTTGCTAAAATTAAAGAGAAATTTGATCTGTCATAATCAATCCAGTGTCTGATCAATCCAGCGTCAGTGGAAAGATCTACTGGAAATGTAATTCCAGAGGCAGAAGTTATATATTTTAAAAACTTCTTCCTGACTGTAACACCTGACCTTTCAATATCTGTCCTGTTCACATGAATTACTGGGCACTTGCTCTTCTGAAGATTTGTCAGTGTCCCACAACATTAGACACCTTGTAAACATGGTGTTTTTATCTACACTGAATATTTTATCTCTTGAACTCCATGTTGTGCCACAATTAAATGACTGAATTAGGGAAATCACTACATACTTGGGGGATGTGTTTAGGAAGATGCTTCACTTGCTCATATTATATCCTGTTAAAAATGCAAACAATAGTTAGTACAGGTGCTAAAGTTCAAGTATTATAGTGATTGGACTATCAATGAAAATATTATAAAAGAAAAAATATATGTACAATACCTATAGGGAGGGTGTGGTATTTTTAAATCTTGGAACTTTTCAGGAGTTACTTTTAAATAGGGAAAAAATAAATGTATTTATTCACCATTGCTTCTTTTACTTCCAGCATGCATTGTGCAACTTCATTAGACCATGCCTAAGAAAAAAGAGAATATTGAAATTAATTAAGGCTTCACCCTTGTCAAGTGGGAAGACAAACTTCATCCTTCAGAGGGCTTGGAATTAGTTTCTATCAAGCAGAGACTATTAGTTTCTATAAGCAGAGACCATTAAGAAATTTTGAGTAGTTAAGAATCTAAAACTTTGATTCTTTTCTAAATTCTATTTCCATGGGCATAGAAGGTTTCCATGTGAAGATTTTCACAGAAATTTAAATAACCTTTGAAATAAATCTCACAACATTTGGCTATCCTTCTTCTGAGAGAACTTTTTAAAATGTTCAAATGAAAAAATTTCCCCAAATGGTTAGCCTTTATAAAGAAAACAAAAAGTATGTGGATAGATAAGAAAGGAGAAAACCCAAGGTGTGTCATAAACTAAGTTGTTCCAGTGCACAAAACATCCACTTTGTATCTTTGACTTCTGCAGCATTCTGTGGCAAGAGATCAATAGCATCATTATATACCTTGTACAGGGTATCTCTTTAGAAGTCTTTTTTCATGGTATTTTTACCCTTTTCTTTACAGGTCATTTATGAATTCTAAGCTTTTTGTTGAAGGGATTTTAGCTTAAAGGAGACAAATTAGCATTTATACAGATAGGAACTGCAATATGCATTTGAGTCACTTTATCAGCAACAAAATACATATGATATCCTAGAAAAAGTAAAAGAGAGAACAAGCAGGGCAGTATGAATGGAAGCAAACCAGAAGTCACGTTGACATCTCTACAGGGGTTGGGGATGCCACTTGCATTTCTGTGAACCATGAATCTCCTCCCTGTGTATCAGCAGGTGCCGTGCTGGAGCAGCATTTCAGGAGACAGCAGTAGCTCATATGGCAAACCCCAGTGAGGGGCTGAGAAGTTGCTTATTCTCCTCCTTCTGGCAACTGCCTCTTGGCTCAGGATTCCAGCTTGCCGTGATTAAAGCAACCCCCAGGATCGCCTAAGATCCACTCCACCCTCCCTCTATGCAGGGCAGCTCTCCCAGCGTGTTCTCCAAAGAGCATCTTAACCCTGAAATCTGCAGAAACGCATTTCCTCTGGGAAGCACTTTTCAAGTTGTGCCAGAGGGTAAGAGAGCCTTGAGAACATCAGGATTATAATTAAACAGGAATTTCCAGTAACTAGACCTAAGTGGCTTGAACAACAAATTTACTGCTGATAAAGCAAGATGAATTTACCAGTCTAATCCTCTATGTTTTTTTCTGTCCTGAATAAAATGTAACTTTGTAATTTATAGCGAGGGAGCACTGAGAAAGGTTCATTTTCACTTGAGGGCTAATTGCAGGCCCAATAAAAGACTTTATCAATGACAATACCCACCAGCATTACCGTTCACCTGAGTGCCAAGCTCATCAGAGAAATGTAGAATTCAAGCTGCCAGTTAAGAAGTGCAAAACAAGATTCAAGGCAAATAAACCACCACTCATGATGCTTTAAAATATCCTATTAAAGCTACAGTGAAAGTATAGAAAGAGTTTGCAGCATGGCCTGTAGTTTATTTTTCTAAAGACCTCCTCATTCAGCGGAGGCATGTAAGGATGAATTCCCAATAGTCAGACTCAACACAGCAAGTCACTGAGACACATTATGTGGTATTCGTAACAGGGTAGGACACTGATGTTACACCTGAATTAAACACTACATGCTCTCTGGCATCAGGCCAGCAGGCCTCATCCAGTCTCAACACGTTTTTCAGTCTTTTCCTTTTGGAAGAGAGGATGAGAGGTGCAGTCAGACTGTGCACTCAGGGTGGCTGCTGGAAGTGTCTTTCCCTGACCATGACCAGATGGACATGGAAGGGTCTCTGCTCTTGTCCCTGTGAGACTCTGCAAAGGGCACACC
Organism: Certhia americana; assembly: GCA_018697195.1. Taxonomy (NCBI): domain Eukaryota; kingdom Metazoa; phylum Chordata; class Aves; order Passeriformes; family Certhiidae; genus Certhia; species Certhia americana. Next base: position 85,061,992 of record CM031857.1, on the reverse strand, counting down.
ATGCCTCTTCTGTTCCTTGTTTTCTTACAAAAAACACTGTCTACCTAGTCCTTGGCCTTTTATTTTTCTCTCAGCTACCATAGGAATGGTAGAGAACATCATCTACACAGGTGGAAATTCCTTGAGGTCTCCTCCTACGGTTCACATCTATAGCAATATTAATGCTGACGCCTTACACTTGCTATATCTCTGCTGTTAAATGTCATTTTTTATGAAGAGTAGGCAAGTTTTTTCTTCCTTAATTCATGGGGAACTACTTAAGAGAGGGTTCCCAATACACTGCTAAGAGAATATGAGGCTCTGAGTGGCTGATTTTTAGTACAGCTCTTGTCTGACATCACACAGCCATCAGTTGCTGTGTCCTCATCCATTGCATTGCAGATTCACTTTAGAAGGAGCCAATAGACTATTTCAGCATGTCAAAGCTAATGTTGCGAAATCCTTGGGTATATCAATGTTTCCAAGCACAGTCATAAATGTCAGCAACTTCAGCAATGGAATGAAATACAGTAAAATTATGGTTTAACCTGTCATGAAGAGTAGGCTCTGAAAAATTGGTCATCTTGCTCATGTTTTGCAATGTATGTCTTTGGCTGAGGTCACATTGAGAAGTCACTGCTGAATGCTTAACAGAATAAGTGGTGCAGAGCCTGGTGCTTCAAAACTATTCCTTAATTTTTGCTTGTGCTTTGAACATTTATTTATTTTTCCCTTTTTTTTTTTTTTTTTTTGCAAGGCTATCCCTGCTGTATGAATGTCTCTATGAAATGCTGCTGTCTTTCAGCATTAATGTCACAGGTACAGGGCTTTGTCTCACTGTGACTGATGTATGTAAAACACTCCAGCTGACCTTGGAAGATCACAGAAAAAGCGGTTGGTCCTCCCTGTATCAGTGTCACCCAATCCATTAATGAGATGCCAATTGAAAGGTCTTCACTTATGGTCCAACTCTGCTCAGTAAGGTCAGGATTAAATGTAAGGGTTTCTTTAACTGAACTCCTCAGGAGTTTATTCCTTTCCTCTGGAAAAAGGATTTGTGAGATGGGATTCAAGCTTGATGTCTTGGATGTAAGGAAGAAGTCCCAGCATTTATTTCTGACAGCTTTTCTTCCAACAGTTTGAGTCCTTCTTAAGGCCATTCTGAAGGTTTAAGGGGCCCCTTTGTTCTTGTGCCAGCTCTGTGTGGATGCAAACCATCACCTCAGGACACTAAATTGTCTGGTTTGCCAAGGTGGAAATCTGCTTCTGCTTCATAAAATGGGGTCTGATTTGTGAGGGCATTTGGGAAAGAATGGGAGGTGCTATCTTTGTGACTCACTCTCTCAGGCAAAATGCAAAGTAGGGTAAAGACTGTATAGCAGCAACAGGGAATAAATAGGTTTCTGTTTTGCATAGCTGTTATCCAGGGAGACAGGGCTAGAGCAAACATATTCAGCGATAAGGCTCCTTTTTTTGTCTCATTGCTGGGTGTAAAAATCACTGCTCTAATCTTAAGCAAGAAGAATTTGATGCACAGCAAGAAGTGGCCAAAATAAATGAAGATACATGAACACGGACCAGGGTGGGTTTGTGCTGAGAGGAGAACCTGCAGTTCTTGTGAAGAGAACTACAAAGAAGTCTCTGCAAATTGAGGTACTTTATTTTTTATTTTAAGAAAATACAAAACTGCATCACAGTGAAATGAAACTCCCCATGTCTCCCTAGAAATGGTGGTTCACACTCCTCCAGAGGTTCTTATTCCCTCGATGCTCTTTGAAGGGTAATGAGGTGATCAGTGGAGGACTCCTGCAGCTATTACTCTTCCCTGGACTGAGCAATACAGCAGAGAATTAAAGCTCCCAGAAGACAACAGACATTCCCACGATCTCAATACATTTTATTTCTGTAAGTGGAAGAAAGCCTACAACAGAATTATTCACCCTTCCCCCACTCCCCATAACTTCCCTTATTGCTGCTTTATAAATTAAAGCTTGCAAGGGTTTTTCTCCTGAGCAGACTCTTAGGGCAAGTGCAAAACTCATTAAATGAAAACAAATGTTCAACCCTTCCCTGTTATTTCCCTCTCCATCTGGCCTGTTAAAAAAAAAATTCCTAAAACTGAAATAGAAAAAGGTAGGAGTTTCCTGTTTTGCTCACTACAGGGAAAGGCCAAGCTGAGCCCTGGTGCAAACAGTGAGACCATCCACCCAGCCTTCAACTGGGACTGATCAAGAAAGGAGAAGCAGTCTCAGAAGTGGGTGCAGGGATGCTGAACCCTGTGATAAGCTGGTGCACAACAGGAATTAGGCATGTATCTCCTCTTCAAAGCACAGCCCCAGACCTGCACTGAGTGCAGACCTATGTGCAGGCAGCGTGTCCACCAGCAGCTCAAGTTGGAAGTGCTGGAAGTGTCTTTCCCTGACCAGATGGACATGGAAGGGTCTCTGCTCTTGTCCCTGTGAGACTCTGCAAAGGGCACACAATGCCTGTTCTGTTCCTTGTTTTCTTACAAAAAACACTGTCTACCTAGTCCTTGGCCTTTTATTTTTCTCTCAGCTACCACAGGAAGGGTACTATATATATATATATATATATATATATATATATATATATATATATATAAATAAAATAGAGAACTTCATCTACACAGGTGGAAATTCCTTGAGGTCTCCTCCTACGATTCCTCTGTTGGCCATTTAGTAACAGTAGATGCACTCAGATTGGCACCAGCCATGGTGTGATGGAGTGAAATGCCACAGAGATACATAAGCATCATGGAAACACACAGTAAGTTTGCTTCTGCAGTGATTAAATGGAGTAGTAAACAATGGAACTGCAGAAGGGCTTTGAAGGGGTAAAATGGCCATGCAATGTCAAACAGAGCCCTTCACCATTTCAAGTTATGAAAACCCAGTACCAGTGAAAAATAAAACGAAACCCACAATTTCCTAAAAACTTAAGGTGGACTATACTGGGGTCCATGGGTGCTGAAAACAGCCATATTTCTGAATGGTAACTTGCCAGCAGTGTTGATAGGGGTTTGGTAATAACCCCAGAGCCCACATGGCAGTTTTACTTTGCCCTGGTGTGAACTAATGTCTTCATAACTCTCTGTCAGTGAATTGTATTAGCTACAGTTCAGAGCAATCAGTCTCTTGGGAAGTTACCATTTGACTTTCGCACTTGCCCTTACTAAGTAATACTATAAATCTTTGAATCATCTGGCTGCCTTTGATCTAGCTGCAAGTGTGTTGAATGCTTGGTGACTGGAGTGGAGGAAGGAGGGAGAGAAATACCTAATTGCTGTGCTAAAGTCATTCAGAGTGCCGAGAAAAGAGAGATGGATATGGCTTATCTTCCTAATGAAATAATTTCAGTTTGCAATGTTGCAGTTTGTGTTATCACACTTCAGAGCTGGGGAGGAATAATTATTTTTGTAAGTGTATATTTTCTGGGGAAAAAAAAAAGAGATACATTTAGTTGTATCTTAAAATGACTTCAAAATAAGATCTTGTCAATAGCAGACCTCACAGGTTGCTTGTAAATGGCACTTTGATACATGATTATACAAAATATTTAAACAAGACAGATTTGAGGAGGGATATGCTGCTAGCAGGTGGAGCACCCATGGCAGAATGAGGAACCAGATGATAGCGTAGGATACGCTGCTGCACTTGCAGCATAAAACCCCTGAGTCCTAAGCCCAAGTGATTGCAATTCAGAAAAAGCACTGGATTTCCCAAGGGTGGGATTTATTTCATTAAGTTCAGATCGTGCACAGTCATCTAAAGTCCCTTTAGCAGATAACAAACAGACTCAGCTCATTGCATGTCTGCTGGAATGTGGAGCTGACCTTGCTTTTTGTTCACAGTTATCCGAATGCTGCTGCTTGCACTGCCCCTTCACACAGGCAAAGGGGTAGTTTTTCTTCCCCTGAACATTTGTTACCTATGTTTTGTGAATTTGTGAAGTGGGAGAACAGACCCAAATCCTGTAACTTGGCTTAGCATGGGCTGTATCAGCATTTGTAACAGGTATCATCTGGTGGGCAGCTCTCTTGGAGTGGATCAGTCATTACTAAGGAGCAGCACAGCAAGATGTGCTGTGGCAGGTGCTTTACTGGGAGGTAATGTGGTCTGTTGAAGCTACGTTGGCCTTATTACACCATGTCAATGTCACAGAGACCACACTGCCCTGAAACCTGCTCAGAAAAATGAGAGTGATAGCTGTGCCAAGCAATATATTTAAAAAAAAATATATATAAAGGAAAAGAAGGGCATTATACTCAATATTTGCAAGGCCATCAGCTACATCCATCAGCAATCACATCTATTAACATGATACATACACATTGATAACATACCCTTTGCTTCTGAGCTTCCTTAATTTGAGCATTCAAGGAATTCAGGTACCAGCTGAAATGCTTCTGATTATTTTTCCCCTGAGTATTACTAGATGAAATTATTATCAATGATGAAGAATCTTTGAAAAATGCCTTCCTCTGAGAATTTAATTTTGGCATCCTTTTTTGGTAATATTTAATACTCTCTAACTGTTTGCAAACAAGAACAGAAATACATCTTTGAGCATGTTTGGTGCTCAAATTCAGCTGCAGCACCAGATTTGAATGAGGCAGCAAAGCAGGACAATCACCTTTTACTCATGAATGCTCTTGAGGTCAAAAAGGAGAAAATGCACCATTCTGCTATAGAGACTTCCAGTTTCTGAGGCAATCACTTATTTTTTGCTGTTATCAGCTACTTGTGTTACTGTCTGTTATAAAAAATGACTCCCACACCCTTTATATCCTTGTATTGTGCTTGTTTATGCAGTTCTGCTGAGGAACTTATGAAGCATAGGAAGCTTGAAAGTAATCATCCTATAATATTACACATAGACAACATATATGAGTGTTATGTGTGAATACATAAATATTTTTCTGGAGGCTGGTATAGTCAGGCATCCCTGGATACATTTATTTATCTCCTAAGAGGAAAAGTGTATCGTAGCATAAAAAAAAGTTTAGCTATATATGTATCTGTAGCTGTACCTATGTCATGGAATCATAGAATGTCCTTAGGGATTATCTTGTTCCAATCCTTGTTCAATGGGCAGGGACACTTTCTACTAAACCAGGTTGATCAGAGCTCCATCCAACCTGGCCTTGAGCATTTCCAGGGATGAGGTATCCACAGCTTCTCTGGGCCACCTTTTCCAGTGCTGCACCACTCTTATAGTAAAAAATTTCTTCATGGCATCTGATCTAATCCTACTCTCTTTCAGTTTTAAGCCTGGTACTGCAAGTCTTGCAAAAGTTACTCTCTCTGTCTTGTAGGTTCCCTTCAGGTAGTGGAGGACCTCAACCTTCTCTTTTCCAGGCTGAACAACTCCGAATCTCTCAGCTTTTCCCTGTAGGAGGGGTGCTCCATTAACTCGAGAGGGATGTTCTAATCAACATTGTAGCCCTTCTGTGGACTCACTCTAACAGGCTGATGTCCTTTCTGTGCTGGGTCATATCCCAGATATTCCCAGAGCTGGATGATATCTATTTCCACAAACTGAAAAAAATAGAGAGAAATAAATGGGCAAAATGGACACCCCCCCCCCCCACCCCCCTCGATTCATGGATTTGAAATTAAATCATATATCAAGGGCTCTGACTTGGCCATGCAAAGCAGCAGTGGGATCCTTGCCTTAGACTCTCTTACACGGGCTCAAGCCTTCTGCAGCTTAGAAAGACTCAGAGGGAAATTACACGTCCAGTCTATCTCTGTTGTCACAGACATGTCCACAAATGTGAGTTATGTAGTGTAGTTTTCTGGTTACCTGCTCCTAAAATATATGTTCTACATAGGTCTATGAATACCGCAGAAGAAAAAGGGATGTATGCCTTGTGACTCCAGTCCTTATGGGAAATACTATTTTCTGCTTAAAATATACCAGGGTATTGTGGTATTGAATTTCTGATGAAAGAGGAAGGCTTTTGATTTTCAAAAAGGGAAATTGACAGGAAAGCAAGTTTGATTTGCATTTTTTGAGGAAAAATACTGACATTTTATTATATGCCAGGACAAACCTATCCCCTTCCCATTTTTTGTGAGCAGTAGGGAAAGCATATTTTGTGAAACACACTTCAACTGTATTTAGCTTTGAGGCAGGTGAGACCCAGCACATTGAAAAAATGTGCTTGGTGAAAACAACAGGCAAGAAATCCAGGTGCCAGACTAGTGAGAATCGGGCACTGAAAGCACTTTTCTGTCCTGTAACAATCAGATGTGTAAGTAACAAAAACCACACTGCCTGCTTTCCTCCAGTATGTGGGACTCACCTCTGTGACTGCTCAACTGGATGCAACATTTGGAGAGGGGAAGGGTTGCTTTTCTTTGGAAAGGCAGAGAGCAGGTGTTGCAGTGCACTTTCCATCTGCATGCTTTGGTTAGTTCCCTCTGCCATTAGGAAGTGGTCCCCACTTCCCACATTTGCAGCGGAGCACTCCCACAGTGTAAAACAAGACAGGGGATGCAACCTTCAGGTCAGCTATCAGGATCAGCTCTCCAGCCCAGTGCCAGTGTCTGAAGACAAAATGACAGGAGGAGGTTGCATGAGAAATACTAATTCCCACTAATGGTTGAGAGCAGAGGCACATGCAACAGTTTGGTTTGATGCTTTTTCTTTAGTAGTGAAGCAGGTCATCTTGGATCTGCTCCAGACAGCTTATTCTTGTCTTGTAATAGAGTGAATAAATATAACTCCTTGCTTGTAAGGCCAGGTCCAAGCAAGTGACTTTCCCCTGGGGAAGCTCCATCAACCCCTCTTCAGCTCTACCAAGTTCCTTTGATTAGGCTGAGTGCATTATATAGTAATAACCCTCTTCAGTACTTTGGAAAACCTGTAGTAGAACCAGCATATAGGGTGTGTGGCAGTCTGGATGGACAGATAGCCTAGATCTGATCACAGCAGCAACATCAAAAAGAGCAGCAGGATAGCATGCCTTGGCAAATGTGGTAGCAGGAAAAAAGTGAGAGAGAGTGAGTTCAAGGAAGCTTAAACATGACACCGGAGGTGGTTGCAGCTCAAGCCCTTGCATCTGTAGGCACAGACAACATAACTGAGCAGTGGGAGCAATCAATCCCTAGGAGAGAGGCCACCCACCTGCTTGCCTGGGGCAGCTGCTGCCTTGCACCTAATCTGGAGCTGCCTCTGCTTCAAAACACCCCTCCAGGGCATGGCAGCCACTGCACTGGGGCACATGCAGCTATCTCAAAAGACTGGGCATTTCTGAGTGTTTTCACAAGCTTTCATGAAGTTCAGATGCCCCAGGATAAACATACAGACCTCTGCAATTCCCAAGTGCAACCAAATTGTTCTGAGCTGCTGGCCTTCACATCACTAACTTTTTAAATGAAGAGAAAAATCCTCAGAAAAGACAGAGTTTTTCCTTTAAGTTTCACTATCATTCTACAAGAACAGCAGAGGTTTACTCTATGGTGAATAGAGAAGCATGTAGCTCTTTCCAGTACCTATGCTGCCTGACAACAGCAGACCACAGCTCTGCTGGAAATAGCTGCATGGAGCAATTTGCACATCCAAGAGTAGGTGGGAGCCAAACCACTGCTGTGGTGGTCTCCTGGGGGTGCAGCATTTTCCTTCAAAATCCCTTTCCTTGAAATCCCTTCAAGCTGTCTTGATAGCCCTCTGGGCCAGACCTTGAAAGCATTTCTCAACCAGCCCTCTGGCCTTGGCACAAAGCCTGTGACAATCTTGTTTCTCTGACAAGGAAACCCTCTCCAGTAAAGCCTCTGATCTGACAATGTGGAATCATACCCATCATTTAGATCCACTTAAAAAGGATGAAGAGCTTTGGGACTGGTATGGATGCACTTGAAATAAGAAACCTTGATTCTATTGAGTGCTTACTTTGGGTATGTTCTTGGTTGCTCAGCTGGGAGGTCCAGCCAGCAGTGTCTTGGAGGCTGGACATTTGCAGCCCTTCAGGGAACTTAGGGCTGAGAAGCACCTTGCTGACCAACAGCACTCATCCCCTTGGCAGAAGGCTGCCTTCTCCACCTTAAAGATAACAAAGTGAATGAAAAACTATATAATCGAGCTTGGTCTGAAAACAAGGCAGGTTGGGGAAGTCTGGATGGTCTCCAGAGAACCAAATCATATTCAGGTCCAGTTTTAATTATTTTTAGAGCAAGTATCTTCAGTTTAATCATGTGAAAAGCCTCTGAATTTTGTCTAAAAACCAAATAGGTATCAAAAGGTATTCCTGTTACACTTTTACATGAAGGCTTTCTGCTGGTTGTTGCTAAAGGCAATCATCTCTACATCTTTGTAGGACTTGTAGCAGCAAAGATCAAGAATCGAATCTCTCAGTCATATTTTTGTCCCTGCAATCCAGTACTCTGCTTTTTACCTTTTACCAGTGAAAATCTGTAGTTTCAGAATACAGCTGGTAGCTCCTGTACCTCTCTAGGCTCAGCCCCTTTCTTCTCCTTCCTTTTGTGTATGTGTCTCTTCCATTTTACCAGCCCCATCAAGGAAATAGATGGTTGCTATGATTATGCTCCATGCTGACTTAAATGTTGCTAACAGTATTAAAGGATTGCTATAGAACAAAATGCCCCTCTGGGTGAAAATACAGTAGTTATATGTGGAAAACCTGGGTGTTTCCATGCAGTCAAAATACAATTTAAAGCAGACAGGTTTCAAAAGTGCTTTAGTTGGGCAAACATAGTGCATACTTTTGTTATCAAAATATATACGGATCAATATAACTCTTTGAAATCACACAGGGTCTCTGCTGGAAGACGATGAATGAAAATTACTCTGTCTAGGATTTCACATTGAGCTCTGTTTGCTCTGAGACTGAGGGAGAGGTTAAAGAAATGCTGATGCTGAGGGTATCGGGCAACCTCTGAAAGTCCTTCAGCTTTTCTTTGGTGTTTTCTGGCCAATGAATATAAGGCAATGGAAGTCAGGCATAGTATTTGCTTCAGATCCTGCGAAGTTGCAAGACACAGGGTTATAAAGAAGTTATTGAGCCCTAAAATCAGGGGTTCTTTTTAAAATAACATTCATTAATTATGGTTTTCTTCTCTTTTTGGGATACTTGTACTTGGATTTCTGTTACGATCAACTTCTCAAAAATTAAAAAATGGAAGTGTTTAATGCTTTGACATTAAACTTTTAATGCCTTTTTTTTTTTTTTTTTCTTTTTCAGAAAGGGGGCATGGTTTGCAAAAATTTAGTTGGAACATGTGGATATTGGAAAAACCCCAGGTCATTTCCAACTGTTCATGTCCCATCTTCCTGCCTGAGACTCCAGGCCCTCTTCAGCTTCTTATCTCATCAGTCTTGATGCAGCTTTTTATATTATTGCCCCTGCAGGGATGAAAACAAGCCCCACTGACAAATAACTACATGCACCACAGACATACAGCTTCTAGATCAACCTCCCCATCTGTACCTTGGGCCAAGGGCCAGGTCCTGAGAGCTGGGACAAAAAAAAAAAAAAGAAAAAAAGGGGTAAACTGTTTTATTTGTTTTCTGTACACCTGGACACAAAGAGGGTCCAGAATATCCTTGCCATGGTGATGCAAGGGCACAGGTTGTCTGATAATTTGAAGGCTGGATAATAACTGCCTAACTGCATTTTTTGAGAAAAGTGCATATGTTTCACAATGCCTGCTAACAAGCTGTAAAGGAGTAGCATAGAAATCGGCATCCCCTGCCCCCGCTGAGCCTAGAAAATGCTATTTAGAGCAGTTTGTTTTAATTTTAGTGGAGAGATTTGCTTTAAAAGCCTGTGCTCTCTATAGTATTATGCAACATATGCCCTGAAAGGCATGTTATTTAATCTGTTTTCTTGTTTGTGTTCTATTTAATGCTAAAAGGAAAAAAAAGGGAATACAGAGGTTTTCTACTGTCCTCCCCTTAGCAGCTTTTTGAGGAGGTTTGAGGAGCAAAAGCAAGGAACATTATATTTCTGCTCCAGGAAATATGGCATAGGATGGATGCATTTTGGACTAGCAGGAAAGAAACCTGAAGATGTGGAGCCAATCTCTGCTGAGCCCTGCATGCAGGAGTGGAGACTGTGCTGCCAGTTAACGTAAGCAGCTCAGGGGTTGTGTGGTTTGGCATTTCACAGGCAGTCCAGACATTTCAGGGCATGGCAGACACCGCACAGGGCAGCTGCTGTGTGGTACCACTGACAGCAGCAGCACAGGTTCAGCTCTGCCTCCTCACATCTGAGTGATGGGCTCAGTCCAAAACTTCAAACAGAAACTGATGGGACTTGGAAAAAAATCTGCTTTTTTAGCACAAATTAAAGTGCAGGATGGCTCCTGTGGCTATCCTCAAGAATAATGGCTCTATAGCCCCTGTCCTTACTATTTCATGAAGAGAAACCCAGGACAATTCCTGCCGTGAATTCCTGTTCATTTTGGGGTAGTGAGGTGCTGCTCCACAGAAAAGAGTTTTGTTTCTTTGTTAAGCTGCAGGATTTCTGCCAGGTGTTTGGCTTCTGGCCTCATCCTGCACTTCTCATGGATTGAACTGAAATAGTTACATTCTCAGAGGGCTCTGGGGAGCATCCTCAGCCCTGAGTTCAGGTATAGCTGCTGAAACATCCCCAGGGTGGTGTTTTGGGGTTTAAAAATCTCTCACTCTCAGTAAGGGCAGCTCTATTTTCCCACCTTTTGCCAGCAAGAAGAAAGTGATTCCCAGGAAAGAAAATATGTTAGAGCCCTATTGGAGATATTTTCCCAAGGAGAGGTTGGGAGGGCATGGGGTTAAGGGAAAGTGAAAAGGGAAAAGACAGCGTTCAGTGTCTGGGCAAGTATTATACTGAAAAATTCTTATACTGCTGTTGGTCTCCTCAGCAGCTGACTCCGCCAAGACACAGCCCAAATCTTCGGGGCAGGAGCAGCCTGGGTGAAGCCCAGAGATCCAGCAAGTTTCTCACCACTGGCCATAACTTCCTCCTAGACAAGTAGTTCTTGCTGATCACTGCAGGACTTTCCCTTGGCGTGGAACAGGAACCCTCCCAAGTTTCCTAACGCAGGTCACGCTCTTGCACTCGACAGCCTGGTGCATCTCCTACCCTTTCTGCAGCCCCATCTGAGGCTGCTACTTGCATGGAAGAAAAGTAACACAATATAATACTCAGATCATGTAGATTTTTTCAAATTTTTTTTTTTTTTTTTGAGGCACTTCAGGAGAAGGGGAGGAAAAGAAAGAGACTCTTCGGTCTGGATGTGGGAGTCTTGGCACCCTGTATTCTGCATCTGTCCAGGGTGGGGTCAGACCATGACCATTCCCCAGGAAAAAGATCCTTCGGTGAGTTTTCTCTAAGGCTGTGAAGCTCCTCTGATGTCATGCCCCATGGTAGCTTTGCAGGGGACAAAGACAACCTCAGTCCCACAGCCCTGGCCCAAGCACATCTCACCCTCCTAGCGAGCAGAATTCTTGGCTGTACTGTCACAGCCCTAACTAAAAAGAAAAAAAAAATAAAGAGAAAGGAAGCAAAATGCAGTGTTTCCCACAGACTTCCCCAGCTGCATGATGTAGTTGTGATCTAAATACCCAAGGCAGTGTTTTCAGATCTTCAAGTTATCACACCAGCTAGTTAAGGGATTTTTATTGGCACAAAGGATCCTTTTCAGTCAGTGGCTGAAGGAAATAGGACTAACCTGGTCATAAGGAGGGGCACTGCTTCAGCTCAAGCCCCCTAAATCCTTTCTCTTATGTTAGGTGACTTGACTGTCACAAGTGACCATACTTTGAAAAAATCCTCCTTGTCAAAATTTCTGATAGCGAAATCCCTCTTTAATCTACCCCAAATCAGGCCATGCTGCCCTTTTTCGTGCTGCCAGAGTATCCTCAGCAGTGCCATTATCCAGGAAGATGACAGGTTCATAAGAGTAATGGCAGCTCTGGTGAGGGAATGCAAAACTGGTCCTAGATTTCGTCATATGCAGAGTGTTGCCCAGATGGATCAGAATTTTCTCATGGAGCAAGGCTTGGACTACAGCTTCCTTCAGTGAGAGGAGGCAATAAAACAGGGCCCTCATTTTTTAAGAGCATAAGGAAGGGTCCACTTCTCAAGTGAAAGTTTTCCTTCAATAACCAAGTATGAATAAAAAAAAAAAAATGTGGAAAAACAAGGGAGAGGCCAGGCTTAAAAGCAGTATTTGGGTGGGATGCTTTGTAGTTGGGCACTGCCATGTTCTGGGTTCTGGCTCTACCTCAGGGGTGTGTTGTGGCCAATAATTCTAGAAGTACCTCAGTTAGAAAACAATAATTAAAGAAATACATGGAAATAAGCTGGCACCTTCCTGAATCAATACAGCTTACAGCAATCAAAGTAAAGAAAAAAGCATTTGATTTTATTTGCTTTTGGATATTTTTTAGGGAACCAAGCACTTGAAAACCCTGATGGTATTTTACTGAGTAGATGAATAAATATGTGGTGGCCTGATCCTGACTGGATACCATGTACTCACCAAAGCTGCTCTATCACTCTCCTCCTCAGCTGGACATGGAGGAGAAAAACATAGAAAATAGCTCATGGGTCAGGATAAAGGCAGGGAGACAGCACTCACCAGTTACCATCACAAGCAAAACAGACTCAGTTTGGGGAAATTAATTTAATTTATTATAATTTATTATCAACCAAGTAAGAGTAGGACGATGAAGACCAAACCCAAATATTAAAACAGCTTCCCCCCACCTCTTTCTTCTTCCCAGGCTCAACCTCAGTCTTCCATGAATTTCTCCAAAACAAGTAATTCCCACATAATCTGATTCAGTGCTGGTGCCTTCCATGGTGTGCAGTCCTTCAGGAACAAGTTACTCCAGAGTGGGTCCCATGCTGGACCAGGTTTGCTGGCAGGACTTGTGACTCAACAGGGGACTCATGTCACAGGTCCTGCCAGGGGCCAGCTCAATGAGGGCTTCTCACAGGATCACAACCTCCTTTGGGTATCCTGCTCTGGTATGAGGTTCTCCATGGGCTGCAGGGGCACAGCTGCCTCACCATGGCCTTTGTCACAGGATGCAGGGGCATCTCTGCTCCCAGAGCCTGGAGCACCCCTCCCTGTCCTGCTTCATGGACCTCAGTTTCTGCAGGGCTGTTGCTCTCACATATTATCACTCCTCTGTTTCAGCTGCTGTTGCTCAGGGGGTTTTGTCCATTCTTAAATCTGTTACCCCACTGTCACCAATCCAAGGCTTGGCCCTGGACAGCAGCAGGCCTTTATTGGAGCTGGATGGCACTGACTTCATTGGACACAGGGGAAGTGCCTGGCACCTTCTCACAGAAGCCACCCCTGTAGTCCCCCATTGACAAAACCTTACCCAATACAAGATAAAAAAGGAACCTGACTTTCCTAGACAAATCCAAATTAATCAATTAACTTGAGAGAAAGCAAATTAAAGTGCTGGTAGTTTAACAATGAAAAATCATACAAATTTTTATGAGTTGTGGAAAAAAATTCTAGAGTGTCCCCAAGTTAAGATAGCTTGTGGAGTATCAGGAAAAAAATGTACCAAGCTTTCCCCAGCTAACTACAGCTTCATTGTTTAATCACTGTGCCTTCTCAGGTTGGTGGAAAGAGATGGATGATTGTGAACAGGAGTGTAAAAAGAGGGTGTGTGTGTGGATATTGGTGTGGGGGTGTGGGGGTGTGTATCTCCACGGATGCAAAGGCTGGATGCTGAGCATAAAAGCTTCACTTTTAGGGTAGTCTCAGTCTTTGTGTCTAGTTCAGCCTTCTTTTCTTTTTCCAGTTGTGCCACATCCCAAGTCGACAATCAATGGAAGGTCCTGCTTTGATATCAAGCTTGTTACCTTCTTGGAGCAAGCACATGTGGAACAAACAAGAAGAGATTGTTGTAGTTGCTGTTGGGTGCTTTCTGAAGGAGAATTTCTGTCTACAGAGGTGGTTGGGATGTTTTGGCTGTGAGGTGGGAGGTAGCATGAGAGTCAGGACAGCTGCTCTGTGCTGGCTGGGTTTCATTTCATGGTTTGAGTGGGGGTGATCTGTCAGTTTTCCTCCTGGCCCAGTGGCTGAAACAAGCAGGGAGCCTCCATCCTGGTGGTCTGATAGATGATCAGTTCAGTCTATAATTCTTACAAAGGCCTTGAGGCAATTTGCTCTGCCCTGCAAATACAAGATACAGTCATGCTGGGTGCCAAAATGAGATGTCAAGTTGCGCTGCCCTTTTCAGTGAGATGAGAAATAATCCTTGGACATGAATGCATTCATCTTGGAGGTCAGCCTGCAAACCCCTCAGGTTTTTATATAAGGGAGTAAACCTGGCACCTGTGCACTGAGCAGGCTCAAACAGGCCTGCACACCCTCCTCTGCACCTGCACTGGGTTTTTATCTACACATCAGGAATTTACACAGGGATGATGGCAGCTGCCTCTGCAGGGGTGACATCCTGTCCCTGCCAGTAGCCTGGAGAGCCCATGGCAGCATCTGTGGCACAAGACCACATCCTGTACTCCACCAGGTTCTGCTGCATCCCCTGGCACTCCACAGCATGCTGTAGCATCCTGCTGAATGCCACATCTCTCTACAGCCTGCTGCCCTATCACTGGAGCAGAATTCATTTACTCTTTCTGGCTGTGCTGGCGCAGGGGAAAGGTGCTGCCTTCCCAACCAGCCCTTCCTGGCTCATCTAGAGATGGCAGCCAAATGTGAGTGGAGTGGTTTTGGCCTTTGACTGAATATATGCACTGGGGTAATTTAGTGCAGAGAGATGGCTCACTCCTCAGCCAGTGCATAAATGCATCTCTTCAGTTACACAGGACTGCAGAGAGCAATGCTGAGTGCCAAGATTCATGGAGCCACATGTTTAGCAAGGAGATGAAAAGGAAGAAAACACCTTACTAAAGCTCAGCAGCACCATGGCATCTTTTTTCTTTATTAATGCTAGAAAAAACCCAAACTCTCCCCACTATTAATCTTTTTCTCCTGGCTTGCATGTTATTTCTTTATTGGGTCTAAAGCCCGTCTGCTTGCCCTGCACTGCCAAGGAAAAGCTCTAGAACAGAGCAGCCCTGCATGGGAAACTCTTAGTGACTGGTGTGGGGCAGCAGACAAGCCTGCCTTTGTGTGGTGGTTTGTTTTGGAGGTTTGTCACAGCCTGATGTAGACAGGCACTCGCTGTGCCCAGACACCACCCAGCCCCTGGGTGTGCCCTGACAGAGCCAGGGACCCTTGGGGCCTTTGGGCTGGGGACAGCTCTCACAGAAACCCACACCCTTAAAAATTGGGGGGTGGGGTGGGGTAGGGGTGGGACAAAAGTAGTAATTATGTATAGAGTTAGTAAGCAGTGTGTGTGCTATTTTCAATGTAGTACGGCCTTTTTCCAGATTAACAGTGGTGTAAAAATATCCTGACCTTTTAAATAAGGTTTTCACAAACCTGCCTCAGATAGGTTTCTTAAGGATAAGCCTCACTTAAATCTGAAGCAAATATAATTGAAAGTATTACAGAGTTTAGTTAACACTTTCTTTTTTGACTTTGTAAGGAGCAAAATATGGTTTTCCTGCTTGGAGACCCTTGAAGCTGAGCTTTTGTCTCAAGGCACATAGTTACAGGTTTAAAATCTCCACATTGCTTTCAAATAAATACATGGGCATTTTTTTATTAACTTTTTTTCCTCCCTCTATGCAGAAGCACTTTCTCTTTGTAGATAACAAATGGCTGAAAATGAAAGCCAGGGCTGGGAATAGAAGGATACAAGGGCTTTCTGGACTTCAAGCAGGTGATTAAAAGAAATGGCCACAGCGTGGTAATACAGTCACTTGTATTGTTTTTTTTCCTTCTCCAAACAAACAAGAAACAAAGAAAATGTAAATTGCTTCTTTCTTCAGACAACACTGAATTACCTCTAAGTAGTGTTCAGAAGTCTATTATTTAAACATGACGAAGTCTGCATGTGTCCTGCTTTCTTTGAAAAACAAAAGTGTTTTTCACTCTTCAAAACACAGCAGTGGGCTGTGACAGCTCCTGAGCATGGAGCTGCCCCTGGCCTGGCCCAGCTAGACACAGTGACCTCCATCCAGACTAGAGGTGCTAGAGGTCCCACATGTGGACCCATCCTTGAAGATGGACAAGGATGATGAGCTGAATAGCTCTCCCTGGCACAGGGCTGCCAGGCAGGAGAAATTCCACAATCAGAGCAGCACTGGAGAAGAGGAGGAGATGGGATGTATCCTGTTAATTTTTAAAGCAGGTTTTCTCTGCACATTCCACAGAATGGAACATACTGGTGGTGCACCTGTAAAATTGTTTACATGGTAAAGCACCTCCTGGTGCACACAGACTTAGGACTTGTATCCCAGAGCTGTCCTTTGTCAGTTGCCCTTCCCCAAAATAGGATATTTTGTATTTTATTTTTCTAAAGGGCCCTCAGGACAAAGAAGAAGCCCTGGCTGTAGTACATGGGATGAAATTGTGGTAATGCTATGGGGAAAAGTCAAATTGGCTGAAGTTAATGTTAATATCAGTGAATGTTAATATCAGACTAGGGTGAGAATAGGGAGCTGTGGGGAGGTCAGTGGTCCATGGAAGTTTGTTTGGAAATGTTTTTGGACATGACTTTCTTCTGCTTGTGCTGCTGCCTCTGGAGGGGAATGTGTGGGGCCAGAAGGTTCTCCATGCAGTGGAGAAGGTGCAGAGATGCCAGGGGCTGGGAGAGGGCTGGGACAGTCCCCCATTCCCACTGTGACCCCTTCCTGGGGACAGGTAGGGGCAGGGGTATCCACTGAGACCTCTCAGCATTTGATGTGTCCCCAAAACCTCACGACAGGAGTCACCGCTCGACTTCAGTCCCGGATGAGCAGGAGCCATCTGGCAAGGGGGCGGCTGCTGGTGGGCTACAACAGCAGCCAACTGAATGCAATAAAACCACATGGGGTATTTTTGGAAAAGCTGACATCTTTCTTTCTCTCTTTAGCACTGAATAATCCAAGAACCTGGCTTCCTTGCACTGTGGGCCTTGCTGAAAGCAACACTCAATGGGCAGGAAATGCTGCCACCTGTTTTTGATGGTTGCAGGCACCACCAGTACATTTGGATATAAATGAATTAATTCACTCTTAATCTTCAAAACTTAGAAAATTTCAGATGAGCTGCAGGTCTTGGTACCTAAAACTGACAGATAATTTCCATGGGCCCCAGGGGAGAGGAGTCTTTGCCTTTGACAATGCCTCCCATGATGTCATCATTTGCCCTCAGTTTCCAGATTATGCCAACTCAAACTTTCTATTTCCACCATCTTACAAGGGACTTTTTGCTATAATGGTTTTATTGAGTTTTTGAGTGTTAAGCAAAACAATCCAGCTATGAAGTTAATTGTGTCTGCAAAATGACAGAGATCTTACAAACTGCAAACACCCAGCCCACTCGGGATAAAAATGGTTCATGCAGCTCCAACAGTACACACGGTTGATTGAGAGTTTGTTGGTAATTTGGGTTTTTAGTAAATATAACCCCCACATTTTCATCAGCAATTTGATGAACAAAAAAAGGGAAGAGCTTTGCATTTTCAGGTTTTTAAAGTGAAAAGCTCAATATCCCTTCTTGCTCCCAAGTTTTGGAGCATTTTCACATAAAGAACAGGATCAGAAGCAGCGTCAGGCCCTTCAGTGGGCAGTTGTGGAGGGTGTGAAGGACGTGTCAGCCAAAATGTTACAAGAGGCATTTCTACTGTTTTCATTAGCACATTTCTGGTTTGTTTCTAGACATGCAAATGGTGGGAAATATCTCTGTCGTGGTTTGGGTTTCTGAAAGTCCAAGTAGGTTTTTGTGGGCATTCTGTTTTGAAAAGGAAAATGAGGAAGGGTGAAAAGGGAGGAATTACATGCAAGAAAGTCTGGGCTGCGGGGACAATTCAGTATCTTCTTGCACGTAAAATGGGTGGTTCTGGAATAAACTGGAGACTTCAAAACCTGCAGCTTTTGGAAAATGGGATGAAAAAGCACCAGCAATATACCAAGGGGAATTTTGGGCCAGGAAATGCTAACTTTAGCTACAGCAGTGCTGTGTTTAGGGGTTGTGGGGCCAAAGTAAGAGGCCCCTTGGTCCAGCTCTGAGTCAACACTGCCTCTGGAAACCTGCACCCTGTCCCAGCTAGGGGAACTGCCGGGATAATAAAGAGGAATTAAAGTGCCAGCATGTCTCCCTGCAGAGGGAATGGGCACTCCACCCGGTTTGAGCAGCTTTTATTCACCTTGGCCAGCTCTTCACTGACACTTTACCAAGTCTCTCAAAAGGCTCTTTGAAGCATTTTGTGTTCACTAACAGGCTATTTCCATGCACTGTGTATTTCCATGCTGCTGCAACAACCATGAGCAAGCTAAATGCTGATGCCCTTAACATGGTTTTAAGAAGGTAGTCTTGTGTAGTCATACTTTGCACAGGGCTACATCACTGTGCAAGATGAGCTGATGAAACAGGACTTCTAGAGCTGACCCAACTACAGTCCTTCCAGCAGCAGAGCTGGCTGCAGGACCTGCCTGTCTTTGCCTGCCCTGGCGAGTTTATGCTATACCTCATCTTGGAAGGATTTATGTAGTGCTGCACTTCATGTATCAAGGGAGACATTACAGAACAGAGCAAACATCTGTACTTAAAGCCACATGGAAGCTGCTGCTCAAAATAGAGGTAATTCCTCATGTAGCTATATAGAAAAACCTTACTTAAAAATTAGTCTTTTCTTGTAGCTGCTTCTTCCATGTCATAAAGCATAGTCCTCATGGCACTATTGCCATTTTCAACAGCGGATTCTAATTCTAGATTTTGAGATTTAGGGGTGGCCAGTCTCCCAGGAAACCACAGGAAATTTTGAAGCACACAAAGCACCATGATCCCTTTGAATGTGTGATACACAGGGTTTCACAGCCTAGGACAGCTGGAAAACCCTTGTCTGGATATGGGTGTCCAGACCCAGAGACATTTGTAAATCTTTTCCTGTTGAGCCTCTTACCCAGGGCAAAACATTTTGCTGTTGGTCTTTTCAGCTGAAGATACATGGGCTGTGACACATGGAGTCTCCTTCGGCAGAAAAAACCCTCAGTGAGGGGCACATGGGGTGATCAATGGAGCTGGGGCAAAGGTGCCTCTCACCCCTGGGGCAGTGACCTCAGTGCAGGTGCCCCAGGAGGCAGCAGAGAACTCCCCATAGCATCTTCCATTGCAGGAGCTTCCCAATGGCCAGGATTCATACTCGGGAACATGTGAGAGAAATCTGGAGGCTTTTATGCAATGGCACAGGAGATTCTTTATGAAGCAGGAAGTTTCTCTGCCATGTTGCTTCCCTTTCTGGTCACTACCAGTACACTGCAGACAAATTTGTGTTCTCAGCCTAATGAGCAGTGGAGCCTGGGAGGGCACCAGGGTCCATTTGCTAAGGCTCCTGCCCTGGTTTTCAACACAGGGAGAAACTGTGGGGCCAGTAGTGGTCCCTGGCTTGGGAGAGCTCCTGACCAGGGCACAGCCAGCATGTTCCTGTTTGCAAAGCAAATGCTGACCTACCTCCATCCGAGTCAGCATTAGTTCAGTTCCAACCCCGTATCCATTCTCAGCTGCAAGTAACATACCAAATTCACTTGTGGTACAGCTCCAGTAAAATTTAAGCTCAAGGAAGTCAAGTCCACTAGCAGGTAGCTGTGTCTCTGTGCAAAGGCAAAAAAAGGCAGTTGGGAAGCTCTGAAGATCCCCTTCTCTCTCTACCAGCCATGGGACTTGACTTTGGAATAGCAACGAGCAGGGACTTTCCTTCCCCACTTTGCTATACCTGCATGTCCCTGCTTCTCATGGTTTCTGCAGTGCCTTTGACACATACCTGTTACTGCACCATCATAGTGCATGGCTTTATCAGCATCCTTTTCAGAACTGACATGTGTGCTCCCTTACAAAAGCACATGGCTGCATTTAATGCTGGACTGAAAAATGCCCAAGGCATAGATCAGTCTGGATCAAGAACCAGCTGCTGCAAAAACATGAGAATTTAAAAATTATATTTATTTAGTTCAAGTTTTGATGCAGATTTGTGTTTATGTTTTATAAATTGTCACACCCATGATTCAAGCACACAACAGTTCTGACAGTTTATTTTAAGCTGAACATCTCCATTTACTGAAACTAGTATTCATGCAGAACCCATTTATACAGCAGCTTGAACGAGTAAACATTCTCAATCCTTGTGTGTGTGGATCAGGCAGTCAGTAATGTTTAGGATGTATAAACCCAGAGTGGAGCAAAAAGTGAGCATGACATTAGAAAGGTGGCTCAAGGCACAACAAAGCAGTGCTTATTGATTAAGTGGGTAGACCCTTCAGAAGATGTACTGGGAGCACAGACTGCTGCCCCGAGCAGTGAATTGGGTGTGAATAAATGATAAGCCAAAGTTTAATGCAAGGTCATTGAGGGAGTCATGTAATAGAAGCAAGAGCAGTCTCTGAATAATCTGAAAAGGTCTGAGGAAATTTTAATCAGGGTGTGTGGCTGTGATCTCACAACCAGTGCAGGAGGGTGGCAAGCAGATTCATGGCTGGGCACACAGAACAGTGATGTATAGCTGGAAAAGCCTGGAAAAAACACTGGAAGGTTGTTTTGTTCCTGTTTTGACATTCACATGCCCAGTTCTAGTGCCCTGGCATATGTGTGAGTCCCTTCATACTTCATCCCTTCTGAGATTAGAGAGCCATCCTGATAGAACACTTCTGTCTGTTTCTAAAAAATCTTTAAGCATCCAGAAAGAATTTTTGAAATGGAAAAGGAGTTTTTGAAAGAATTTTGAATGGAAACCACTGAGTTCACATAAATAAGACTAAGACGTATGGAACACTGTGATGCTTAATTCACAACTCTCTTCTTCTCAGTCATTAATTTCATCCAGACTACTTCAGCCAGAAATGTCAAGCAGACACAGAAGTGCTTGAAGAATTCAGTGCAAATTCAGTGTACAGGGGGCTGTTCTTGGTAAAAGACTAAACGTGGGTATTGTTTTAATTGCCTTGTGGAATTGCTTTTCCTAAACAGTTGCATTCTTTTTGTGGATTAGCCTCACTCATTTAAAGCTTTGTTTTGCCTGATACAACTCCTCAATTGCACCGACAGGAATAACTTTACAAGTTTATTCTATTTTATTAAAATCAATGTATACAGCTTCAAAAAGCAATTAGATTTATTTAGCTAAACTGTTTCAAATATTAATAGCAGCTTCAAAACGTTGACAAGTCCTAAAGCCCAGCAAGTAACATGCTTTGATGTGTTTGTCTTCTGGCAGCTAAAGAGAGAACTGATTTAAAATGTAATAATTAGTTTGCTTAATATTTTCTTTCCAAATGTGAAATCTGTTCGGGCTTTTTTTTTTTTTTTTTTTTTCCCCTCAAAGCTGTGATTTAAACTACATTTTGTTGGTGTTATTTTACAATATATCTCCCAAAATAAAATGGAGACAACTTGCTCACTGATGTCCAACTGACCTGGTTCTTGCCTTCAGTAACTCACTGTGCAAGTTTGGCACATGTTGCCCTCAGTGTGGCTCATCTTCCTACCTACCTGTAGGCACACCAGCAACCCTGCTGAGCCCAGTGCTCCATGCAGATCAGCAGGATTATTTGGTTTATTTAAGATTAAATTAATACATTTTTGAAGGATAGCTGCCACGATATATTTTATTTTTTAGTATGAAGGGACTAATTTACACCTTAGGAATTTTGAAATAAATATCTAAGGATTTTTTTTTTAAACTTTTATTTTGCATCAAAATAGAGCAGATATGGAGGCCTGATTCCCAGCTGGGGTAAGTCAGCTTGCAGATACTGGAGATGCTATGATGGTTACAGCAGCTGAGGATTGAGATGTATAGTTTCCCTAAATAAATGATGCAGATGTACAAGTCACACCCTCAGTGGCAACTTAACACATCTATCTGGCACTGCACGAGCACCTCTCAGTCCCAAAGGAACCCATCTATCCCTTACCTACAAAAATAATCTTTGAAACACTGAAAACACAACAACTAAACATAATCTTGTA
Organism: Certhia americana; assembly: GCA_018697195.1. Lineage (NCBI taxonomy): Eukaryota > Metazoa > Chordata > Aves > Passeriformes > Certhiidae > Certhia > Certhia americana. The sequence continues at coordinate 85,039,946 of CM031857.1, read as the reverse complement.
CTGCAAAGGCATGGCCAGAGAGGAATTTAGGTTATTTTTGAAAAGAGTATCGTGAAATACAGCTCTGAGCCAAAGCCAGGTGATGCTACAGCCCTTTCTGCTGCCAGAAAATCCCACAAAGGCCAGTGGGACACCAATCCTGCTGTGAAAAGGAGGTGATTCCTGATGCAGAAGAGTCAATAAGCTCAGGAGATCCTCACCTGGCTATTAGGGTTGCTACAGTAACTGAGAGAGGGCACACACCTGTAACATCCCTGGCAAGTTCCTGCTATGGCCCTGTGACACTCTTAGACTGAATTTAACATCCTGCAAGCCAATGAATTCTGCCCACCTGGTATCTGACACTGTGTCCTTCTGTGAGATCCTGTTTTACAAGCAGATGAAGGTTTCTAACCAGATGGCAACGTTTACACATTTCAAAGTGTCATTTGACTTCTCTGACAATAAAAGACACTGCATCTCCACACAGATGAGTTATTTACAATGGCAATCTCTGCACAGGATGTGTTAAATACAGCAGCTAACCTTGCACAAAAATCACCAGCAAAGTCATCCCAACAGTTACTATCAAGACCAAGCAGGCTGGTAGAGCAAGCGGATTTATCTGAACACAGAACTGTCTCCCCCAGCTAAAGACCTTTGCAAAGGAGGTTTCTACAGCTGAGCTGAGTCCTGCAGGCTCCCTTACCTGCAAGAGTGGAGACTGCTCTGAGGGCACAGCTTCCGAGGGCTGTGCCAAGACGCACACTCCTGGTTCGTATTGGCACTGACAGGGCAGATGCCCACTTGCCTTTGTGGAAACTGGGTAGCCACTCAAACTGCCCCCTTTCTATCACAATTAATATAGCAGAGGAATGCCAGCATGTTTTCAGCCAGTAACAAATGAGTCAATAGGTGCTTTCCTCCACTAAAACCTGTACATGTAAACCAACGTTCCTCTTTATCTCAAGGGTAAAATGAAGAAGTTCAGATTCAGGATTGTTTTTTTTCAAATCAATCATATGCTAAAAGCTGTTCACAGGAGACTGCAATAGTGAATCCCTTAGTGCCTTTCCCCTGTCCCTAGTCAATTCTAATCCCAAAATGCAGTTTAGTTACATGCAGATGTGTCATGTTTCATGAGGGTAACATATTTACAGGCTGACTGCTCTTATTTACATTGCTTTCATCTCTTCCTTTCATTGGCATTTTACAGTATCATATTATCAATTCAGCCTTTGGGAAAGAGGCCAGTGTATATAAATCTTTGAAAAAAGATCCTGAGTGAATTAGCAACTGACAGATGGTAGGTACTGTGTCTTACCACGCTGAGGCAATCCACATGGTAGGCAGGTTGCCAGGCACAGAGCATGGCACGAACAAGTTGTGGCCTTAGAAAAACTGATTGCAAGCAAAGAACAGGGCATAAAAACCTGCAATGAGGAAAAGAAGTGCAGCAGATAGTTCATACGTGGTCATGGTGACCAGGTGTGAAAGAACCAAGAAAGAACGTTCCAGGCTAAAGCCCCTGGGATTCATCAGGCTGGCACAGGGCAGCTGCACACCCATGTACCAGTGGCAGTCTGGGGTTTGCAACCATGTGAGGTCGGCTCAGAGATAACCTCAGAAAGCAGTGCAGCCTCCTGCTTTTGGGGCTGGAGATAGCCTGCTTTACAGCAGGCTCAAATAGCTCTGCTTAGCATGTACCCTCACAGCCGGTCATTTGGCTTCACCATCCCCAGTGACTCGATTTAACCTGGCTGAAACAACAGCAAAGGTGTCTCACAAAATTCCACTCTGCCAGCCCTTTACCTCACTAGAAAACAGAACAGAGCTCTTCAGTAACAGTGGCTGTGGTAATGATCCAAGATCACAGGCTTCCCAGATCAAAATCTACAGCAGACATGAGGCACCAGTTCTTTGCTACTAAATCCTTCCTTATAAATTGTTATTATAAATTGTTATTATAATTATAAATTGTAATTATAATTAATTATTTATAATTAATTATAAATGTTTATAAATAATAAACATTTCATACAGCATGATGTAAGGCCATGCCCAGCCAACACCAGCTACTCCAAGGGAAGGGCTGAGTTACAATTAATGCCAGACCGGGAAGTCACTTTGAAATATGGATGGTCATTTATTCATTGTTTTATCAAGACACATAAAATGCTATGGCTGCAATATCAGAACATGGTGTCATTTATAAATATCAGTATTATTAATGTGGTGGCAGGATACTGTTAACATTTACAGAGAGGTGTATAATAATTCCATAGCTTTGCTTCAGTGACAAAATACACTGGCAAGCAGATGATGGAATACAGTGACTCTTTATTATCATGGTTTTTCCTCCTTGATTACTGAATGGACTATAATGATATCAATAATTGTAGCTGAATCTAATCCTTTTGAATATGGTAGATAGATCCTTTGCTTTTACAGTATGTGCCAGAATAAAAGAGAAGCATCTGAAAAATAAAGAAACAGCATTTCCTTACAAAATGAGATGAAAAAATAAAACAATATAAATGGAACTTTCAAGTGTTTCTTTTTATATTTAAAGCTCTTATTTCAATAAACTGTATTTAAACATTCTTAAATAATCATTCTGTACCTTTGATTTTCTGTTTCACCTTTGGAAACAAATAATCTCACTATAAATGTGTGCAAATAGAAAATATATAAATATATTTATGGCCCATGTCATAAAAAGGTGGTTTCAGAATTGTCATTTTTACAATGATCAGTTGGGGTTCCTTTCATTTTGTCCTGCAAGTTATTTGAGCTCTCTTCTTCTAAGCCTTTGAAGTCCACATGCAAAGAAGAGCCAAGCACACACATACTGTCCTGTGTTTCATTTTGTAAACTGCTTGGTGACACCTGTAAAACTGTCCCAATGTGACTGAACAGTGGAGTTGATGTGATCCACTTCAACAAACTGAAGTCTGCTTGGTCGACTGCTGAGCTCCAAGGGAATGCTGCTCCCACCGGCAACGACTCCACCTCTGAAGTGCCACATCGAACTTCATGAAATCCCACGGACCTGTCCAGACTACTTGCTGATGAGGGGAGCTTGTTTTCCTCATACAACACAGCACCTTGGGGAGAGGCAGCTGCAGTCTGATCTGTTTTATGTTCCGCCTTTGTGTGCTCTCGAAAAAGTGACTCCCTTGATTGAGGAGAGGTTGGCAAAGGAGTGCTTTGGTTATTAGCCTTACAACCATCACTAGCGTTTGAGCCAAGGCTTGGGGAGAAGCTGTCTGCCAAGAGTCGTGTCTGACATATTGTCTCCTTTACATTCAACTCGGTGAGAAGCTGGCTGCGAGTCTCTGGGGACAGTTTACTCAACTGGCGTCCAAGCTGAAGCTGGGTTGGGAATAGTGTTCCCTGAAGGGTTCTGTACAGTAATCTGCAAGATGAGAATGGGTACATGAAAAGAAATGAAAGAAGGAAATACCCAATACGCTATTAAGGGAAAATATTCAAGACAGAAGTACAACATAGAAAAATAATGCTCTACACGAGAAAGCGTGCAGATGGACAGCTCTGAATGCTGTGTTAATATTTTGATTAAGAACTTAATTAGGCAGTGTAATAAATCTGTATCTTTAGCCAGGGATCCACCTTGTCATTACACAGAGTCTTTCAACTTTCCTGATGAGGAAAGGCAATGGGGATAAGTCTGCACCTATATCTACAAATAGGCAATAGTCCACAACATACTATCAGAATTTGGCTGCTGTGCATTTTATCTGAGGATGGACTGAATCTGGAAGCATCACAGAAAACCTCACAGCAAACCTCTGCGTGGCCAGGAGGTTTGACCAACAATCTACAACTATCCCATTCCTGTGGTCCTTGGCCAGGAGCTGTGGTCTGTTCCTGTGGTCAGGAGCACATAGAATAGGTTAGACAACCTGACTTCAGCTGCTGAAAGAAACTGAATTGGCTGGCAGGCAAAACAAAAGATGGGGAGTGAAAAATGTTCTTGCTCTCCCAATCATTTGCATGAAGTGCCTTTACATAGAAGAAAAGATATGACAGAAGATACAATACCTGGGCAGCAATGCAACAACTGGTGATATAATGCAAGTGAAATAGAACATAGGGTCCCCCATCAGCCTTTCCATGGTCCAGTAGGGATTGGATGGAGGATGGCAGACTGGGCAGGAAGCATTGTAAACCAAAGCCACAAAGAAAAATAAAATGATACTGAAGATGCAAGACGACCAGTGGAGAAAAGTCTAGAACAATAACCAAAAAAACCCAACAATATAAGTATAATGATTCTTTATATTCTGAGAAATTTTCTGTCACTTAATTAAACTAAAACTTCCTAATTCCTGGAGTCAAATATATGCACAGCAAAGAGTTTAGAACCTTGTATATTTACAAATTCTTATTATAAATTATAAATACAACACTACAAAGCTGGTTGAAGATTACATTTTAAAACCTTTTCCATGCTTTTTTAAAATGTCTGTTAAAAATAGAATGTGCTGAGGGAAAGAAGCAACCATCTTATGTTTTTGAACATAAATTTTCACTTTTTGAAAGATGGCACTAAGCGAAGAATTATGTCTGTGCCAGTGAGTTTCTATGTAGGCTGTGGGTACCTTACCCAAGTTTTGGTTTCAATAGCCAAATGCAGGATGATGGTGAAAAGAGCTATTGTGGTGATGGGAGTTCCCCAAGAGAAGATATCCACCTCTGAATCATAGTAAGTCTGTAAGAAAGAAGACAGAATTTAGCTCAAGCTCTGTTGCCAGTTCTCCTCCAAATGCTTGAAATAGAATGGCTCAAACCAAACACTTACAAAATAGGGGATGAAGAAGCAAACCAGGCTTTGATACATAGCATCAATCATGGTCATCCAAAACATGTGTGGTTGGTACTCCTGTGTCATTAAAAAAAAAAAAAAAAAAAAAAAAAAAAAAAAAAAAAAAGAAAATCAGATCATAATGAAGATCCTGTCAGGATAGGTATTTTGAGGGGCATATTTCAAGGGCAGTTTTAAAGGCTGGGAAAACAGCTTCATAACTTTGCCAATCATTTAGCTACCCTGGGGGATGAAGCATGAACAGTCTACTTGCAAGTCACTCTGTTCTGGGATGAAAGTATTTTGCTTTTTTTTTTTTTTTTTTTTTTTTTTCCTGGCAGAGGGTGTAATTTGAATGCTCAGACCAGGAGATATTTACGAAGGTGCCCTATTTTATGCACTACAGTCAGACCACTAATGAACATGAATAAATGGGCTCTACATTGCATAAGTACAAGCACAGGGTATTTATTAGCAGAAGAGAAAACAGAAAAGGCACACGTACTTAGAGAACATTCACAACAAAGGGCTTCAGTGGCAATTTATGTAGCAATATATGTTTTAAATATGTATATAAAACATATATATATACACACACACTTGTCTCTATGTGCACAAAATTGCTAGATAGAACAAATATAAATTAACATTTTGGTTTACAGAAATAAACAATTGCAGGTGCATGGATGGTCATTTAAGGGCCCAAGATATAAGAAGAAAGTTTATAAATGGCAAAGTGTTTATATTATTTCAATATATATTCTACATCTCCAACAACTCGGTTCATCAGGTCTTCTTCCTTTTGCAGAAAATAGCATTGCAGACTAAAAAATGGGAATGGAAAGATGCTTAGAAAGAATTATGGTGTTATTTGGCCTCCAAAACTAACATGGTTAATTACTGCATCAGGCTGCTCAGAGGGATTGTGGAATCTTCAGTGTTGGAGACATTCAAAACTGGACTAGTTAAAGACCTGAGAGAACTCATCCAGGTCTGAAGCTGTTTTGACCAGGGGTCTGGATCAGATGGCTTCCAGAGCCATCTGAACTATTCTATAATGCTGTAGGCTCATTTTGAAAGAGCTCCCACCTGAAACAGGATTTTTAAGTTTTTAAAATGCCTTTTTAGGTAACTATAAAGAGAATAAACTTTATAGTTACTATAAAGAGAATACTCTTTATAGTTACTATGAAGAGAAAATCAATAGATTAAAAAAACCTAAACTAAACCAAAACAACTTAGAATGATCTCTGGGCTTCTCCATGAGAATTAACTGTTCTGTGAACCTGGGAGACTTCTCAGTTTGCCAGCTGAAGACAGACAGACATAACCTCCCAACAAGCCTTAAGGCACTACAAGATTTCTATCATCCTAAAAATGTGCAAGAGAGGAAGGTATTAATAGTTCAGATCTTTCAAGTGTGATGCACTGAAACAGAAGAAATGCAGAAAACAGAAAACAACAGATGAAAAGGACAGAGTTTGGAATAATGGACTAAAATAAGTTACATTCAAATTCTCCTTTCATCTTTCCAGGAGAGTATCTAGCAATGCCACTACATGTGTGGGGTACCAAGTACAGGTGTACGCTTGGAGGCAAAACCCACTTACTGTGTCCTCTCAGAGGACAGCTTTGTAAGACACTTTTAAGAAGGCTTTTGCCTTCAAAACAACGTCCCCATATAGATTGTTTTGCCAAACAGCAAGATTTTCACACAGCACACTGTACCTGTAATCACAAGGAATGGTTTGGCTCAAATTCCTCCTGCAATTCCTTCTGTTTTCATTGTGCGATACAAGCAGATGGGGACAAGGTGTTTTCAACAGATATTTCAGCTGAATCTGTCATCTGTGACTACCTCCCTCAGAGACTAAGTTTATCATGCTTACTACCAAGGCCATCTCTCTTCTCTTTGTAACGGGCTGGGAACTGAAGTTTTGAATAAATACTGAAAGGTTATTCTGTAAAAGCCTGCACTAGCACAAGGCAAAATCTGTTTTCTTTTTGTGGTTATTTGTGAGCCTGGCTCATGAAGGAGGTGTTCACTTTATGTTGAATTAAATCATCCAGTCTTCTCTCCCGTCATGTACTAAAAATATGGCTAGTTGGGGCTTTGTTTGTTTGTTTGTGTGTCTCTTGTTTAGGTGTACTTTTGGCGTTTTGACTCAGATAAGAAATATCACAAAGTAATAACACTGACTTCTCAGGCTGTGTTTACCTTTGGGAGCAGGGCTGGTTTTCAGTTGAAACTAAAGATGTTTAGGAAAGAAATTACAGTGATCAAGAAGTTTTTACCTCCATATTCTGTCCACTTTTATAAAGCTGAGGTACAGCAATTAACACTTCAGCTGGCACATCCTTATCCAGCACACCAGTAATCAGTTGTGGAAGAGAAGAGAAGAATAAATTAAAGAAGATCAGATACCACTGATCAATCATTGATGAGCCAGAGAACCCGCAGTAGAACTGGTACCAGAAGAGAAGGGCCACAAACATCTAAAACAGAACAAGTAAATATATGTAAATATAACAAGGTAAGGAGGACCATCATGCCACTGTGTTCTGAAACCACTCTGATTCCAGCTCTGCGACAACTTATCTATGAATGCTGAACATGTGAGCAATCCCTGTGAGGATACCTACTCTAACTCACCTCCTGATACAGGGATCACTTGGCTAAGCTGCAAACATCTGGCACACCTGCAAATCTTTGTGCTGCTGGAACCTCAGATCTCAGGAATCACACAAAGTTAACTTTCAGTTCAAGTGAAACATTGAGGTGAAATTTAACTAACTGTAAAAAGCTCTCCTAACCACATTTCTAGGTAAATGAAAACTGATGCCACAGCATTTACATGACTACTGTAAGAACAGTAGCAAGAATTGTCACAGTAATATCTTCTGCTGGTCTGAGATGTTTTGGGAGATGTTTGGGATCTACAACAGATAAATACAATGCTTTTTTGCACGAGACATGAGACCAGCAGCAGTAAGGAAGGTAAAACTATAAAGTCTATAAAAGTCGTCTTAACTTTTCAAACTTCGTGCTTTGACATTCAGCAAATTAGCAGCACTGTAAAGATTCCTCAATCTCCCTTCTTCTTCAGCTTTATGAAGAAATCAGCTGCATACACAGCTGCAGAGGGATTGTTCTTCTACTTGGGTTGGAAACACCCAAAAAGAAACAAACCACACAACTAATTTTTTCTACAATCTCTTCAGCATGGAGAATACAGAGGTGCTGATTTCAGATGCTGATGAAGGATTTGAGGCCTAGAAAAAGATGGCTAGCTTCCTAGAGAAGGAAATAAATTCCCAGGCTTGGTTCTCCTAAAAGTAAAATTTTTATTATTCTTTGTAAAGTGATTCAAACCAGAAAATTCTTGGAAACTCTTGAGGGTTTTCTTCCTTTTAATGATGAAGATGGGAAATGACATGACCTCTCCTTTCACTCCCTCTTCTTTTTGTATTCTGTTCTCAAAAAGCTTTCAGTCAGGTGGAGAATGTTAACCCTTCATGAATTTTAGATACACAGAGGAAAATACAGGTCAGTTCTATCTGTGTGCCCAAATGTGGTTGAAAATAAAATATACGAGGAAAAAGAAAAGATTTAGTGAGTGAAAGCTGCTTTAAGGAGAGCAAACCTGTCTTGTAAAGGGGAATTGCTACCGAATAAGAGATCCGTCCTGCAGTAAAAAAACATACCTAAATGTATGTATGCACATACATATATGTATGTATGCATATACATACATACATACATAATGTAGATAAATGCTCAGGCAAAGTTTACATACTACATTGAAGTGGTTTGTACATGACCAGCAAATACACCTCACTGTTAGTGAGCCCATTCTATAAATTAACCTAGGAAAAGTTAAATGGTAGTATTTTTGTAAGCACAACCTCTAGAAATACTTCTGTAAATCTATTTCAAGAAAAGTATCTTCCTCTGGCCCAAACAAAACTGAGTTACCAAAGCTTACCCTCTTCAGTACAGTTGTCTGGGACATGGCAGTTTCATTCCAAAATTGAACATATTTTGAAAATGATTTTTTTCCACACCCAAAACCAAACAAAATTTCTTGAGTAATTTATCAAAAAGAAACTACAACAAATATGTGAATGCATGTACTTTTTTCTCACTTTTTTAAAACAGAAAGCAGTTAATCCTGGACATAGTAAATTTTCTCTCTAGAGCCTTGGAAACAGTTTGGCTCTGGCAAAAATAGGTAGTTTGATGAAAATACAGTCAGCTGGAAATCTTCCTACCACCTCTACAATGGCTGTTAATAGTGTTGTTGAAGAAAGATATGCAAGTAAGTGAGGCTTAAATCACATTTTTTTCTCCTTATATTTTATTTTGTATTAAATAAGCTTTTAATTGTATTTCAAATGTCATCTCTTGCCTCTGCATATTACCTCTATGAAAAAGACAAAACAAATTTACATGAAGATTTTAAATAAAAAAGGTTTCTTTCTTCCCCTGTCAGATGAGACTGTTTTATGAATGTGGTCCCAGAGAGAATTTCACAGTGAATGAAGTATATATGTCACAAAATTTTCAGGGCTGCCTTGCAGACACAATGTACAAACAGGAAGAATATGTGCATGCTTGTGCAGGTAAAATTTTGTTTATATGAAATCCCTTTTCATCAAGCTCAGATAATTCCAGTCATGCTATGTTTTAGTTTATATTTTACTTGTATTTTTATCATGTCCATGAAGCCAAACATCTTCTTGGATAAGTCATTTAAGTTTCCAAATGGCTTTTGCAGCAATGTGAAGTTTAAATTTTAAATCAGATAGGTTCTGGTGGAGAACGGAAAATTTCGTAATATGAACAAATGGGGAAAAAACCCACTTGAGGAAACAGAAATCTTGCAGAACATCTGCAGTGTAGCTGCCTTGACTCTCTGTGGAGAATCATCCAGAGTAGTTTCCTTGCAACAGGTTCAGGTGCTCCTGTCTTTCCATTTTTAACAATCTTTCCTTAAGGGTTTTCCTCTGTGTCAGACATATTCATGTCTATATGCTGGATATCCAACTAGAGCTTTGAGTCAGAGGCAACAAGTCTCAGAAAGCTTTGAAGGCTGCCAAAGCACAGCCAACAAAAAGAGATGTCTTCAGTTATTTTCTAGCCTTGAGGCAGAAAGACATAAGATATTCTGAAAATAGCTTATTAAAAATGGCATGAGAAATAATACTTGTAATCAAGGGCAGTTGTACCAAAGAAAATGGAAGATTTTACCCAAGCTGAACAAAAGCGTCAATGTATAAACAGTATTTATGGCTGATGATTGCTGGAGTGTCTTACGTGCATTACTTCTGTGCTTATTTTTTAAAGATTTCATATGAGATGGCTGTGCATACACCTCTTGGAAGTTCAGATTTGATACTGTCAATGGGTATCTTGGAAACATCCAGCACTGGGGGTGGGAGTACAGATGTTCAGCATCATTCAGGACCAAGCCTTAAAACTGATGCATCTGAACACCACCACATATTTTACTGCTGTACTTCAACAGGTGGCTCTCCACTCAGTGCAGTATAACAAATCTGCTTGCTATTTCTGACTCAAGCTGCAGCTCAGATCACAAAGTCCCTTCATTCTTCTGTGTCTGAAAGGGAACTTGCATGCAGTCCCTCCTCTGACCCCAGAATGTATTTTAACATGCTTGTTTTAAAAAAAAGGCACTTCATTAATCCTTTAGCACCCTTAGGTATTCAGGGGATGTTCAAAATTTTGAGCAAATTATGGTTTTCTTCTGATAAAAATTGAGGATTAGACTGAAATTGGAAATCAACTTTTACAAAACTGAAAGCCACTTTTTTTCTGATACTGAGGACAAAATCCAGTCTCCTGCACACAATTCATATGTTGCCCTCTGAAGCAAACAGAAGTACGAGAGCTCGAGCTCTCCTCTTTTTCTTGCTTCTTCATATGCCTTGCTCCCAAGGTGATTTGTAGTTGTTGCAAGTGAGCAAATATATGTGCCTGCCAGTGACTCCCACCCAGCTGGTGGTATTCTTCGTTTCCTTGTTAGGCTGTTTTCAATCAATCATCTTTGTACTCCAAGATCAGTGCAAAGGGCCTTTGTTGAGGCCAAGGAGTTGAGCTGCTTCTGGCTCAATGCCCAGAACTGGATTGAGTCCTGTTTTGTACACCAGGGAGAAAACGGAGACCAGTTGTCTGTTCTTTACCACCGTGTACTTCCTTTCTAATGAACTCCTTTGATTAGTTGAAAATAAACTAAATCAAGAAAAAATCCTTCCCAGTCTAAGCATCTGAGACACAGAGAGGACTCAAATTATCTCAAGTCACTAGGAAATATGTACAGTGATTCATAAACAATGATGAGATGCCAGTCAGGAAGAGAAAACAAACTCAACTGCTACTTGGGACCAATGCTGGATGGCCTTGGCATTGAAGACTCCTGTATCCAGCCAGCTAAATTTTGCAAAACTGCTCTCTAAAGAAATGTTTCTTCAGCAGTGCTTGTTATTTGTGTTACCTAATTTGCACATTCAGCAGCACACTGTAACTGTTATGGAGTGGGTCCTGTATTTCTGCAAATGGCAGCCAGCTGTCTTTCAGCTCTGCAAATTTCTTTGCAGCTTATTTATAAACTATTTGAAGGCTGACCTAATGCTCACTTAGCACAAAATAACCCCTGGAAACATGTGGTGCCATAAAGCTGCCAAGTCAAACACTTACTGCATTTTTGTAGAAGAAATACAGCACCATGTTGGCAAGTCGGGAATAACACCAGTGGCCATGAACAAGCAAAAGCTTCTCCAAATGCCTGAACCTCGGGATCGCAAAGTCGCTTGCCATCACCGCCTTTAATGAAACAAAGGTTGGAATCATTATTGTAAAGCACCACCTTCAAAGCTAACAATGAATCTAGTCATCTTCTCAACTCTACAGTCAGTGGAAATTGTACTCATGAAGAATGAAACTCATGACAGTGCTGACGAAATGCAGCTATTGCTGCACGGATTTGAAATACCCGTGAGCAAACGCGGCAGCTTGGCAGGACATGCAAGGAAACCCGGTCCTCACCCAGAGGAGATTACAGCCTATGTTGCAGATGGTGACAAGCAACAACAAAAAGCAAGAGGTGGGAGAATGGCTGGCAATTGCAGCTGCACGAGCATGAAGGCTCAGGGTTCTTGTGTGAAGACCTCGGTGGCTGTATCTTTCTCTACATCGTACTTACAGAGAATTTCCAGAGAATAAGATAAGAACAGCACAATTAAGTGGTTGCATCATAATGATTTGACTTTAAAGGACAAAAAACTGAAATATTTTAGTTTTAATTTAATTTGCAGACCTGGTTTATACAGTTTACTTGGCTGTCCCGTGATATCAGTATTTTGAGGGATTTTTAAAATCACACATTTTCTGTAACTGTATATGAGAAAAAAGCACACTAGATGAGAGTCCTCTGGGACAGTGCAGACTGTCAGATGACATTGACAAAATGAATCACAGTTTCTCTCTAATTCTGACTAAATTTCAGAGCACTGTACATCTAGATGAGACCTACTTGTGTTATCATGGTTGTTTCATGATTTTCCTTATCCCTAAGATCACACTAAGGTTTCATTTATTATTATTTTATATTTCATTTTCTATTTTAGTATCACCTTTCTTCTCACAATTCAGTTCAGCAAAAGCAGGAGGAAAGGTGAAAACCTCCAAAGGACCAGTATCTTCCTTACACTCTGCTGGGTATGTTTTGGCTTCATTTTTAAATGAGAGATATATTTCCTTTTAAGTTTTCCTAATTCTCTTTCTTGGTAAAACATCAAAAGGGCTCAGTTTTCCCAAGTAGGTGCTTGTAGAAGCTATTAAAATAAACTCTAAAACAGCATGCAAGAGAAGGTGTAAGAATGCATTGCAATTTAAGCAGTAGATATATATAAGGACTGAGACACTTTTTAAAATGTTGACACATCCTAGGATTTCTCAGGTACTGAGACACACTTGCTATAACCTCACTGCACAGAAGTCTGATTTGTCTTGCAGACATATAGCAATATTGCAGTTTGAGAAGAACACATAGCTGTGCTATGTCTGCTTCCTTGTCCTCCATCCCATCTCAGCCTATTCCAATGTCAAAACAAAACTGCTAGTTTCATTTGTGCTTCTAGCATAGTACTTCTCAGCAGACTGTGAGAAGTGTCACGATTTTTTCCTTTTTTTATTCCATTTTTATTATGGTGAGGAACACAGAGAGAAAGATATGTTATCCAATTACATTTGCATGTTTACTTAGGCTCAAAATACTTACTTGATTTTCACATTATATTTTTTTTTTCTTCCAGCTCCACATGCTTCCACAGAATGTGGAAAGAAAATAAATCAGACAGTATTGCTGTCTTAGGCATCTAAATGTTCAACGCTTTCTGAGTACCTGCGTGAGTAAAATTCTGACAGCTGTTTATAGTAAGGGGGTCTCTGTGGGTCCTTAGGACTTGCAGTAAGGGAAGGGATCTATAAACATTTTCCACTCTGCTGAACTTCCATTTAGAAATAAAACCAGACAGTTTAATGAGTTAATGAGAAAATAGCTTTCAGAGCTGGATACACGGCAAAAGCCACGAGGATTTGAGGACTGGTTATTGTAAAGTGTATGATGAGCTCAACTGAAAGTGTCATAAAGGGGCAAGCAGTCAAAACCAAAATACTATAAGCAGTCTATGTCTGCATTAGGAAAAAAGTGATTGAATTAATACATAGATGACCGAGCTTATTGTTAAGTTCATAAGATGTGGTAAGACCCAAGAAAGAATTCTGCAGCAGACTTTTCTGAATTGATAGGTTTGGAGGGGAGCCCACAAAACCAACCTCCTCTGAGCTCTCTGGAGCTTGGATTGCCTGCAGAGTGATTTGAAGATGCATACACATCTTGAAAAGTGTATGATAAATAAGAAAAATATCTACTGACTTTTCTCCAGTGACCTGTCCTAGCTTCTGCTGATCTGGAGTCAGAAAATGCATAAAGTTGATACCCAAGTTCATAGCTCTCTTAAATTTTTGTTTCATAATTTTGTGTGTTGACCCAAATAAATTACAGCATTCATGAAATCCCATGAAATAAAACTCTATAGCCAACTTGTGCACTGTGTGAAGGAGGCCTCTCTTCCCTTTTGAGCAAAACATCCAGCCAATGTTGCAAAAAATGCAATTTGGGTCAGAGAACCACCCACTGGTAACTAAATTAAGGAGCATGCTCATCTGCTCAGGTCCTCAGGATGGAAACACTTCCCACTTTCCCTGTAGAGCTATTTGACATATACTCAGCTACTCTGTTTTCCCATTCAATCAGACTGCTCAAATACAAGGCAGGTTGTGGAAATGAGGTATCCTCCTCATTTTCTGTGTCTTACTGCCACGTCTGGTCCTAACACTGCAACTGATATGCACTAGCAGTAAAGGATGCTGAGATAATACATACACCCTCTCTTCTGGGCATGAGCGAAGTGCCTCTTACATGTCAATGTAAGTAAATGCAGTAATCATAGGTAGAACACATCCTGAAGACAATGAGGCAGGCACCCTCATCCTGCTATTCCCTTTGACTGAAAATGTGGCCAAGCCAAGACTTGCTATAAGGTGTAAGGAGCAGTGGTTCTGCAAAGGGCCATTATTTCTACTTCCTTTACTGTTTTGCTGTCTGAATAAGCTGAGTGAGTGAGATGTGAGGGTGGCTGGGCTAAAAGTCACCACCACACCATGCAAACAAGCAGTTGTATTGGCTTGCGCAGCCACTCCACAGAAAAAGTATATACAATACAAAGCAATACAGGAGAGAGGAGAATAAAAGCTAGAATAAGATGAACCTTTATTTTCTAATCAGTGCATAACTGAGCTTTTTTGCTCCTTTAAACAATTATTTAGCTAATGATTTTTTAATCATATTGCTTAGAGGGATCTGGTAAGTTCAATTTTCTGAGAAGGCAAAGTGTGTGTAAACACATCACAGATCTCAGAACAAGTATGAGCTCAAACTCAAGCTGAAAGAACCCTTTTAAGACACACTCATCAGCACTCTTAAGGCACTCCTCAGCACAACTTGCTGCTTTTCCTTTTTTTGTGCTGACTATCCAGAGGCAGTCTGAACAGACTGACCTACAGTAAGTGGCTGTTTCATGCCCTAATGGGAGTGCTTTCCACTGGATGAGCAACATTACCTGCATGCCTTCTTGGCCAGAGATCCCCACACCAACATCTGCCACTTGGATCATGCTGACATCATTAGCACCATCACCTAAAGATGACAAAATGAAGTTTTGTTGTCACTAGCAGACCAACAACAATTGACAGCAACAGAACAAAAGAAAACCAGTTGTTATTAAGTGTTGGTTGGGTATAGTAAGGGAGACATATGGTAGAAAAGGATACACCTTTAGAATATAAGGTTCAAAGCTTGCAAAGTTTCCAAGACATTCTGATCTTGTTAGACCTTTTTATCACAGGAAAGCAACAATAAAACAATAAACAATTTTTAATAATACCAAAAATTCAGGTATCAGGCTGCACCAATAGTAAAACAGTAGAAGGCTGAGAATAAACATCCCCAATACTTCTGCTTCCTGATTAAGAGTCTGCCTGCAATCAGGTATGACTACAAATTAAATGTACAAGAAGGCCTAAAGCAAATGAAAGTGCCTACACAGTAAAAATATTTTAAAAAAGGTTAAAAAGTAGATGAATGAAAGGAAAAGTCAAGAGGGTAGGGTTGACCAGTCTGAGATCTTTAATACACCCAAGTGCAGTAGATTGAATTGGAAGGGTTGCAGAGCCATCACCCCTGACTCTGCCTCCAATCATACCACAAGTGGTAGGTAAGCCGTAGACAGGATACCAGAATGAGATATGTATCTAGTTCTTAACCTCTTAAATTACAGCCAGTGTATGCTAATGGAAAATGATACTGTATTAGCTTATGACAAGACACTTGGTTTTAAACTTCAGTGGCTGAGGCACAAGCCTCATGTCACCAGTTTCCCTGTTGCTGGCATGTGTAAGAGTGGTATCCGCTCACGAGACAAAGCTGATGTCTTTGTGACTGTGATACAGAATCACAGAATCACTAGGTTGGAAGAGACCTTCAAGATCATCAAGTCCAACCCATGCTTAACACTTCAACTAGACCATGGCACCGAGTTCCACATCCAGTCTTTTTTTAAACAAATCCAGGGATGATGACTCCACCACCTCCCCGGGCAGACCATTCCAGTACTTGATCACTCTTCCCATAAGAAACTTTTTCCTAATATCCAACCTGTATTTTCCTTGGTGCAGTTTGAGACTGTATCCTCTGGTTCTGTCAGTTGCTGCCTGGAGAAAGAGACCAACCCTCACCTGACTACAGCCACCTTGCAGGAAGTTGTAGAGTGTGATGAGGTCACCTCTGAGTCTCCTTTTCTCCAGGCTACAACCCAAGTTAGCTCATGTTGGTTAAAAGGGAGGATGCATACAGCTAGGCTTTAAGCCAGAGCAGGAGCTTAAGGTCAACTTGTAGGCACAAGATGCTCAGAAAGATTGAAAATACAATGTGCCCAGTCTCCACTAGTGTTTTTAAGCATTCTAGATAATTCAAGGTAATGAGCCAGATGTTTTTTACAACTTATGCTAATGATTATGTCCACAGTCAGTTAGACAAAGATATAAATTCAGTAGGAAGGAGGCATATTTGAGCAAGATATAATATATTGAGCACGAAGATTGTGATAATCAGCCCATACTTGGTGATGTTGGTGTCACACAAGTCTGGCAATTATTATGTGTACTTAGGGTTTCTCATGGGCAGGTCCCAACCACATGTGTTCAAGCTATAATTAACCAATACAGATAAATGAAAGCAAGTGTATTTGTGACAGTATATGCTGAAATCATATCTTCTAATGAAACATGAACCTAAGATTTCTCTTAAGATAGGGAAAGAGCAGCTTGACTTGTGTAAAAATCATAGGAACATGGAAGAACCTGTCAAACCTATGACAGATGGACTTCCAAAGTCCCCACTTTGCCCACTGAGTGATTAGGTGGGAAGAAGCATTAAGTGTTGGCATGATACCACATGTAAATCCACTCTCTCTAATGACAAGCCAAGTCATAGCCTGTGCTGTATGGCTTGTGATGATAAAACACAGAACCTTGAGTTTCAGCATGATCAGATGAAACAGCACTGAGCACAATTTTTTTGGGTGTAACACAGTGATTGCAAAATGACATTTTACACAGCATAAGATAACACAGTTCTTTACAGCTGTGTTCAGACATGCCAAAGCCTCTTAGCATAACTGAGTCCTGATTACATAACTTCTGTAGGAAGAAATCCCAAATACTTCTCCAGAGTTCTATCCTGGTTTTGAATAAATATGTTAGAACAAATATATTAGGATTGTCCAACATGTTTTCAGACAAAACTGGAAAGCCGTTTCAGTTCTGAGGCAGCTGAGAGGGTCCTACTGCATGTCAAAAAAAATCAAAATTTTCAAGACACAGTACACATCAAGGCAGGCTGGAATAAACTGAGGTATTTACCTATTGCCAAGGTCATTGCTTTGAGTTTGTCTCTGACTAGTTTCACTACCATGCTCTTTTGGAGTGGGGTAGAGCGACAGCACAGTACTGAACGGCATCGCTTGGCTAGTGCAAGAAATTTATCTTCTAGTGAAGGTTCCAGGGCATAAGCTAGAGTCCTTCCATCAATGACTAGGCCCAAGCTGGAAAGCACAGAGGAAGAGGATGGATAGAGAGGGGTGAACCCAACAGTCATGTTTCCAGTAGCTCCGTGTATTGTGTTGTTTGAAAATTTAGACTCTACGCATTGCAGACACTGTTCCAGCAAGACAGCACATGTCTCCTGAAAAAAAATTCAAAATAAAAATGCTTGAGAGAAAAGAACATGTATTCAAAGGATTCTGTTTGCTGTATGTTTAGGCATAACTAATATGGGGAATGTATTATTTGCTGTGCTGATAAAGTTTCAATTTCTAATGATCTTCTACTTGTTCTGAACACAATGCTTGCAGAATGTATGACAACAGTAAAGAGTAGAAAGGCTTAAAATCTAATTCTTCTTTAACATGCACTTTTGTATGCTAAATTAATTTCTTTTAGCTCCTTCTCAGAATAACAGTGCTGGGAAATGATATATAATTGGTACCAAGTAAAGTATGGTGATAAACACCATTATGGTGATGAACACCATGTATACGCCCACAACTCAGATCAAAGAGTTATGCATTGTTAAAGGCCAATTAAAGGTTATTCAAGCTGAAATCTCTCTCCTAGCCACGCTGAACTAGAAGATGTTATTGAGAATATATGAACATTTATAAGAAAAGCTATTGGTCTTACAGCAAAGTATGACTAAAAAGAAAAACCATGGATAACTAATTTAACAGTTCAGTTGATACACCCAAGAATGGAAAATGCTGTTATCTTTTCTTCCTTTTTGAAAGAAATTTGAGCTGAATACTGATGGCCTACCTCTCCTCTGCTGATCTGAAGTCCAATTTTATCACCCCATAAAAGGACTACAGCACTATCAGTCTGGTTCCTTGTATGTTAGACCGTATCAGTAAACTCTTTGGGACTGCTTGCAACGAGTTGAGCACAGGAAAGATCAGTAATTCAGAAGGATTAGAAAAGGTCTGTTAAGAAGCAAGGCATTATTGTAGATGTGGTTTTCTGCCTCTTACTGTTAGCATCAAAATTTAAATATTGCTTCTATCTCCAGAGAAAAAGCCACCTGAGAAAACATGAATGACTGAGTTATCTAAATACTACATTTCAGTGGCATAAAATAAAACACAAATTCTCAACAGGTTATCAGTTGCTTTCTCTCTCAACATGTATTTAATGACAGGTTGCTTTTTAAACCCATTAGTGTCAAAAAACAGAAATAGGGATGTTTCGAGAATGCATACTGAAGAAAGTGATTTATGCTGCTATGGCATATTTTCATTCATGATGGAGTTCACTACACACAGTTACATGTTTTCAGTAAGGTTATGATACATGAGGCTATGGTTTAGAAGCATGATTCACTAAAAAGTATTCAAAGACATGTCCTACCTGAAAATTATAGATGAAGCAGGAAAAGAAGCAAAAATATAAATAAAATAAGAAAAAAAGAGGAAAAGGAAAAAAGCCATCAAACTTTTAATTGTACAAGTTGAAAATAAAGCAAAACTAGTTAATTAGTCAACTTGTATATTGGATCTGCTTACTGGTGATTCAGCATTCAAAGTGATGATTTCTTCATCGTGATCTAGTAGCTTGCAGGCATATGCAATATTAACAGCTGTTTCTTGCTTGTCTCCAGTAAGAACCCAAATCTGCAACCCAGCTTTGCGCAAGCTTGCAATGGTTTCTGGAACACCATCCTGCAAACGGTCCTCTATGCCAGTTGCACCTAAGCACATAAAAAAGTGCAAAATATTCCATATTAAATGAACACCAAGGGTTGCCCTTATATTTTAAACTTAGATTAAAAAAAGCAAAACAAAATTCAAAACAACCAGCAGCCGCTTTTACTGGGAGACAGCTAAACTACAAATGGTTGCAAGATTTGGGAAGCTTTTTGGGGGTACTGAGGAGGAAGAAAGGAAAGTAGCTGTGGTAGACAGTTGCATCAACAATAAACAACAAATCCAGAATTCAAAATGTCAAAAGCAACCAGATGCCACTCCTAGTCCCAGAGGTTTAAAAGGCTTATTGTCTCTATGCTCTATATCTCTGTCATTTCTGCTGAATGCTGCTAGAGAAGATATTGGTTCTTGGAGATCATTTCAGTTCCTAAAGGTCTTAACTGCCTTTTCTCAGCAAGAAGAAAGTGGGTCACTAGAAATTCCTCTTTTGAAGGGAAATAACAGCAGGATTGCAGCTTGGCAACAGCAGATTAGACTGCAAACATAAACCTTTCTGTGCCTTGTTGCTGCTCTTTGCTCTTGCAGCAAGACACTGGCAACCAAATGAGATATGGCAGAGAATAAATCATAAATGTGTTGACCATGATGTGAGAGTAAAATGTGTATTTTCATGCTTTCAATGCATCTTTCTACTGGTTGTAAGAGACAGGGTACCCGTTTTATGCTGATGTAAATCAATTGACTGAGGCAAGATTTTTGTATATATAAAAAGCAGCAAAAAGCCACTCAGGACCAAGCTCAGTGTCACAACTGGTACACCAGTGCTCCACTGAGTGTCAGAGACTTCAATGGGAGGAAATGGAAGCCCTGCCACTAGCAAATGAGGAAGTGGCAGACATGCAAGTTTCCTGGAACAAAAGGAAAAACAAACCAAACGTTTCTCAGCTAATTATTTCTTCTATGGTTCTTCCTTGAAAAAAAACCAATTAACAATAGTAGTCCTCTTAAGTCTGAGCATCAGACATGAAAACACATTCTTAGGGCAATGTTGGGAAAGCTTTTGCCATCCAATTAAAGAAAATATATTCCAGACTGAATTTTTATTCCTACAACCTAATGAGGACTGATCATTGCATGCTACAAAGCACAGTATGAGGTTCTTGAGGAATGACTGAACTGATAGTTTACAACTAGCCAGAGCTCATTTATTTGTCTGGCAGCTCAATTTAATATTTGTTTTTTTTTACCTTTCACCTCAGACTGCAGCCAGAGCCCACAGATACACCCATGGTGGGATCTTGATTGCTCTGGTCCAAATTAGGCAACTCATGCCCCCCTTTAAGTCACAGAAGAACCAGACACTTCAAGGGCATGATTCATCTAATCCTAAAGCAGTTATCTAGTCAGACCAAATGAACTACACTTGTTTTGTCTCCCCACTGGTTGTATGTTGAGCCTTAGAGATCTGTAGTAGAAGAATTAAAAGTTGGGTGAGGTGGATCTGTCTCCCAGAGACAGGCATGCTGGAAATTAGTGAAGGTCGTTTTTCTCCAACAGTGTTAATGCTGTCTCAGTTTCTTTCCAGGGAAAGCAGTTGGATGCATGGAGCACCAGTGTATATAAATACATTTTAGAATCTCAGTGCTTTCGACATCTCAACTCAAAAGAGTATAACTTAGCTCTTGCAATACCTTTTACATACACTGATTTTAACTGCAACCCCTTGCCAAAGAATACACAGGCCCTGAGTGCTGAACCTGATGTATATGAAAGTTGATATCTCTCACAGATGCTCACAGTTTGTGAGCTTTGCTTTATGTGTGCCTCTGGTGCCCCTGGAGTCAGGGAAGTCTCTGACACGTTGAAGCAGCACTGAACTAATGAAATTCTGTAGACAGCTTGGGCCAAGTCCTCCTCTTGTTTAGAGCAGCAGTTCCCATTTATGATATTGTGTCAAATTCATCCGTGGTATTACTCCACTTATTTCACTAGTGATAAAATGTTGGCAGAAGCAAAGAAAACAGGGCATATCTTTTATGTTAATTATAGCCTATTCCTTTGTGGTACTGTACATGACAGCCATGATAAAGTCCCATGGAAGCCAATTTTTATACTGTCAGAAACAATTTAAGGGAAAGAACGGATTTCATAGCCAAGCTTTCAGAATTTTTATCACATTTTAATTTCATGTCCGGCTCTCATTTCATTACCTAGCAGATGCAGATTCTTCTCTATCCGCAGTGCTGACTGAAACAGAAGCTCTTCACGATTTTCAACAGAGGATTCTGCTTCTAAATGAGTTTTTAACCAACAGCCATACTCTTCTTTGCTGAGAACCTATTACAAAGAGTACGTGAGGGCACAGTCAATATGATGCAAAGGCATTCATGCTTTACTGAATAAAATGAAAAAGAAGTTATGAATCAAGAACAATAAAATAATAAATACCTTCAGTAATCTTTGTCAAGACTCTCCTTAAAAGCAAGCTAAAAGCCTGCATTTACTTACCCTTTTTGCAATACAGAGGGTCCGCAGCCCATCTACAGCATAAAGATTAAGGTAATTCTGGGTTTTGCTTCGGATTTTTTTTTGATGTTTGCCCCGAGGGTCATCTAGATAAGAATAAAACCATAAATTACTTGTTGAAAAATAACAGCAGCTGAATTGCCTCAGAGAATAAAAATCTGTATACAGTACTCACTGTACCAGCATTTTATAACTGATACTTTTAAAGACGTGTTGATATTTCCTGGGAAACTCAAGTAAAACATTCCATTAAAAAAAAGAAGTCTTTTTGTTCTCTTTTCTGTTTTCCTTCTTCAGAAAGTCGCTGTGAATGTATGAGAGAAAGCCTTTTTTTTTTTACTCCTAAAGTATTTATTTTGCCTGAATATTTTAAGAAATCATGATAATCTTCACAGCAAACAATACTATCAGAAACAGAAGTATGATTTCACATACAGTACTACCAAATGTTTTTCTGCTTCTCCACAGCTCATCATGTGCAGAAAAATGACACTTGAAATAGCATTCAGTCTTCCACCATGGTTAGTATCTCAAAGAAAGTGTAAACAGTGCGCTGTTTTGTATAGCTAAGTGCATGAAGGTCCTTTTGTCTCTTAGTGCTTTACTGATACTTCCAATCAGCCTGAATCAACGAAAGAAGACCTGATTATGACTATGATTTCATTTAGAAGCAAATTTGCACTTGCAGACCTCACAGCTAACTTCTATCTTGGTTGCATCAGCAAAATTTCCACTTAGCTTTACCTTTCACTTAAAGCCACATGTAACTACTCAAAAGGAGGACTGAGCATCTGTTTTTTTTCTCTCTTTAGCTAGGATTGATGTAGTGTGCTCACTCTGTGATCAACACAGAGTAATAAATATGATGGCAGCACATTTTTTTCCATCTTATTTACATGAAATTATATCTCCAAAATTTAGAAACAAGTGATAAAGCATCTCTTTTATCATTGAAGATTGAGACAAGTTCATGAAAAAGGTACTATAGTAGTAATCTTTAATAATATGAATTTCAAGGTTAGCACTTAAGTAAATGTACAAGGGGGTAAATCTAAAAAGATTGGAACCATAGAGTGAGAATGACTGGTAACTTCTGGCAGGTTTTACTACTCCCTGATGCAATACACTTTTTTTTTACTAAAGTCTGAATATTTTTGGGGTGCGTAGAATCATTTCAGGATATAATTCTGTAACTGAAGCAGTTCCTAAGTGCAATATTTTAGTCACTGGTACTTGCACAGTAACCAGTAACAGAGTCAGGTGACCATTCCTCACCTCAAGAAACCTACTACGTACTCTGCTGAGCACTGAATGTGCTTCACCTCTCATACTGAGAGCCTGTGGGCATTATGCCATTATATTAAGCACTTAATAAAGGTATATAAATTAGATGGCATAAGAATCTTACTGTTTATACTTTTCAGTGCCCATTTACCCAGCGTGCACTCATACTGAATTTGATCTTGCCATATGCTGACTGCATACATATATCTGTCTATAAAGCTACATAGTATTCAGCACTTTCATATTTCTACAGCAGCAGAGTGCATAACTGGGTATTCAGATGCTCCAGCACAAACACATATATGTATTGATTTTGTAGAAAAGAGGGAACTCTGAGTTCAGAATCCAAATATTCTAGTTTTTGTTCCATTTATCCCAACCATGCATCAGAACATTTTGCTCACTGTACAACTACTATTTCCTTACCTTTAAAAACTTTTCTACCCTCTCTAGGTCTGCAGAGCTGGAATTATAGGTACACAGTTGCTCCTAAGGAACTCTGTGAAGATTGTGGTATTTTCTGCATATGTTGATTTCAGTTCCATCTGATTAAGGTCATGTGCTGAATACTGACTGGTAGGAATATTCTCATGGGCCTGTCCATCTACCTGTTATACTACCTATGCTATCATGGTTGATTGTCTCAAAGGGACAATACAGATACATTATTACAGAAGGACATTCCTACAAGTATTAATTGCAATTGGAAAGCTCTTTCTTACACTATATATGGAAATATGCATATAAGGAACCAGCAGCCTAACACAGTTTCATTTTGCTACTTTTCTATCACTGCATTATAACCTTTTTGGCACATGTGACTTTGCTGTGTAACATAAGAATTTTTTTTTCTGGGAAAAGTACTGCAGCAAACCTTTGAGGCTTCTTATATTAGTGAGGCTTTTTTAATTTTAGAACAATAAAGCAGGCAA
Organism: Certhia americana; assembly: GCA_018697195.1. Classification (NCBI taxonomy): domain Eukaryota; kingdom Metazoa; phylum Chordata; class Aves; order Passeriformes; family Certhiidae; genus Certhia; species Certhia americana. The sequence continues at coordinate 85,016,000 of CM031857.1, read as the reverse complement.
GCATTCTTCCTAATTTATTGTGATATATTAGCATTCTAGAGAAAAATGTCATATTTTTTGCATATCCCACATGAAATTTTCTTATGGGAGTGGCTATTTCAGTGGCTCACTGACCTCAAATGATACAAATTTCAATAGGTGCTTAGACACATCAAAAACTGCTTCTATCCCTTTAAGGTTAAGTGGTGTTAATCACATCAGAGTTATATATATACCTGAATACCACAGGTGCTAATGCAGTGATCATAATGTCAAATGCACATACCTCCTTCAATGAATAAAGACAGCAACTCTCTCATATATATATGTGTATACTACTTTCTGTGAAAGTTCTCACTTCCAGCATACCAATGACAGCTAAGGCCCCTTATAGCTGTTCATGTACCTCATCAGTCCTACCCTGAGATTTATCTTGTGCTCAGAAGTTAGAAGGGAGGAAGGAACCTCTTGCAGACAAAACCCAGTTGTGGAGATTTTTTTTAGCTCGGATGCAGTGACTGCTCTGAGCAGTGTGACCACATGCACCATGTCAGTGAAAAAGAGCAAGGAATTCTCCTCCAGACGAATGATAGAGAAGTAGTGGCCTTCTGCTTCTTCATTTCCCTCCATAATCTCGAGCTGCAGAAAGCCAGCACAGTAATTTTTTTCTCAATGATTTATGTTCACAGCTCCTGTGCAAGCTGGGTATTGGACTCAAACAATAACTTTCTTATTTATGAACATGGTGACTGTTGAGATAAAGTAAAAACAATACACTCTTGGCAATCATTTTAAGGCTTTTGGAAATAACTGTTTGCTATCAGAATACACGAGGTTCCACAGTCTTAACCAGATATACAGGCAGAGCAAATGGAGTCAATACATAACCTTTTTAAATTTTGAAGCTCATGACAATTTGTATTTTTCTATAAGACACAAGGAAGCTAAAACATAATACTTCTGCTTCTGATTTCAAGTTTTCAGGTATCTCTTGTTGTATTCTAAAACACTCTTCCTCCCAAACAGGAACCTTTGTTTCATGCCATGTGGTGTTTGAGCTGGGAGATTACAGACATGATTCTGTCTTGGTCCTTCAGTCTAAGGGCACAAGTCTCAAGACACATGCTTGACTAGTTCACATGTCCCTGAAGCACAAAGAGAGCAAAGACCAAGCTGTGGGACTAGCTGTCATGTCCATTCACTTTTTACTAATTTCCTTAAAATGATAAATGACTGAACTCTTGTAGCATTACATCTCCTCTCACACACATGTTCCACCGTCACCAGTGAACTGGATTAACACCAATGAGAGATCCCACAATACAGATAACAGCCACAGCATATATCTTTTGAGGCTCCCTCTACATCCATTAACACTAGGATAATGCAGGCAGGGACAGGGAATTCAGTTCCAGGAGTGAAAGATACTCAAGAGAAATGTCAAATGTTTTTCAGACAGATCTGCTGAAACATACAGAATTACTGAAGCCAGCAGGGCTTAACAGGACTAGAAAAAACAAGGGGAACTGTATGGTGCTCTAGTGGCTGCACTTTACATTGCTTGCAAAAGCAAAGCACACAAGAACTCATAGTTCAATGTGGGCTAAAAAAGCCACCAACAAACAAAAAAAGCCCCACAAACCAAAACAAAAAACTTCCCTCACAATTTCAGAATCATTTTCAATTTGCTTGCCTGTAATGATGGTGGAATCTGTATTTGCCCAGTTACTGACACTGCTCATTCCCACAGTGACCTTCACAGACTCTACTTCTTCTTCTCTGACATAGATCACCTTTGATAATGTCGCCATGTTTTAATTTTCTAATTGGCCTTACTGTTTTTACCTAGGGTCCTAGACCTGCCTGAAATTTCCCTAAAAATTCCTTGATCTATTGAGTCTACTGTGAATGGACATTGCAGCTTTTAACACAGTCTGTTATATGTGTTATAAACCTAACACTCAGTTCTCATTCTGAGAACTCACTTCCAATCATTATTTTGTAGGTATTAGAAGTTTTCAGTGCTAAAAATTCTCTGCAGGATAGAAGTTTCCATAGATGCTTTACGTGCCTTCTGTGATATCAGATCTTTGCTAGAAAATTCATGAATACTTTGTTGTTAGGTAAGGACAAGTTGTTCTTAATGTTTTTGGCTCAGCTTTGATTTATATGGCTGAAACCAGAAAACTAATGCCAACATTTTTCTGTGTTTCTGTTTTTTCTGTTTTAGTTAAACTAAAATTACACAGTATAAGCCTTTCACAATTGTTTACTCCAGCTAATGTCAAAGTAACCACAAAGTCAATGCATTAGTCAAACATGGGAAGTACCTCTAGCACTTTGGGGCTCTGTCTATTCATATTGGGGTAATCTTTAAACACTAGATGAAATTCAGTGTTGAAAATACAGTAAATTAGATGCAAACTGATTAATGCAAACTGAAACCCATGAGTCTTCTCTAACTTCTGAAAACTTAAAGGATTCTTGAAACCAACTGACTACAATTAGCTATTTAAAGTTGTGCCTGCTTCCTAGGACATTTGAGTGCTGGAGAATTCTCCATGCTTTAGGGAAATTCCATGTTCACAGCTACATGTCGATTGCTTGCTAGTCAATTATGTATTTGAAGCCAAGATTTCTTGTCTGAACAGCATCTCTCCATCTTTTGCCATAACCTTTCTGTTTTTATGGCTGATTGATTCACATTGCCCTTTAACATCATAGTTAAACATAAAAAAAATGATTAATGCAACATATTTCAGAAAAAGGATGTAAGAACTTACAAATGAAACAGAGGGAAGCAGCAATAAGTACTTCAGTTTCATATAAAATACTCAACCGTCCAAGCACTCTCAGGCAGGTTTTTCAAAAGAAATGTAAATTGCTTTGGCTGAGTTGCAAGAAATTCCTTTAAAATAAAGCTTGCTAGTAGAAGATCTTTTACAGAAATGATCTTCACTCATTCTTGTGAGGTAAGGAACCAGTAATTTGTTACAGAAAATTTACAATAATTACAAAGTATTATAAAAGAAGGGTAATGGTTGACATTCTACAAAATGAAAAGCAGGCAAGTCTACTTGCTAGACAAGGCAGTAAGATATGATGAGATCTTCAGCAACTAACTGCCTCCCAAACCCCCCAAAGATAAGTAAGAGGTGTACCTGAAGAGCAGGGGAGAAGAAGATCCATAACAACTGAATCTGCTCCTTTAGTGTAAACATTTATTTCATCTGTGAGAGGATGCCTGACCACTACTGACATCCTCTTCCTGACAGAATCAAAGCCCAATGTATGTAATACTTCAAAGCTTAAAGTTCCCAGGTGAGGTAGCTCCACTGATACCTGGTCAGACAACCTTCCAACCAGAGAACAGTTATATGCCCTTGCTGCATAAACGAGAGCAGCTTCATCTGGACTCTCTGCTTCATAACGGAGTTCTCCTTCCTCAGGTGCACCCCCCACAGCTGTCCTGCCTTGCTGGGAACTGTAGCCATTGTTATTCATCTGTGCAGAGTATGCCAGTTTCTCTTCCAGTTTTAATAAAGTGCTATCTGTAGATGTAGATGAAAGCACACTTAAACCAAATCTGTGCATTGATTTGCTTGTAGCTAGACTAGAGGAACTGCTGCTGTTAGATCCAGAGGTCAAGCGACTCGGAGTAAATCTTCGTATGAAGTCTTCAATGGTTTTTACTGGAGATTTTAGCTCAAATCGGTCTCTAACCTTGAGAAGAACAAAACCCACCAATGAACAAATGCCAAAGAAAAGCTGTACAAGAAATCTGACACTGACAGTCAGTCTAAGCATCTTCAACTAAAGTGTAAAATTTCTTTGAGGGCAAAAAGTAATGATTTTAGTATTTTGAGGAAGGAAAGTAAATAGACAACAAAAAAACTCACTAGAACTTCAAAATTATACCTGTGTATAAAAACACATATATTTGTATTGAAACGGTTCTTTCACTTCCTCAGATACGACTAATGGATAGTCTATCAATGTTGCACCACCACCCTCAGCAAGGCACACTAAAAGCTATCATTAGTATGAAACCTTGTCATCCTTTGTGCATATTCAGCAAAGGCAGTGAAAAAAATGTTAATGCAGTATTTTTCTATTTAGAAGGGTGGTATCTCATAGAAGTAAAGCTTAATGAGAATATGCCAATGTTGAAAATATTCTCAAAAGACAAATGTTGCAATAAGTAATTTCCCCTGTCTCTTTCAGCCTTGAAGCATTTTGCTTCAGACTTATCATTCCTCTCAGTTCACACAAATCTGTTCTAAAGATACAGTACCATTACTAGTAATAGCATATTCATAGTAATATATATTATATTATTGTGTAACAGTGTAGCATTCCTGAAACAGCAGAACTGAGCATTCTCCAAATGTTTCCTTGGCACAAAACCACATCATTTTGTAGACTAGTTCACTTTTTATTCCAGTCTGGAACAGAAGCAAAGTGCAGAATTTTCTCCAGAATGGAAATTCCAGCTGCTGGCAAGCTTTAATATTACATTCCATTATAGTTTTGTCTTACAGATCATCTTGGGATTGCGTTCTTGAAATTCTCATTCATCAATGACACTAGTTAAAAGCCAATTTAAGCACTAACGACCATTATATCTCATAATAAGCTTAAGATGCATCTTTTACATAATTTGAAAGTTCTAAGTGATGTTTTTCAAGTGTATTTCTCTTTTTAAACTTTAAAAAAAAATGTCTCAGCCTTTTCTTAATTTAATCCATACATATGAAATATTTATTCACTGACAGCTTATATCCCTTTCTGGTAAGTTTTGCACATTTACAAATTAGTTTCCACACATACTTACATATTTATGCTTATTAAATGAATAAGTTACAGTACAAGAAATCAGGAGAGTTTCAGAAGTATCTTGAAATTGTCGGTGAAAGCATATTTTGCCATGGAGGCAAGTGAAATAGCTGACATATTCCATTCAGCTAAGGCATTATTAAACTCACTTTGTCACACAGTGGTTCTGCAAGTCATCTCTCAACTTGTTCTACTTGTTTCTCTCTAGAACAGGAGGTCTTCATTTCCCTAGCTTACAAGAGAATTTAGTGTCAAGGCAAAAGATGCCTGAACTCTCTTTTTCTTTAACTTACCTTCTGTCGGGGCTGATTTGGTGCAGTAACCACAACTGTGTTACATATAGTCAAAGCTATGAAGAAGTCGAAAACATCACATAGCTCTGGACTCAGATGGGATAAAGGCTGTTCTTGGCTCCTCATGACCTCTAGATGCTTTGCACATTCATTCACCTTTTCTAACAACCTTGGATCAGGTGTGATGTCCTTCTCCTAGAAACAAATACCAGTGATTAATATCTGAGTTTCTGCACATTTCTGAAGCAGCAACAAGCAATTAAAGCATCCAAAGCAGTGTCAATATCAAGAATTTTGTGGTGGCCTTACACCACAGAGTAGAGGTGGAGAGAACTGTAACACATCTATTCTAGACAATAAACAGTTAACAATGAGCCTACTGGGAGAAATTATGTGAAATATTTAGAGCAACAATATTTATCTACTTTGGAGGTAGTGGAAAGGAGGAGAGTTACATACTAATTTTCCTCCCTCTTTCCTGTTTAATTCAAGACATTTATTATCTAATACTAAAGTATGGTACACTGCAGAGACCAGAGGTGTGGAAAAAATAGATAGCAAAGGCATATAAAGTTTGGCTTTACATCAGCACAAGAAAATGAAACCATCTTCAATTGTTTCTTAGAGAATAATAATCATACACACATTTGAAGTTAATTCATGAGGGTTTTTAACATTGAAACATTGAGCCCTTTCAACTCCATTTCATCAGTATTTTCCACTTATTTAATATAATTCTTGTCAGAGCAAACTCCAGTATTTTGTAACACAGAAGGAGGCAAGGATACAAAAGATTAAAAGATAAACTGATCTAAGCCTCTTTTCTCAGTAGAATTTTATCTCTTGGTGCTCAGAAGCTGATGAATATGAGCAACCACAGAATTCCACGTACAAAAACTGCAGCTTGGAATTTTGTAAAAAGAGCTTTCTCTTCTTGACTGAAATCAAGAAATTCCATCAGTGCAAACAGCGTCTTTCTTTGTCTATATTTGTAATTTGCTTTAAGGGTGAATTTGTGTCAACAGTGCAACACTGCAAAACCCCTGAACAGACACAACTTGGATCCTCTGTCCTCTTATTACCATTTGGCTCATGTAAAACTTACACAGAGTTACAACAGTATAAAATAAATCAAATGAAGTTGTAAGAACATAAAGTCACCAAGATTTTGAAATGTAAAGATGTTTACTTTTTAAAATACTATACAAGCAATCGACTTATAACCACTGAAAACACTAAAAGGTATGCTATGGTGTTTTGTCAACAGAGTCTAAGAATTGGAATACATGGTGCCCACCTCAGCACCTGACAGTTTTAAAATCCTCTGACAAAAGAGAAAAAAAGAGGCATATGCAGAACAGTTCAAATCCTTGACCTCAATATAAGTCTCAGCTTCTGTAGATAAAAGGAAGACATACATTTTCTTTCCAAAAATCAAACTATAAGTAAAACAAACGTTTCAGATTGTTTTTACCTTCAGCTTGTTCTCACAGACAAGGCATTTAGATAAGATCTATGCCAACACTTCATTGTTTTTGTACAAACAGCTGTGACTACAGAAGTAAAACACCAAGATGAAATCTATACAGAGTCACACAATGTTCTACAGATTTCTTTACCTTTTCCTTTCCAGGACATAGTTCTATTACAAGATACAGGACACTGTGCATTTAGTTCCCATGACTTACCATTGGGCTACTGAATGCAGTGTGCTTTGAGAGAATGCTTGCTCTTTTTGCTTCAGCTCTGCTACCCGTGCGCCGATGGGTTTTGGTGCTCTGGGTCCTGTGTATCACTTTGATGCTCTGATGGCTGCAGATACTGTCACGCTGGGACAGAGTTCCTCCTTTTGGGACTGCCTCTTCTTCTTCAGAATCAGGTTCTTGGTACATTGCTAAGCGTTTGGCTATCAGTAAAAATAAAGGGGGACAAATGTTGCATATGTTAAAAGTGTCTTGGAAAGAGGAAGTGGGACATGATGACTTTTTTTCAGGAGATCTGATTTTAATATTATGCTGTACTTTCCCAGTAATAATGAATGATTCCATTACCAGGAGTAATGGAATGTAGTCTTAATTGAATGGTAGTATCTAATGGTGGATGCAGATAACATAATTAGAAATGTAACACAATGCACTGCCTTCCTTATCATTGCATTCTCTCTGAAAGGCAGTTAGACTCTGCAGTAATTCAGTGCATCCCTGAAGACTGTTCTCCAGTTCTGCCTGATGAAATCAAGCAAATAATTTGGTCTTCACTTGAAATATGAGTAGGAAATAAACAATCCAGAAAATTTTCCTGTCATTTCCAGCACAAATGTCAAATAAAGTATTTTCCAGCAAAGATGTCACATCTACTGAGTACCAGTTACTGACACCTGAAATGTACCCAGAACAACACACCTACAGAGCACTACTACCTTTGTTTTACACACAGAGATAAGGTACAGAGAGCATTAAAGCCTTGCTTAAGGTCAGGGCCATTTGCTGCAGAGTGGACACAGGAACCCAGATTCTTGACTGCTAGCCTAGCGTTAAAACGCCTGTAGAGCTTGTCCCTTCTCCTCTGCATGATAGACAGGACTATGAAGCATGTAGTATGAGGGTGCCTTCACCTGCTGCAACATTTGTTCCTATCACCATCTGCTGCAGTGACCAATTTCTGGTTTACACACAATGAAAGAGTTTTTTCAAATGATATATTTTAGATGAATACTACCTCAGTGAAGCATCCAACTAAGGCAATTAATGCTAGAAAACAATCCTGGCAGCTGGAAATACAGAAATCAAAAAAGGAAACAGAAAGCAGAGGTGTTAAACAGCTGTGGAATCCTGTCCCTCTAATGACAGGCTGTTTAGCTGTAACTGATGTACTAGATTATTTTCATTCCTAAAGACCATGGACATTTAGTAATCTGGGTGATTCATTAGGCAGGCAAATGCCACTCTAACAGGTATCTATTTATTCTTTTCATATAATTATGTATTAATTGAAAAGCTTTTCATTATGCTTTCAAAATAATCCACACTATACAGTACATGTTACATACTTGTGGCTCAGTTTGCTTCAGTTCCCCAGTGTAACAAATTAGATTTTCCTAATAGCAAATGATAAATCACTAGCATGTAAATTAATTATTCAGGCCTTTAATAAACAAAAAAATTATTTCAAAATACTTTCTGAGAAAAATCTTGCATTATATATATAAAGGCCTGAATAAATTAATTATTCAGGCCTTTAATAAACCAAAAAAATATTTCAAAATACTTTCTGAGAAAAATCTTGCATTATATAAGGTGAGTTTGGCACATAATCACTTTTAATGTAGCTAGCTTTACAAAGAAATACCCACCCTCACTATCCACTGCAATTTCTAAACATGTTTTAGCTGGCAGAAAGCAGCTGAAGGAGTTGAAACCAGACCCCCACAGTACATGGTGATAGCTCTATCACTACAGTATCACACATTAGGGTTTTTTTCAACTCCATTTGAAACACATATAGGCTTTGTCTGAAATGTGGGAAATGGGAGTTTCTCAGTCCTAGTTGTGACTACATACCTGGTCACTGCTCTAACTCTGTGCCCAAGTCTGCAATATCCTCCACTGCACTCTGGCTCCTCCTGGCAAAAAATTCAGACCATGGATGCAGAAAAGGACCATAGCACATTGGAGACACAAAGATTGCAGGACACACTGCAGTTCACTTCTGCCCCACAGCTTGAATAGAGCCCTGCAGCCCAGGTCCTGAGGCTGATGTAGACTAATGGTAAATAGCTGGGGAGTTTCCTTCCTTAGCATTATTGGGTAGGATACATGTTTCTTTATGTTATGTGGTGGGAAAGAGTTTGAGCAACAGCAGGTTCACTGTTGGGTAGGCAACTGCTCCTTGAGCCACACAGCTTCCAAGAGAACAGCACAGCACTGGTGCCTTATCCTTTCAGTACCTGCCTAGTTCTCTGATTCCTATTACAGAACCTACAGGACAGCTCAAAGAATTAGGAGGCCACTGGTCTCCTTGGTCCTTCTGCTGCATGGTAATGAGCTGCAAGTAAATAAAGTTCATTTTACCTCTGAAGGCTGCTTCCTGCAATTTCATGCATGTGCTTTGGGCCAGTGGAGTTCTAACCTCTCCCATCACTCTTGCCCACTAATTCCCACTTTCTTCTGCTGTATAAGCTTCTGTGTATTTTCCCAGCCAAAATGCAGATCCCTATAGTGTGACTTTAATTCAACTTATTATCTGTATCAGATAATCAGATATCTTCTATATCAGAAGCAGCCTACAATGAGGTCCCAAATTAAACTGCAGTACCTCCTAGGCAGAAATCCAGGCCCTGCATCAAGAGGAGAGCCAGACTGTGCCAGCCTGCTCACTGTTCCCCCAGCAAAACAGGTTCCTTTCAAGGGAAACCCATGGACGGATGGATGGATGGACGGACGGACAGAAGGAAGGAAGGAAGGCAGGAAGGCAGGAAGGTAGGAAGGCAGGAAGGAAGGAAGGGAGGGAGCCATGTGGATATCACAGTAGTTAATTTCAGAGAATGCCTCAAGAACCAGAAAGGAGCAGCATCAAAAAGCACTGAAGAGCTTTTGTCCTTCTCTCCATGGGGGAGGTATAATGGAGTGCACATCTGTGGAGGTATGATGGAATGCACACCCTGGGATGAGGTCTGTATGAGGATAGTGCCCAGTCAGACAGTGCAACCTCTGCCTTCATTATCTTCTACAGGCTCCTTGTTACACGCTGCTAACCCCAGGCTGAAAAAACATTGCTCAAGATGACACAGCAGTAAAGTTTTCTGCACTTTACCAACATTTAAGATTTAAGAAAAACATTTTTGTGCCTCATTTTCCCTAGGGCCCTTAGCAGTAACACCAGCCTCAAGCAGAGCTGGTGCGGCATGTGGACACAGCTACTCTCAGGAAAAGTGTAAGAAAAGTTTAGATTTGCCATAGGGATAATATTTTCACCATAGACACTGGACATTTGAATGGCAAGAAATCTGTGCTGCTTCTTCTCACAACAGATAACACTCTTTGACAGGGAAAGGACTGGCTACAATTACTTACCTCAGCCTTGGAAAATGCTCTACTAAGTTGGTCCAATTCCCTTCCAAGCAGAGTTTTTTTTAAAAGGATACATTTTCTTTAATAATCATACCTACTTTAGGCTTCTGCTGTGAAAATATGTCTTGAGATATAAGACCTCAAAGATCCTGAAATAAATATAATTTTATTCCCTGTATAAAAACTCTATGGTAAAGCAGAGAATGCATTTCAAATGCAATACACAGTTATGCCTGCATACCATATCTCTGGATTCCTCCTTGCTCTTTCTTTCTTGCATTACATCTAAATATATTTTGTTTATTCAACATAGCAAAGCTGTTTCCTAATGCAGCACTCAGTTTATTTATTAGCATTACACTGATAGCGTGGTTCTTTTTAGTCTATGTAATAACAGCTATCTCTTGCTCCCTACACAGGATTTATTGTAACACATCCATTTAACTGCCCTTGCCACTGAGAAAAAGGAGAAAAAGGGAAAGTAGGAACAAGATTAGAATCTCATTTAATCAAATCAAATGCAATTCTTTTGATACAAATGATGTTATTTCAGTTTATACCAAGGGAAACTTGGCAACAACAACAACAAAAACCAAGCCTGAGCACCTTTCAATGTTTTCTCAAGTGCAGTCTTACACATTATGCAGCAAGAATTAAGGACTTTAAAGGAATAATGAAACCCAGTTCAATCGTTATGCTATGGCTAAGGTTCACATTGCTTCAGCTGTGCAGTGTGTGCTTCTCTGGGAACATGCTGTTCTCTCCACCCACTCAGCTCCCTCCAATTGAGAACCTTTTCCTGTGAACACTATAACCCGAAAGACATTGTTGTGGGATACTTTACAGTTTCAGCACTGAAAATTGATGGCCTTGATCTTTTTTTCAATACAGTTTCTTATTAAGGGCAAAGACACAAACAACTTCAGTAACACAGCAATGCAATTTATGAAAGTCAAATTTCACTATCCTGTACTTCACTTTATATTTATGGCACAAAGAAGAAACAACAGTTAATACTTATTCTATTAACCCTCTTTTATCTTTCAGAAGACAGCAGGAAGCTATAAATAAAACTCCTGTAGTAGCTGCCAAGTATTGAGAAGATAAATTTTTTATCGTCTTGAAGATAAATTCTTTTATTTTAAAAAACATTTTCTTTAATTTCATTTTGATTTTGTTTTTTTCTCTGTTTTACCTTCCATGCCATATATGTTCTACGACAAGGAGTCCATTTTGCAGGCTGACAGAAACACTGCTGCCACACAGCCAGATGTTCCACTAACTTGAAATGTGGGACTAGGAACCTGTAAAGAATTTCCCTTCAAGCAGAATGAAACTGCAGACCCCCTAAACCAGAATACTTAAGCTGTCAGTGTGTGGGCACTATTTCACCATGGAAAAAATCCATTTTGCCTCAGACCATTCAATAAGGCTGCTACTGAACTGCCACAAAGTAAGTCTAGATGTGCAGCACTTATACCATCACACCACCTTATTTCCTTATTATTTTATAAGTGCAAGTTTATTTCACTTTGAAATGCACTCTACTGTCTACATAAAGATTCAGTCAAGCAGCTAGAATACTATAAATTTGTACAAGTGAGCTAACATAATCTTAATTTACTTTGCAAGAACTTGCCCATAAGAGCAAGTCTTGAGATAACACCAAGATTTCCCTTCCTCTAACCTCCTGGCATCCCCAGGGGCTTAATAGCCTTAAGTCCTTTATTAAGAACCCTTTACTCAGAAACAGAGATAATTCCTTTTTCTTGAGATTTTTCAGAGAAATTGTCAGTGTAAGTATATGCTTAGAGAAAAGTAGTACTTGTCTCTAGGTATGAGATATTCTGTCCTTTACAGGATTTAAAATGGGGCACTCCCTAGGTACTGAGCTCTACATCTGCTCATACTGGTTCTCTCCTTAGTTACCAATTAAAAATTTTCAAAAAGGGATAAGACAGGTAAAGAGAAACTACAAAAAAGCTACACAGAATGCCTGAAGCACCCAGTTCTGCAAGAGATTTTCAGCTTTCCAGGAAAGGCCAGATGGACTATCCTGATTTTTAAAGCTTGGTGGATTTAAAAGGTTTCAGATGAGAAATCCCTTTGGAAGCAACTGTTGCATTAATGGAAAAGGTTGTTTGATTTCTATGCCTTAAAAAAAGAAAAATTCTCTAATATGCCTGGACTATGCAGGCTATGCTTTCATGACTACAAACAAATAAGAAGTAAGAAAATTCTACTACAAAACAGCCTCCCAAACTAGGAAAGATTTTATTTTAACATAATGTATATTCCTCTGAAAATTAGTTGCTAGCCAATCTTCATTGAAAAAACCTGGACAGCAGAAATAAACTCATTCTCTCTCAGATTTAGTGATTAAGCAACTTCGTTAACAAAGAAAAAATCACTGAAGTTTTTATCATCTACCTTCACTTCCATAAACTTCTCTTATTCTTATGTTGTCTTTAGTATTTTTCCAGTCATTGGAAGGAAGGGGAAGGAATTCAAAGAATAAAAAATTCAGATTTTTAAGATTTGTGTGGTTATATTCATGGAGATTCAATTTGTATTTTTTCAACAGCTTCATACAATGGATAGCTAAAACTAGAAAAACAGAGATCACATCCCATAGGCAAGAGGGTGATTAATGCAGCATTTGGAAAACAACTATGACAAATGTCAGGCCAAGACCATCTGGTTGTTGCTAAATCATGTAAGGACTTTCAGAAGCACAGTGGGCTTTTGGGCACCTACTGTCTCTGGGATTAGCAGGCAGAATTGGGGCATGGCCAGTTCTAAGAATTGTTAGAAGCTGTCTCTTAGCCTGAATGGAAGAGTGCTGCTACGGCCATGTGATTTGACATATAGGGAAACAAGACTTTTTTTTTTTTTTTTTTTTTTTGCTAACATTCCTTTGGGCCAGAAGGTAGTACTGATTAGAAGAGTAATTCTGGGATTTAACCAGAGTATAGTGCCAATGGGTATTCTGTAAATACCCAGGCCATTTATGAATGGGTCAATCATTTTTTTACATGGAGTGGTCCATGACAAATCCTGCTCCTAAATTAACACTCTGCCAGTCAGGAAGAACCTTTGGACAAGGTAACAGTCACACAGATGTGAGGTGTGAATTGTCTTTGTACAGAGAATTCTCCGCCACAGAGAAATAGGCACGTGTCAGAGAACCATCACATATGTCTAAAAAAACAATCTAATAAATCACATCCAACAAATATTTAATTTTCTTCAGTAACTGTAAACTTATCCAATTACTATCCTCCATGCAAATATCAGCAGTTAGGTAACTAGTATCCCGTCCTTGTCAATATAGTTTTCACAGGACCCAAATGTGCAGTGCAAATTCCCATAGTTTGATCCATATCAGTGCACAATCCACCCCCAAAATACTGTAAGTGACCTGAACAGTGATGAGTATTTCATAGTGCTTCCATCATGGAACTATTATTAAGTATGTTTACAATTTCCCCTACATTCCTGGACTCCTCTTCAGTGCTAAGCTTTTGCATAGCAGTACCCATGAGTAGTACTTTGTACTATCTCCAGCTGATTCTGTCCCACACAAGTGCAATTTATTCCCCTCTATTATTCATGTTTTTGTCACCTCTTGTCTAGACTAAAACAATGTAATACTCTTGGGCAAAGCGCCATCCATGTCATAAGAAACTTAGAGCTCATAGAGAATTCTGGAGGAAAATGTCTTCTCCAGAACATACATGAAAACTTGCTTCCCATACCTGAAAGTGTATTAAGTCTTGTTCAGTTTTCAATTTTTATGTTAAAGCATGTAATAATTGCTTCAAACCTGCATAAGGTCTGCATAAACCTCTGTGATGAAAATCATAATAAACATGTCCATGTCTGACGCAAAACAGAACTCTCCCTCAAAATCATAAAGCTCACCTTTCTCATGGGGAATTTATACAGCTTTGTGGCATGAATTTCCAAGAAAAAAAAGGATACTCCTACCACTCAAGAAAAGGACATGCTGCCTCAAATATGCCAAACTGAACACAGCATAGCATACACCTTTAAAGTAGCTCCCAACCCCCCAAAATTGTGCACTGCATGTATTGGAAGAGGAAGAAGGGGAAAGAGCAATCTACATGTCAGGAACTCATGTGCGTTGCTTGATGTACACCCCGAGTGCAAGGAACTGAGATCTGACAATGGCAAATGCAGTATAATAACAATCCCTGTAGAACAGAAAAGAATGAGATAATTTCTCATAACTCTGAATAAATTTTAGGGAGAAGAGCTTATAAAGCAGCATAGAGAAAATTTATGATGGCTATTCACAATCTGTTAGTTGAATAATTAACAGATACGCAGTAGTCCTAGATTATGCAGAAAAAAACTGTTTTAACAGAAAATAAAAGTTCAAAAGTTAGGAAATTTCAGACCTCAATTTGCCAGTGTAGACAAAACTCTCCTGCGCTGTGTGTGTGCATGGCTTAGCCCAAGAATATAGGGACTCCAACTGACTTCAGTGGAAAACTTGCCAGAAAATCTTGCCATGGGAAAAAAAGCCTGCTACATCTTAGCCTTGTTCTTGGATATGGCTGAACGGTGCTGTCATTACTGAAATTACTCGCCTAAAATTTATGCCTCAGGCAAACATCTGGCATGACAAATTTGAACCAAATAGTTAAGAGTTTTGTACAGCTATACAAAACTGAAAACAGGATCTTATCATGAGCAGGGTCAAGCAACTGGAATGGCAGGCACTGCTACCCCGCCACAACAGACTAACAAACTTAAGCCAAAGAGCTCAGAGCAGGGTTATTTCCATCCTTAGACATCTACTTTTACAGTGGAAAATGATTTGTTATCTGCAGCTTTTGCATCATGACCCACGTAAAATAATTTTAAATTAAATTCTTCATATGAAGTGCTACTCAAAGTTTGATTCCAAGTAATAAACCATTATGCATGAAAAAAGTGCTTGGATATGTGAAGATATAGTGTCATCTTTGAAACAGATCAAAAAAGGAAATGCATTTTACTTGCTTTTCTAGCATATATGGCAGACTCAAATCACCCCCTAACTGAGAGATTTTAGAATTTTCTATTTCATGAAATCTTCAACAAAACCTGATGTGCAGAGCAGGATGGCATCAGTTATAACATATGCAGAAAATTCAGATATTCTGGTATGAGACACAGAAAAGTGGCTGACAAATCATTTGCAAGTAAGCACGCAGCAGTGAAATGTTGTTGATGCACACCCTAAAAGCAGGAAGAGCTGTGATAGACGTTTTATCGTATCTAAACAACAAGGCTTCAGCAGCAGAAAAGATAACAGATGGTTATAAAATCAAACTGCAGAATAGAGCTAAAAAAATACCTGAATGAAGAATAGTATTTATTGTGTTATTTATAACTGATTATAGAGAACAAAAAAAAAAAAAAAAAAATAGAAATTATCACAATTTATAAAAAGAATTATAGAGAAAGACTTATTTTCCCTAGAGAGAAAAAAACTAAGTAAAATGCTGTGTAAATATTCTGTATCAATTTAAAAACGGTATTTGTCAGAAATTTTATACTGACTGGAGTCACAGTGAAGCCCAAACAAAGCCAGAGGTGAAAAGAATGACTGAAAAAACAATCAGTTTATGTATCTGACACTTATTTGTAGTGACATTCACTCTGTTTTCATTAACTTTTATACTGCAATATGAAATCATAAGAGGAAAGCGTGCACAAACTTAGATTTCTGTTACATTCACTACATCTAAAGAAGAAAGAGCTGAACATTCAACACTCAAACTCAGGGGCCTGAGTTCAGCTGACATATCATCTGATGATATCAAGCTCATAAAAATACTTTTTCTGTACTGTTTTAATCGGAAATAACATCATTCTTGTGAGGAACAGAAGACACTCTGAAATTAGTATAAACAAGAACCAATCAATGGCAGAGAATAAACAAAAAAGAATGAATAATCCGAGTGTCACAAGCAGATTTAAAAGTCCAGCAACACACTCTAACTCTTTTCTTTCTTACCTACTGTACAGAGGTAGGAAATCACAGGTTCTCCCTAGTCCTTCCCGTATACCCAAAGATCTTGTCTCTTGAAAAAGAGTGCCTTAAATTTAAGGTTTCAGTTCTCCTTTAAAGTAGGAGAAAAAAAAAGAACAATCCACTACTTCAAAATATCTTTTTCCAATTTAAGATCTTGTCATCTTTCTAAAGCATGTTTTAGAGTTCCCAGTCTATTTTGATTCTTTGTCTTATTCTGAATCTTACTTGCAAGATGAAATTCTGTACTGTTCTTTGAGAAATCTTCCTAATTAGATATCTTTATGTGTTGTGTAGAATAAGAAACTTATTTTTGCACACAGGAATATTGTAGCTATCAATATTTTCCTGCATACAGATTCTGACTTAAAGAGTTAAGATGTATTCTTTCAAAAATGATAATGACAATATGTTAGAGAAAAATAACACAAACTACAAAAATCATAAAATAGGAAATCATAATTTTTAAAAGGATGAAGAAATAACACAGGGATGACAACTCACACACTGTCTTGTGAAAACCAGTAATTTTTTACTGTTTTAAGAGGCTGATACTTGTGGATATTCTCCCAACTGCAGTGTTTGCTCTATGGAGCAAACATACCTGGCACAGACACCTTTCACACAGGAGTACTGAAAAGAATCTGACATAGGCAACATAAAATACACATTTCTATCACATTATGTTTCTTGTTAATATGAAAACTGGCATCTTTGTCTGTATTTATTTCTCAGTATGAAGGGATAATCTCATTGCAGGTATTCAATTAGACACTCATCTGGCTGTATGCTTACAAGTGTTATTTTATACTGTATACTTCAAACACACCAAACAAGTGTGATACCAGCAGCACCATTCAATTTTCTTACATTGCTCAAGCACTCAAGTGCTTTACTACATCAGGAGCTAAAGCCAAAAGCTTTAAATGCCTTGACAACATACTGTAGATATTACAGAACACTCCGGTAAGATTGTCATTGCTAGCTGAACACAGCCATTGAAATACACTGATCTGAAAACAGCTGTCAAATTTCTTTTGTTTTCCTTTTAGATTTAAGATTATGGCAACTTTTATGACTACTTCAGTTTGCCCAAAGTACAACTGTTAGACAGAAAACGTGACCATGAGCTCACCATTATCATCATGGGAATACTCTATTCCAGAAACAGTACATCTTCGGAAAACCATTTTGTTTTCAGTAAGTGTCCCAGTCTTGTCTGAAAAGATAAACTGCACCTGACCCAAGTCTTCTGTGATATTTAAAGCTCGGCACTGCAGTTGAGAGTCTGTTTCTTCATCATATAAATCTTTATCTTGATGAATAAAATATACTTGGCAGATTTTAACTATTTCAATAGATACATACAAAGAAATTGGAATCAGAACCTAGAATACACAAAAGGAAAGAGAATTAGGAGAAAACAGAAGCAAGGATACAATGAATTATTAAAGCTAGTTAACTTGGTACTAGACTGAAACATAAAGAAGCTAAGCAAACATCTACTCTGAAGTTATCATGTTTAAAGAAATTATTTACTGTGTTAGATGAGGAAAACCTATGGTGAATTGTGGAGCTGGAATGCATTATTATGTCTAGAAAACTGATTATCAAAACATGGACAGAAGCAAATATTTCTTGGGCTAATAAGCTGAGCTTTAAACTAGCTGGGGAAGGAAAAGAAAAATCCCAACCCAAACCAGACCACACAATCAGATGTGAAAGGATTGAATAAATTTGTTCTGCATAAATAATAGACTGTTTACAATTTCACTTTGCAGGAATACAAAAAGCAAAATGAGAAATGCTAATCTCTCCATAGGAACAATATCTTTGGCCTTGGCTTTTGTACTGCGAATTATTTGAAAGATGATAACATTTGATAAGCGCTGAAGAAGGAGACATGAAAGGACTTTCAACTATTTGATGAGGAATCTCAAAACTACATAAAATACCTAATTTGTACCTGAGTTTTTCTCTGCAGATTTTTTTTTCAGGATAGAAATTCCTGACTGCATGCACTGCATGAATTGTTTAGCTTTCTGAATTAGATACAAGGGGGGAATTATAGCATGTCTGTAAATGGCAAATGTGGTCATTTAAACAAAAACTACAGTGAAATGTAGGTGTTTAAAGAATTCTGTGGTGAATTTTCTTAACCAGTATCATAACCCAATCCCTCAGGGCAAAAATTATTTTTACACTCTTTTTCATTCCCTTTTATAAACAAGTTGCTGCCTCCAGTAAAGCAACCTCCTCCAGTGTCCCACTAGGCAAACTTCCATCATTCTCAGTGACATGAGGTTCTTTTACTTCTCTGAACTTAGCTGCCTTCCTCACTCAAGATATTTCTCCTCAGGACCAAGAAACTTTTAACATAGTTTGATACCTGGCTGACATATGGTTTTACTACGAGGAATATATCTGAAAAGCTGTTAAAAAGTATAAAATTTATTTTCATACCAGAACACTGTACCCAAAGTGGCATCCTCAATCTCTTGAGGCATTGCTCCACACTGGGTAGATAGGAAGAGTAAGGCTTGTTTTCTGGTTCATGGGGCTGCTCCTCCCCAGGTGCAGGACCCTGCACATGCCTTGGTTGAATTTCAGGAAGTCCCCCTCTGAGCATCTCTCCAACCTGCCAGGGTTCCTCTGAAGGGCTGCACACCCTCTGGGGTACTGGGCACTCCTCCCAAATTTGTGTCAGTGAACTTGGTGAGACGCATCTGCCCCTTCATAGAAGTTATTGGTGGATAAGTTAAACAACACTGGGCCCAGTATCAAACCTTGGGGGACATCACTAGTGACAGGCCTCCAAATAGACTGTGCTACTGATTACAACCCTCTGGGATCTTTTTAGTGCTTCATTAGCTTCTTACATGCCTTAGTGGTAAAACAAGTACTACACATGTAGCATGTATATAACTTTATTGCCACCAACTAGGAACAGAGGTGACAGCATGTACAACTTGATTACCTGGAACACTATGATCACTGTCAGAAATAAGTACACTGATGCTAAAACAGGTGACAAATATTTGCCATCGGGCCCTGGAACATCAAAAATTGGTTTCTTCTTCTCACCATATTGCCATACCCATAGACCATGACCTGCAGAAGAATTGGAAGAGAGGAAAAAAGCAGATTAACTCCAAGGAAAAATGCTTATGGTTCTGACTTTGTTCTTAAGAGTTATGTGGGAAATTGGTATTTGTTTTCAAATATTCATCATGACTTCTGAAAAATGCCCCAACCCCGTGTTTTTTTCTGCCTTGGGATTTGGGGTTTGAGAAGGGGCTTTGGCTGTCCTTAAGCCAAGCAAGACTCATTTCATGCAACTTTATTTAAATAAAGTGAACTGGCTAGTCTAAATTAGTAGTTTAGACTGTTTCTGTAATCACCAAAGAAAACTACACTTCTTCAGAAAATTATTAATTTCAATGATTTGCTGTGTGTTAAAATGAAAGAACTCCACTGACTGTACTAGATATATTACCAGTCAGCTATCAGTATGCTAGCTCCAGAAGAGACTTTAATTTTACTGTGTGAATCATATCCACCACATGCACAGAACTAATGAAATAACAGTATCAATGAAGTCAACAGCATGGAAGCTGAGGAATGAAGAACAAAAGAAATTCTAGATCTTGCTCAAATTTTTTTTTTCATTTTAATTGATTGTACTGATAACTAAATAAAGATAAGATTGTTGTTCTTTTGGGAAAATTACATTTTTGCTAAAGAGACAGATTGCTGCCTTTTTAAGTACAGCACTAAAATCAAAAATCTTAAAATCCCTTAAATGGTATGCCTGATGTTTTTAAGGTGGAAAAAACAAGGAAGAATTCTTCCACCATAAAAAGCATTCAAACTAGCACTATATGTTGAAAATCAGAAAGAAAGGACAAAGGTCTGCTTTAAAAGTAATCCTCTGTAAACCACCTTTGACAAGATCCTTTACATCTTGATACATAAACCCAGTACTGAATGCTTAAAAAATAAAAGCACATAAGTGAGCACATTATTTTGTCCCTATTCTACTATTATGAGATCACATGCATGATGTCTTTATTGATGTATACATAGTTATTCTTGAGAGCAAAAATAGAAAGCCCCACACTGAGAATGACCTACATTAAGTTTTGTTTTGTAAATACCCTTCGATTTTCAGAAGAATTAAGTGTCATATCTCCAGTCATACTTTACTGACAGAAGGTGCGAAGATAGCCTGACTTCTACAGAGCACCAGGCAACTCAGAGGGCTCGAGCAAATTTCCTTCCAGTTGTTTGCTGCTGTCAGCATCTCGAGCAGTTTGCTCTGGCCCTCTGCTGGCGGCTTCCAGGCTTGTAGCCGGCGGGACAGAAGGTAAAGTGCCCTGTCACCCACCTACTGAGTGCCACCTCCTCCCGATCCCGTTCCCACCTGTGGGGAGCCCCAGCTGCGCTGAAGCCACTCACAGGGCACACCCCACTGCTGCAGCTGCTGCCCTGGGGACACCGCAGAGGGCAGAGCTGCAGGCAGTAGATCCCTGCTATGGAGCCTCACTGCGACACTTCAGCCCTGAGGACTGGGCTCCCCAACACTGAAACGCTACAAAAGTGTGTCATGAACTCAGTGGAAACAAATAAACTGGCTGATTCACAGCTGGAAACAGTCGTCTTTAAGCATTTAACAATACCTGGAAAAAGGCACACAGAGATGTATTAAAGTGGCATCAGATTGTTATTAAACTACATCACGGTTGTTAAGAAACATTCTGGTGTTTATGCCATATGACTCACATGCAAACATTACAGAACACACAAATATTAAGGATATGGAATTCACATGCCATATATAAAAAATAATTTTTGGTGCCAAATGTAAAACTCAATTCTTTCTCACAAGCAAACAGAAAAAAGGCCTGAAGAGACATAACCTGAACTGCAGCATTTCGTTAAGCACTCCCAGAAGTCTGTAGAGTATTCTGCTTGGATTTATGCAGACTTTTGCTTATTTCTTCTATGTTAAATCTGCAGCATTAGGAACAGCGAGTCCATGTTGTGCACTGTGCCATCAATTTAGGAAGCAGTACTGGGGAATACCACTGTGCTGATCGTGTCTATTCTCTGCTTATAGATTACTCTACTGATCAATTAACAACATGTTAGACTCTACCACCTGTGATTTTGAGGGAACTACATATAAACTGGGGACTTTTATAGGCTTGAAATTTTTCAATGCTATCAAGGGGAGTATAATCTAAGCCTTCAGATCTCTGGTATGAAAAGAATATATTTGATTGAGATTAAGATGGTATTTAGATCAGTTTGTGTATCAAGACATTTTGATTTTTGACAAAAATAAGTATGGAGACAGATTTATGGATTTTATGTTTTGGCAGACATGTATGTTTTTGATAAAGCTAAGTGCATGAATCCCAAGACAACAATGTAATACTTAAGTTTCTACTAGTAATGAGCACTTACCAATGGCAGAAAACAGACACATGATTAGAAGTATGAGGACACACCAAAGGACATCAGCATTCATCTGTCTTTCAAGCTTACTGCGCTTGTAACGTGGTCCATTATTATTTAACAAAGCTTTGGTCTCATGCCCTGCAGGAAGAATTGCACCAAGTGTGTCAAATGGAACTCTGCTATTACTTCAAGAAAACCATAAAAAGGTGGTATGCCCTGTAAGACAGAAAAACAGCCCCTACCTGCATAGATTACTATTCCTGCAACTTCTTCTGTGTTCCTAATGGTACATCCACGTAACAAAAGATTCTCTTTGAACAGTCCATCCTTTTTTCCACTGTTATGAATACTACAGAAAATTTAAAAACAGAACAAAACACAGCATGTCAAAACATTAAGCTTGTTAAATCATATTTGTAAGATAACAAGCCCAGGAAACATCTTCAAAGTTTAAGAAGCTTTTTCAGTTTGATGGCAAGCTATTTCATTAGGTCTTCCTCCTGGGAAGGTACTCTGTTGGACTCTGAAAACTGAGATTACTTACCCAAGGATCCCTGACATGCAGCAGCCCAGCTGGAGCAGTACCAGTTGCTGTTGGATATACAAATGTCCTGGACAAATGCTCACCAGATATGTGGGCCAAATCGACAGCATGTGTGCAGCCTAGCTAATGCTTGGAAAATGCACTGGACTTCCTGTGCATGTGTAAACTGACTGAGCAATCACAGTTAATCCAGTCCACCTAAAAGCAGCTGTGTAGTGGATATAATTAACCCACTATTCACATGTGCTTACTAAAGAAATCCTAGAAAGAAATGTGGTGAAATTGGGAAATAACTGTGCTTCAGAGCAGTGATATTAAGGAAGATGTGCCAGGGATAAGACACACCAGTTCAGTGAAAAGGAGAAATATTCCATGTATGCATCACTGAGAACAAGAGAAACTATTTTCAGAACTGTCTTACCAACTATCTAACAATGGCACACACCCTGAGGATTCTTGTTGACTAACACCAAGACATAGGAGAAAAATGGAATGAAGTCACATTTCTACTACAACTTATTATCTGCTGTGCATGGACTGACTGAAATTTCAGCTGACAGAGAAATATAGAAAATAGCCTTATGAGAATTAACAGGGAAATGCTAAACAAAAACAGCAATTAAAATGGTATTAGAATATTTATTATGTAAAAAAGACAAACCAAATGATAATTTAAAACCACTTTCAAATGAATAAAATTTCATTTTATCAACTGAAGTACCCCAATGCCTCGGAGAAGACTAAAGCATGTCTAGATTGTTTAAATGTTGTCCTCACTTTCAGAATATCCAAAACTATCACACTTTCAATATGCTGCATTAAAATTAACATTGTGCTGCTGCAACACCAAATTTTACATCTACCTGGATTTGAGCACTTAAAATCCTCTGTCCCCTGAAATCTGCAAACTGGATAAAGTTTTCCTTTTTATGTTAAGGTTGGTGTTCTTTTTATTTGCCTCCTATTTTCTAAGCATTCACATCTGGGTCATATATTCATGTTTTTCCCTGTTAGATTCTTCTCTTTTTCTAAGTGAGAATTAAATTGTAATCTAAGTACATACTTCTAGGACTTCAGGCCTAGGAAATATACCAAATACCCTGAGATTTGTAAGAAGAAAAGGTACACATTGGTGAATTCTTTGTACTTGCCCCAGTTTAGGAGGACTACTTGCAGATTATTCTGCAATGCTGGTTATGCTACGTAACCTCAACAGTCAAAGCTTTTAGTGAGCAGAATATATCTGTGTATATATACAGCCTTTTTATACCTATGTATATATACATATACAGCCTTTTTTAGCACAGCAGAATATATTATGCCCACCTCTGCTTAAAGTATATACATATATATTAAAAGTATTGGTGTTTCAACAAGTATGCTTAGCTTTTCTCTGCAGGGTTGGTGAAAAAGCATTGGGTTTGACTGCTGAGGTAGCAGCAGCAGTGATAACATCTGACTAGAGCCCAGAAATGGAGAAAGAAAGAAGTAGGTAACACCCAAACTTTCAATTCTGACGCAGAAGTCAAAGGTGGTTTTTTAGTCAGAAGAGAACTTCCCTTCTCAGCCCATCCTCCCTGCCAGTCTCAGATAGAAGAACTGTTCATTTCAGCAAACCTCCTTAACCCACTGTCTGACCTTTTGCCAAAGCAGCATTAGGCTGCCCAACATCCCTCTGGCAGAATGTCAGTAGGTGTCAATTTGTCTGCGCTTAAACTAGGGGAAATAATTTCTTAATAATTCCATACTGTCAAAATTACACTGCTTCCAGGATTCTGTCATTCCTCTGATTTTTAAGGCTAAATTCTACATTAGGCTTTCTTATAAATCATGAGAATGTTTGAATTTTCAATAAAATCTCCAAATGATAGTTACGATTCCTGTTAATAAATGGGACTTCTTAGAGATAAACCTACTTAAGTGGTACTTGTTTTGGCTTATAGTTTTATAACCTTTGTTGACTTTTTCACACTTCACAGTAGCAGTGGACTGAGCCAAGTATATTGCACTTGGCAATTTCATATACAGTTACTTGTGCATTTGTTCTGTACAATTATATTTTTTTCTTCCTATCTTAGCTTACAAAACAATTGTGCAACATCTGAAGTTAACCCATAGGTGTTAAAACACCACTCTACTAGACTCACCCATGGGCTGAGCCTTCTTGCCACATCTCATCCTTACAGGCATTTGGTAATGCTTTTTACTTTTCAATACCCAAATGAAGTCAGAGAACTCAACTGATGTTCACCAGACCTTTAGAAAACATGGATGAAATCAAAATCTGGAAGAAAGAAGCCAGCAGAGGCTGGAGGAAGCCCATCACTTGCCCCTTGTCTACAATCACTCCCAACATACACAGAAAACAGTTGGGCACTGATGATGAAAGAAAGAAAAAATTACAGACATAAAGGTCTGGATTAAAAAATAATGAAAACTAAAGTTAGATAAAACTGCTCACATTGATAACAAACCTGCCAGTTGTAAACTCTGAGTCTGGGTTGAGAGACAGCCTAGTTCCCATTTCTAGTCCTGCAGAGTTATAAACCTAAAGCTTGTTACAATGGCTGAACAGTCTGTTTTTCCCCTTTCTGGATTATGGCCAGTGTAAATTAGAGGCAAAGAAGGAAAATTTTCGCTGTCTGAAGCCACTCAGATGCCTGGAATGCAAAGGCTAAGCTGTGAGCAAATGCACCAGCAAGTGCAGGTGCAATGCTCTTTTTTCTGCAAATTCTCACATGGATGACACTGCAAAAATGTGGTATCTTCACACAGAAAATACAAAAGCACCACAGATTAGGAGAAGTGGGCAGATAATTTGCAGTTAACTACTACTGTGCTACAGCACTCTGAAAGTGTTTATACAGAAGTAAGCCTCTGGTTTAGTACAGCAATGCAAAAATTACCCGATTACCCTCATTTTAGCTTTGTATTATGCTTTAACTTATGTATTTACCAGCATTAACTAACAAGGTAACTAATGGTAACTGTATTCAAGAGTACTTTCTTTCACTTTTTGGTTTATGAAGTGTCTTACAAAGGAAATAGTAGAGCTGGTTTAGCTTTCCAAGGCTTGACACTCCCAAAGAAAATATTCAACAATCTTAAACATGGTCTCAGTGAACACTGTCAGTCAGAAAC
The DNA here is from genome assembly GCA_018697195.1 of Certhia americana. Taxonomy (NCBI): domain Eukaryota; kingdom Metazoa; phylum Chordata; class Aves; order Passeriformes; family Certhiidae; genus Certhia; species Certhia americana. Next base: position 84,990,629 of record CM031857.1, on the reverse strand, counting down.
TTCCCGACTCACAATTGATGAAAATTAGTCTAGATTGTTTTGGTTTTTTTATTCCAATAGTGGAGATATTGCTACAGCACATTAAAGAGACATTACTATAGATTTATAATTGTCTTTTCATAAAAAAATTGTAACATGATTTTATATTCATTTGGGTTTTTTACCTCATGACAACCTTTGAAATAGAAATACACATATGTATTCATCTCGCCTTTCTTCTTACAATTGCAAGCTATACTTATTTTGGTATGATCAGATAAAATTTTATGTTCTAGTCCAAGAATAAAATTATTATTTTCAAATAGCTGAGAAGTCAGAATCCCAATAACTGCTTCTCTTTTTCCCTTGTCTACATACACAGAAAAAAGTACAAGCAAGATTTTAAAGCAAATATTGCTATTTTTGGAAGCTGGAATTGGATTTTTGAATGTTTGCCATGCATACTGTACATAATCTGGCTATACACATACGGGCAGGGGGAATGTTAGGTTTTGTTCTATTCTTCTCACACAGAATATGTTTATAGGGGAAATAAAAGTGAGGGAATGTGCCTGGGTTATTTAAGGGTGCAGAAAATGCAAGAGAATTAAAGCAAGAGAATTAAAGCATGTGAATAGAACTGGTAGTCTGCCTGTGCATCTCCACACCCCAAATGCGTTCAATGCAGATTGTGGCAACATAGTTGAAAAAAATTCAGATGCAGTAATGTGCATGCTACACTTTTTCAGATACAGGATAGGGCTAGGCCCATCTAAATGCATTTTGCAGTATCTTTTTTTTTTTAATATCACGTCTCTTTATCGCGGCCTGCCTGTGCTACATTGGCTACCTATAGTGATCTTGTTTCAAGAAAACTGTGGGGAACACAATTTTTCACATGTTTACAGCATACACACACATGTGTTTCTATTTCCTGAAAGATTTGTCAGCACTGACGTTAAAACCAGAAACTACTTATCATACAGGAAAAAAAAATCTGAATCAAAATTGGAAACCTACTAAGTGGTGAAAATGTCTAGGAAACTTTGGCAGTAATGTTTCAACACAGTTTTTACATATGGATATGTTGAAAGTGTACTGTTTCATAGGATTCTTATTTAAATATTTTGGTATTATTTCTTTTCAATCAAGCTACTATTGGCTGGTAGCTATCTGATCCATTATTTCAAGCAACAACTACTGGTAAAATTTTGAACAAGAATTAAGATCTGAGTTTGACATGACAATGACATGTTTCAATGCAAATGTGTTAATTGCTATTCATCTTGTTAATGTATGATTTGAAATAGACTCCTGATTCCATTACATTAATGAAGGAACTCTAAGGAGTGGGGGAAAAAAGCTTTCTTCTGTGATAAATTAGGGGAGAATTTATTTGTTGAGGGGTTGATTCCCAGTCTCTAATGCTAATGGCCCATGGTCCCTTACTAGTAAATCTCTTGGAACATAGCTGATGAGAGCTGGAAATCACCTGATGCCTTCTGCCAGATTGAAAATTTGTGTCAAAACACACTCACATCATTTGGGAAACTAAAGAAGATTAAATATAATCAATACTAAATAACAGCAATCAAAAAGATACTACCATGTTTTATGCTATGTAAAGTAGGCTCTGTAACTTACATGCCACAAGCCTTTTCCACATGGACTAAAAAAGTAAATATATAATGGAAGAAAAACATATGCATATTTTCTACAGTGTTCTGGTCAATATTTTGGAGACTAAGATTCACACATAAAGTGTGCTAGAAAAGCTGCCAATCTTTCCATTTCCATATCTGGAAATGGCATGTCTGCAGTAGAGAAAGCTCTCTATTACACACCCTCATGCAGTAATGCCTAATACTAAAACTTTTTCTTCACATGGACTGTAGGGCTTTGTGCTGCTAAATAAAGGAACACATTTTCCCACACTACAACTTGATGTAGTTTCAAAGAAACTGTCCTGATTTACACCAGTTGACAGTACGTCCTACACAATCTGTGACATCTGAGAGTAGTGTGGTGGTAAATGGCATCACTATAAAAAAACTCCCTGAGCTCCAGCAATTTACCTTGTGACATTTACACAATTTAATACTCCTTATCACTCCTAATCAACATGGGTGGCAAATCATTGTATTTGAAACAGAACTGGTGTCAGTTTAACTCTCGTCATTAAAATTAAGGCAAAAATTATGTATCCTGGGTTCTCACTCTCCATGTGGTTAACAGATTAGAAAAATAAGTCATGCAAGAGTGCATCTCCTAAGCCACAATCAACATACCTTTATACCACAGACCAGGCTACATAAGAAGCAAAGTGCTTTGCATATCTTGAAACATTTTTTTTTGAGCAGGATTGATTGGCTAGAGATAAGCACCCTGTTAATGTAGTTCTGTTTAGAATTAAGTCAAGTGGGCATAGGTGATGTGGTAGTGCACAAGCATACCCATCGTGTGAGCCAAGGATTTCATTTTATCTGAATGAGAAGAAAGAAACAGTGCCATAGCTAGAGAATATCATCTTTGCCTTCTGATTTTCCTCAACGACATATATATTAAAAGAAACATCCAACAGACCCATCTTCATGAAAGCGTACAACAGACTGTGTTTGTTTGTTGCCTCTCTTGGACTTGTTTTCTATTTCTTCCTGTTTCCAGATGGGTTTTTTGATCCGTGTAGGAAAAGGAGAAGAATGCCTGTAACTGCACTGCTTCATACATTCATTTCTGTAGTGTAAGCTGATTGAAGGTAGCAAATAAATCCATCCTAAGGAATGGAAACATGAGGTTCCCATCTCACCCTGAAGTAAGGATCCTCTAAAAGAGCCTTAGATATGCAGCCCTACATAAATGTGCTGATGATGCAAACTACAGAAGACAGCCCAAAGCAAACAAGCATTTATTTTATTTCATATTAGAGAAAAGGAGTGTATACTGAAGAATACTATATGAAATACTCACATGTAACCTCGAAACCTACTTAAGTCATTGTTTGGCTTCTCACATTCAATCACACTGGTGAACTTCAAGGGGTCAAATTCTGAGTCCTGAAATAATAAGAGTGTTCATTATTTAGAATAAAGACTTGAAAATTATATCCCAAATCACTTTCTTTTCTAGTTTTTGTAATATAATAAAGTCCAGTTTTTTTCCAAAGGCAATGAAAGCAAAGATGCAGATCACTGGAACTGAAAATCAAAGGGACCTGGAAAAAACAATTCCAAAGATGCCTCCCAAAATCGCCCATACAAGGATGACGTCTGTTCTGCAACTGGAAGATGCCAAATGAATTTGGTCTGCAGTGGAAAAATGAAATTTACCTGAAAAACTCAAGATCTTAAACATTATCATTATTCTTCATGTTCAGTGAAGCCAGTGAAAATTTAGGACAACATAAGTCAATACACTGCCAATTATCAAAAGAATTTATGAACTATTGAAATATTAGCAAGACTTCTTAATTGCTTTATGCCAACAGAGAAAAATTAGTCTACTACAGTAAATTACACACATATAGCGGAATAACTTTTTCTTAATTATCATTTAAAAACCTTCTTGGTTGTCTAGCTCATTACTGAAGCTGGTATTGTTGCTGACTATTTAAGTTTACCTGTAGTTAGCACCTTGGTGTGTTTGAGGAAAAACATTGTATCACAGCAGAATTACTTTATTTTGTTAAATAAAAATCAAGGTTCTTTTTCTTTGCTAGATCAAACTACATATTGAAAGCAGACATATCTGGTCCTGGTGCTTCAGAAAAGGCTGTTTATCTCCATCAATGAGGACTACTTTTATAAAGCTGCTTTGAATACAATTTGAATAAAAGAACTAATTGTGAATTATCATAGTATTAAGCTTTCAATAATAACAGCCCTTCATGTGTTATGTTTTATAATGGCTTTCCTGAGCTGCTGGAGACCCCAACCACTACTTTTTAGAGTAAACTTGTGAGAATGGTTGACTGAGAACCAGTAATCACAGGACAAACACAATCTTATTGCCAGTTTCTCTGAAACACACAGGTGTCCCTGGGATTTTTTGATGTTGACTCTGCTCGGGTGAAAAAAAACAGATTTTGAGTAAGAGATTAAAGAAACTAGAGGATCTGTCAGCATCAAAACCAACACCCTCAATTTTTATACTGGTTACACCTGGAAGAAAGACAGACTTACACTGTATAGGTGACAATTCAAACCACCCACACCTGAGACTTTTGAAAACCTTTTCTGTATTTTCAAGAAACACAAGACGATAAAGAGAACTGTGAAAATGGGCTGTCACTTAGAGACAGCTACAGCCCACTGGAGGAAAGAAAAATTTTGACGTGCAGAATTCAGCTTGTAAACACGGGGGGAAAAAAAGGAGTAAAAACAAAGGACACCTCAGAGTAGAGACTGCTTTGCTGAGAATCACTCCCTGAATTACATGAAGTTTGGCAGTTGAGAACCTGAGCCTTAGCAAGAAATAACACCTGCTCTGCTGTCCCAGAAGATGATATTTTCTTTCCTTGCCCCAGTATGTTCCTTGGCAGAAGAAAAAAAAAAAAAAAGGTATAGGCAAAATAATCTACAAACATTCACCAATGTAGCTGCATTTATAAATGGGATAGAATGGGAAACATTTCTTTTCTCCTTATTATAACAAAATACATATAATACATTTATTTTAGCACAAATTTTAATTCAGTGGTCTTTAAAAAGAAAAGAAATAAATCCTAATATCTTTGATGAATGTGAGGGAATCCCAGAGACACCTAACAGTAAAACTCAGTGTAATCAAATGCAGGTTTTGTATGGCTGCTGAACTCAGCAGAGTGTGGTTGGACACATTTTCTTCTGGAGCAGTTGGACAGCTGAATTCCCTTTCTGCTAAGAAAACCTGCCACCAAGGATTATATTTCACAAATAAAGTTAGAAAAAAGGTACTTAAATCTAGAGGCTTCTAAAGTCTTCACAAAAAAACAGATATTGTCAAGATCAGAGAGGACTAAATGTACCCGACCTCCCCATCAGTACCATGCAATATTGTCTTTCTCCCTCTGTTTGTTGATTTCTTTTCATTTATGACTCTGTTTTGGAACTAAAAGTCCTTTATCATTAAATCTGTCTGTATATTTGTGTTCTGTTACAATTAACTTGAAATATGTGATTATAGTCTTTACCCAGATAATATCTGGGAGTGAAAATCCAATTAGAACAGTAGTTTATGTAAGGAAAAAAAGCTGATGAATTCTGATTTATGGCAAAAGCTCTTTGGTTTATTAATAAATCAAACTGCTCCATCTCTTCCCTGTGAAATGGAAGGGCAGATATATACTGTATATTACAGCTGATGACACTGTTTTGATGCGAAAATACCTTTAGGTAAATGAAAGAACAAATATGTTAAACACAGCCTGTCTGTGACTGCTTTCAGTGGTTACAAAAGCACAAATTTAATGTAAGATTTCACGATGATCAAAGTTTTGCTCTTTTTAATGCTTATACTCACACTTTGGCAGCAATTGAAAACACAAATTGTGATGATGTTCTCATGTATTAGCAGTTAGGAGAAGCTGTGGATAGGCAGAAGTTAAAGCCAAAAGTGTTTCTTTTACAGTGCACAATTTGCTGTTTTTTCTTGGTAAAAGTCCATGAAAAACAAATTCTCCACTGCTACCTTTAATTTTTCTCTTACACTGAATTTCTTCATCACTATTAAGACACAAGAAACAAGATCAAATATCATCAAACATCGAACTGACCCAGACCTTTGTGCAGTAGCTATCTGATGTGTCTGATTTTGTGTATCTTACTTCCCACTTAGAGAACTGCTGGGTATTAAAAAGCTGTCCCAGTACCAAGAGGGATGAGAAGCTCCATGCCTAGGCAGACTGCAATCTGAGATGAGGCTTTCCAGTGCCTAATCTCCATGAAATCTTGACTTCCGTGATGTTCTCATCATCTCTCTGTGCACATCAACAAGGCTGGGTCATACACAAAAAGCTGCTGGGGGCATATTTTAAATTTTCTGAGAGCAGGTATCATTTTTTATCTGGCACCTCGGCAGGTGTGCCAAACTTGTGCCTTGTCCACCACTGATCAGAACAACTGATTCTGGCTGATAAAAACTGGGGAGAGATTCACTGATTGCACGTAAGTTCCTCAGAGTATTTTACAAAACTGTTGGGTAGCAAAGGCCGGGGCTAAATTCTGTTCAACTCAGTCACATTATTTCTGTTGAACAACCAGTACTACTTTTGCTACAATGTACATTTTATTGCCATGACTATTTCTAAGGATAAGCCCCTGTAAAATAAAGTAAAGCAAAACTTACTGCTTTCACTCAAGGTAGATGTCTTGCTACTAGGTAGTGCTTAATCAGGAGCCCAGACCCATGCTCTAATAATTTACTATATTTTACTACGCTTCAGAAGAGTATTAAATTATGCTTGAGAAACATTAAAAGAGTAAAATCCACTTCTTGCTCAACTCTTTTGCCATATTACGTCATACCAAAATAAAAAAAGAAAAAACTGGGGAAAAAAAAGAAAAATAAAATAAGGGCTTTGATTCAGTAAGAAATTGACTTTCACCAAATCCCTGATTTCACTTTTTGATTTTGCCAAGATGGCTTTAGTCCACTGCTTTTCTTGGAAAAATACTCTGAGTTTTTAGGAAGTCAGAGTACTTTCATAGATATTTCTGAAAGTTTGAAACTTGTCAAGAGGACACATGTTGGTACTTACATTGGGTATTTTATGTACTTAGGGATTCCATGGAATGTATTTAATTTCTTCAGGACTCCTCTTGCTAGGAAAATGTTTAACATCCTATAAATAAATCCTGTTTCTTCCACTTCCTTAAAGAAAATCCTGTTTCTTCCACTTCCTTAAACTTCCTTACTTGACATCAGGAAATTCATTCTTAGTCTAAATGCAGCAATGGAAAAGCTTGTTTTCCTTACATAAGCAGACCTAGTCAAAATGCAAAAACCTGCTAAACATTGATTCCTTCAAAGTTGAATTTCAAATTTAAGTTGCAGATGCAAAGGGTTTTGTGACTAGCCTTTTAACAATGCAGTAGCTATTAAATCTGACAAAAGGTTCCATTTGAAAAGTATCTTAGGTCTGCAATAACTGGGCTGTGTCTTATACCCTAAAAAGGTGAAGTGTTGAGGGTAAGAAAATGTTGCAATTCTTTAGAGAGTGGGAAACCAACAGGTAGACAGATGAAGACAGTACAAAGATTTGTAACAAAAAAAGCAGACTGAATTTAGCTGTCTCCAACATGACTTTGTAGCTTCAGCCGTAAGATGATTCTGAATCTCCACAGTGAAATGCCAACCTTTTCAGTTCTGCTGGCAACCTCACGAAACTGTCAGCTCAAGAAGCAAAGCATGCCAGATGAGTCAGTTTGACAATTACACAATGTTCAAACAACATATTTCCCTTCATTAAATGCCTGTTGTATGGGTGATTTAATAGCCTGCTAGTGATATTAATAATGCATAGTTATTAAAATGTTTTCCTTTATTCATCTGCCCTACTTTACTGCTGCAGAAACCTGACTTTGACATTCAGTCCTTCCTTCCAACAGGACAGCAATGGGTATCCAGGATGCCCGTGGGTGACAGTGACAGTTACTCGCTTATCACATTGTGTTTACTGGCTATGCTGGGGATCTTACCCAGACTTCTCCCTGCAGTGCAGGGCTGATGAGGGCTCTGGGATTTGTTTTGGCGTGTATGTCTGGAGGAAACAAAAAAAAGGAAAAGGGGAGTCATGGAGACAACTCAAAGAAATATTTTATAGACAAAAATCTGCCTCAGCCAGAAAAATAGCTTTTCCAGTTTAAACGATTTTAAGTGCACTAAGAACTCATCATGTTAATGCACTGCTCCATCTACTGCTTTATATAGCAGCACCCTGCCTTTACCATATAAAATGAATCTGACCTTTTATTAATGTGCAACTGGAATTACATACTGATGTTATGTATCCACAGCATATGAACTGTTTATATACTGAAAGAGTGAAATGTTTTCATGTCTAAACTGCATTAGTCTCTACGGCACAATTTGTCTGTGCCACTAATTCACAAGGAAAGGAAGAAACAGTTGGATCTCTGCTGTTTAGGAACTGAGAAGATCCAGCTGTACATCAGAATTTAACTATTCTGTTTTTTATACTTAAAACCATTACTATAACTGGATTTTTTTTTTCAGTATTGTTTGTTTAAAAGTAACACATGTTCAGTATTCAGAAACACTGGAACAACTGAGCAAGTCAAACACATTTTAGGGGGCTGATCTTCCTCTGCCTGACCAAAGCTTTCCTCTTCATAGAAAATAATATGAGGGAACAGTGCAATATCCAGGTTGCAGGGAAGAAAATGTGCTGCTTGCAAGGTCTAGGAAGATCTCAATAATTCTATAACAGCCAGCTGAAGAAACTGCTGTTAGTCAAACATGGAACAAAAGTACCAGAAAATATGTCAACAACACTGAAAACAACACACATGCAAGTTTTAACATCCCTCAGGATGATGGCCACCCTTAGCAATGCACTGAAAATTATGGTGATATGAAAAAATTCATTTATGGACTACAGTAGTGCTGAAAAGTGGTAAGGGAACACTCTGTGTCAGGGCTGAAATACAGACCTAGATCTGGACAATTAAGAAAGTGGTATCTGCCTGTTCCAAAAGTCAGTCACTGAAATAAATGAATTGGTGCATAGTCTGTAAGAGCCAACCTCAGTATTAGCTCAGCACTTCAACTAAACCACCAACCAAGCCTCTCAAGGAGTCCCAAAACTCTGTGTACAACCCACACTGCTCCTGCAGAGGCTTTTTGCTTCACACTCACAGACAGATGTAACCCTCCCCACTCTCCAGTGCTTTCTCCTTTCTTGAAAGATTTCTAGCAGCCTTTCTGCTCCATTTCTTAAGTGCTGGAAGAAAGTTTCAGCTGATTAGGGGCAAAAACATTGCACAGTCATATTAAAGTAGTAGCACAACAGCTCAGATCAGCTTCTGAATATACATTGTCCTGCTCCTGCTCTAGTCCAGACTCTAGACAGTCTGACTTCTTGTGGGACGAAGTTCTGCCAGAAGAAATGGCGATGCTTCACCCAGAAGAGAGAAATGCCAAGCACTGCTCTGACATCATTCCACAAATAAAACCCAAAACATCAGACTCCTGACAGGAAAGAGAGTGGTCGGTAGTGCAGGCATTTTCTTGTGAACTGTAAAACCTAACAGTAGCAGCTGTAGTGTCAGGATGCAGGTAAAACACGCCAAAACCTGATGACCCTACCTGAGCCTGAAGACAGGGAATCTGGAAAAAAGTAGCTTTACTTTACAAAGTATCATGTTTAAGAAATATCTCTAGGATGTGAGGGAAACTTGTAACATAAAGCAATTGCCTAAGGAACTGAGAGACTCCAGCCCCTGGCAACTGCAGGGAAGCATAGAGGGAAAGAAGCTGTCTTAGTGAAAAGACACCTTTTATTCCAAATACTACAGGGCAGCATTTGCATCAGCACTATCTCAGTTTTGTCAGCCTTTCCACAAGCATCTCCAGTGTGAGAATGTGTTACAATCAAGTGAAAACTCCCCAAGCTGGACGCTGGCATGCTGCCTTCACTTGGATTCATATTTTTATCAATATTTACCATCACATGCCTGCCCTACTGCCAACAAGGCATTCAGAGTGAATCTTCTCCGCTTAATCCCAGCTGTTTCTGTTCTTGCCTCTTAGCTCTATGGGGATGGTGGAGGTGCAGCTGTGAAGATTAATAGTCAGTCTGAGGCCAGCAGGCTGTGGCTGGCATACACAGAACATGGGGGAAGTTGGGATGGCTGCAGAACACTTTGGTTTTCAGCTTCCCCTCTGGTCCATTTTCATCTATCTATTCTACTGAACAAGCTTCTTTGCAATCAACATGTTAAAGCCACCACTAGCAAAATGAAGAATACCTTCTCAAGGTATTCAAGGGCGTTTTATTTTTCAGACACCAGCTAATTGCATGAATCTTATGAAAGGAAACTCACATGGCCTTGTCAGTTCCAAAACTGGCAAATGAACTGAAGGGAACAAAAATATATCATTATTGGCAGTGACTGAGGTTTGCTTCCCATTTTAGCTCTCTAGACATCTAGCCTCATACTTCAGGCAAGCACAATGGCTACAAAGTTCCTGCATAATCTCGTCTTCAGTAGCCTGAATGCTTTGTTCAGGTAAGTGTGGAAATCAAAAACACATGAGTATGTACATGTATATGACCTTTGAATTACATCAGAGCAGCACAGCAGTCTATTACACTTGTGCAGGCTCTCCTCACCACCTGTCCTACCCTCTGTGTGGAAGTCAACTACTTGTACTTCTGCCTTGATTTGGGTAAGGAATTGGCTGGATAGCCACGTCCTAAGAGTGATAATCAATATTTTGGTGTCCAGATGAAAACCAAAAATGAATGATGACCCTCAAGGGTTTGTACTGGGGATTGGTACTATTCATCAGTGACACAGACAGTGCGGTTGAATGCACTCTCAGGAGTGTGCAGATGACACCAAGCTGTTGTGTTTGACATGCTGGAGGGAAGGTTTGCCATCCAGAGAGACCTTAACAGGACTGAGAGGTGGGTCTATACAAACCTCATGAAGTTCAACAAGGCCATGTGCATGCAGGTTGGGGCAATACAGACTGGGGAATGAATGGATTGACAGCAGCCCTGGGAAGTAGTGCTGGAGATACCAATGGAAAATAACTGGGACACGAGCTGGAATTGTGTGCTAGCAACCCAGAAAGCCAGCTGTATCCTGGGTTGCATCCAAAAAGTGTGGGCAGCAAGTCCAGAGAGGTGATTCTTCCACTCTACTCCACTCTCATGAGACCCCACCTGGAGATCTGTGTCCTGCCCTGGTATAAGTAAGAATGTAACACGTAAGACTGGTTTCAGAGGAGAGCAACAAAAAGATCCAAGGGCTGGAACACTTCTATGAGCAAAGGCTGAGAGCTGTGGTTGAGCCTGGAGAAGGCTTCAGGGAGATCTCACTGAGACCTTTCAATACATAAAAGCAGCTTATAAGTAAGACCAAGAGAGACTTTTTACCAAGGCTTGCAGTGACAGGACAAGGGGCAACATTTTTAAACTGAGAGTAGATTTAGATTAGACAAAAATATAAATTTTTTACTAAAAGAGTGGTAAGATACTGGAACAGGTTGCCTAGAGACGCTGCGGCTATCCCATCACTGAAATGTTCAGATTCAAGTTAAACAGGGCTTTGAGAACACTGATCTAATGAAAGATGTCCCTGCCTTTGGCAGGAGTGTTGTATAAAGTGGTCTTTAAAGGTTCCCTTAGAACCCAAATTAATCCATGATTATATGTATCTTATGAATATATTCATTATTATAAGCATTCAAAAAATGAGAGATGTTGAAGGGCAACCAATGAGAACAAATGTCAGACAAAGACCAACAGGGAGAACATCAATTGATGAAACAATTTGCTTCATTTTTCTTCCATGTCATTATCAGTTATCTAACCTAAAGACCATAAATTTCCTAAGAAGTACCAGGAGATAGTCCATTGCTTTTTGTTTTCTTTAGCAGCTGACATGACCCACCTCCATGCAACTAACAGCAGGACAAAATAATTTTTACCCCTCCCTATTACACTGCAGTAGCCTGTAAATCAGATCCCCATGATCTCAGCCTTAAAGGCCACATTGTTGTACAGGTATATGAGGCTCTCTGGGGTATGGTTTTCAAAATGGTATTAAATCAAGTCATACCAAAAATATAGTAAGCAGAGAAGCTTGGAAAACTTAATTAGAGGAAGGGAAAATGCTTAAGACAACTTACATGAATTTTTGAACCATGTTGCATTTTAATCAAATTCTCCTTCTCTTGGAAGCCAAAAGGCTGTGTACCCTACTTTGATGTAAACCAGTCTATTTTCTGTACCATTAAAAAAGCTGAATTAGGGTATTAGCACTGCTGTCTATAAATCTCCATGTGCTACTATGTTTTTAATTCAACCCTGAATAGAAGTGTAAGCATTGCAGTGCTGTGTGGAGAATGGTATCTTGTCCAGTCACATAACTGCAGGACAACCACAGCTCTCTCTCTCTTATGAGCACACATATGTAATGGAAAATATCTGACCATCACAGAGTCATAGCAGGGCTTGAAAGTATGAATCCAAATATAACCATGGTGTTTACTGGCTATGCTGGGGATCTTACCCAGACCATTTCATGGTTTCATTGAAATAGCCCTTTTGAGACATACAGCCAACCACTTCCCATGTAAGTAACATTTCAATGTAAATTTCTAATGACCACCAAGGCTTATCACTACTAAACTGTGAGTAAGACTTGGAGGGTAGCAGCAGGTGGAGAAAAGAGAAGTGGGATGAAAGTTCATATCCTTGATTCTGAAATAAATACAGGAGCTCCTCATACTGTTCCTCTGCCTTTTCTGGCAGAAAATCAGACCCCCTTCTCCACCTCAGTACTTTCAAAGAAAATTGAGACCATACCAACGTAATTTGGATTATATATGGCTCAATACTGTGGACCCTTCTGCTCTGGAAAAGAAGGTCTTTCCATCCTTTCTTAACCACTGATACTGCCATCTGGGGTTCTGGTTTCAGAGACCAGTGTAATATGACACGTTTCCAAATTGAAAATCCTGGCTCTAAAATCATGAGTTCTCAGTGTTACATTACAAAAATTCATTTCCAAGAACATATATTCCAGGTATTTCCTGTTCTCAGGCCAATGAATGGCTAAGGAATAAACAGTTCAAGAAATAAACATTTATTCAGTAAAATTGGATTAGGCTGTATCAGAAAAGTCAAGACAAAAAAAAAAAAAAAAAAGGAAAATATCTTCTTAACTTCCTTTAATGTAAATGTTTACTTTTCTATAATAGGAAAGCAGTATAGCATTTTATTTTCTCTGTGGACCTGAAATGCCCTTTTGTTTTCTAATACTTTTTCACAGAAACAGCAAAATGCAGAAATCCTAGATTATTGATACAAAGAATGAAATTTCCTGCCTCTACAGAGCTTTGATAAAGCACAAGCACTGGCATAATACATTTCCTTACATGGATTTACCACTGTTCACCAGTGCTGGAAGGATTACCCTAGGGATGAGAGGTCCTTCACAGCCACAACACTCAAACTTAGATTCATCAATTCAGCCCCTTTAACCTACATTTAAACACAAAACCAAACAACTAATGCCAATGGCAAAAGTCAACTACTCAGCACCCTTCGGACTCTCAGGACTCTTCCTCTACTCTCCTCCTCCCTGCTAATGTTCCTCTGCCTTTTCTGGCAGAAAATCAGACCTCCTTCTCCACCTCAGTACTTTCAAAGAAAATTGAGACCATACCAATGTAATTTGGATTGTATATGGCTCAATACTGTGGACCCTTCTGCTCTGAAAAAGAAGGTCTTTCCATCCTTTAGCTTACATTACTATATACAAAATTTTCTCTTACAGTTATTCAAATTCTTTGTCTCTCTAATAAAGTTGTCTCAAAATACAAACTTGTGGCCTGGACACCTGCATAATGGAAACTAGAAGGAAACTATAACCATGCCCACAGCTGACCAAGAAGGAAGCGAACCATCGTTCTTGAGTTTTTTTACTTCCCCCTTTTTTACTTTACCTCCCAGTGTGGGATTGCTGACTATGTGCCAGGGTTAGGTGTGGACTGAAAAATTGTTCTTGGCCTTCTATTAGCACTTCTAGCTCAGACAGAGTTTGCCACAGCACAAGCTTGAGTCATTCTCTGCACCAGGTCAACCTGCACACATCTGTTATATGTTTGTTTCTCTGTTAGAGAGACAGCAGTTGCTTCCTCTTTAACTAGACACGTCCACAGTTTCCACACAAGTCATCTCTGAACAAGACACTATCCAAAAAGAGAAAAAACAATATAGGTGTAGAGATTTTTGTAACAACTCACCCCTTTCAAAGAAACCTACTGAATGTTCAAGGCATTGCTTCAGACAAAAGTCCTTCTCAGGGTGTGACATGCTTGCATTTTGCACTGACAAATGCAAGTCTTTTTACAAGACTTCTTTTCTCTAAAATCTTCAGCTAAACTGTTAAACTAAAACAAATAGGTTTTAATTTAATATTATGGTAGTGCATAGCAAAACCCATTGTTTACTTTTACTTTCTTTTCCCACAGGAAAATTAATTTTGGCAACACCTGTGGGAGGGAGCACTAATCTGAAGTTTTAACATGTGCACATCTGGAATTTTCAAGCCAATTTTCATCATGTTCTGGACCTTCTCAAAATACTGCAAAAAAGAAATGCTCAAGGGATAACCCCCAAAAGATGCTACAAAGGCAGTTGTTATTGTGGCCTGATTCTACCTTATTAAATTACTCACAGTCAAAACAATATTGAGTCATACAACAGTGAGTATGCTGATTAATTCCCATCCACTTGATTATAATAGTGTACTATTCCCACTAATTGCAGGTGGATGATTGCCTGCGGGTACTAGTAAGACAAGAAGCAACAGGGAGAATATAGCCATACCTCTCTTGTCTTGCTTTAAAAGACCCATTCTCACTCTTTGAGATAAGAAGCTCATATCAACAGGTAAGTTGAAAACTAGTCTGCCTAGAAGTTGAGCTGGTTTAACTTCAACTGTTCTCTCAAACTGGGATAGTTTATACAATGCAGATTGCTGCACAAGGAGTCTTAGCTCAGTTTAGGCTAAACTAACATTTGAAAATTGCTTTATTTTCTCTTTTTTTTTTTTTAATTTTTCTTTGAATGAGTTAAAACTGAATGCAAAAGCAACATCTATACTGAGATACCAAGGCTGCCCAGTGAGTTGTTTACATGCAATCAGCATGAGCTGCCCTTCCCAAAGTAGCTCATATACAGAGCAGCCTGGAGACACCAAGTCAGGCTTACAGTGCAGCTCTTCTAGAAAACAATCTTCTCTTCTGGGCCAGCTTCTGCCTGGGACTCACAGGGAAAAAAGAAATGGTTTTTTCCCCGTGGTGTAAATGGCTTAATGCTTGGAAAAGGTGCTGTGGGACTGTTTCTCTAAGTCCAGCTGTACCCAATGTATTTCCAACACAGTGCAGGACCAGAAAGGGCTGGAATGAAAGCTGGATCTGTCAGTTTAGCCCAACTGCCAGGCTGGGACTGATGAAAAAATATGCCTGCAGTAAGCATAGGCTCTACATTTATACATATTCCAAAGTGTTCACAAACTGACTAGTGAGGAAATCAGATTCATCAGTTATTTTGGTGCTAGTCTGCGTGCAAACGAACCTCTCAAAGAGGCAGACACCAAATTCAGATGTGCTTTTCAGACGAAATAAATAAGCAGTCACCAAGTAATTTGCAAGGCTTATCTAAACCTGTTTAATCATGACAGTAATAAGTTTGTTTTGAATGAAGTTCTAATCTTAGGAGAAAATGAGAAGTAAAAGAATGTATCTCCTACCCCCACCAGCCTCCACAGGGGTACACCCACCTTCTCACAGGGGATGGCAGCTGCTACATTTAGCTTAGCTTTCAGCTGAACCAAAGCTTTCCACATAAACATCCAGGACAGGGGTAGTG
Source organism: Certhia americana (assembly GCA_018697195.1). Lineage (NCBI taxonomy): Eukaryota > Metazoa > Chordata > Aves > Passeriformes > Certhiidae > Certhia > Certhia americana. Next base: position 84,975,043 of record CM031857.1, on the reverse strand, counting down.
GTTAGTAAACCATAAACTGCTCCAGAATCCACAGTGAGTCTTTGTAGATTTTGTTAAAAGGCATACTGAGTAAAAACAGTGGAGCACGGAAATGTAAATGTTTTTCATGAGTCTAGATTCATACTATCAAAATATCCTAAATCAAGTTTATGAAATCTGAAAGGGAGTTTTGAGCTCTTGCAGCCCGAGCTGTATCTGCTTATCCACTCTCTGAAGAGCGGCTGACATGACGTCTCAGATGGATGGAAAACATTCCATAAGCAACTGCAGAGGGTGTGGTGGCACGGCAGCTTGCAGAGTAGCACAGAAAACACATTGATTCCTCCTGCCTACTCTGTCTCCTGTTAGATCCAGTGCCCTATTAGATCCAGCCCAGAAATGGCTGCTGTGACTTGGCAGCAGTGAGGGTGGGTTTGAAATTAGAAGGAAATGGGCAGAATACCTCAAAAAGTTGGTTTTGTTGTTTTGGGTTTTTTTTCCCAAGGGTTGTTTACTGGTCATGGCAAACACTTAGACCACAGACAGTGGGGTTTAGCACAGTGCTTTCTCCTAGCTGCACTTGTCAGTGAGCCATGCTGCACACATGAACCTGATCTGTATTTCAGGGTGAAGATAGTCCACTATCCTGATCGTTTTAAAGACATAGTATGCAGAAGTATGCTTCTAGCTATTTTAAACACTTTTAACACATCCTGTTGCTGTAGTAGCGGAATAACAAGAACACAGTATTTAAAGTCTCGGAGGAAAAAATGTCAAGGCTTTTGTAAAATCTCCTGTTTTCTTTTTTTTTCTTTTTTAATCTGCTCACTGAGTGATTTTCTTTTTTCTTGACTATTTTGAGTCTGTAACAACAAGGTATAATTCAAACTGGTGTCCTCAGACATGGAAGCCAGAGGAATATATCAGTGACTCTTCTCACAGCTTGTGAATTGATAAGGTGTAGAATCATGTACACAAAGTACAGGTTTATGTCTGACAGACTGCATTCGTTACCAAACGTGCAAAGCTAACAAGCAGTATGTTCCCAGTCTACTATAAATTACTCAGACAATTCAAAGCAGCACTAAAATAAGCAGTATTTATGGTCACTTGCACTATAAGGGAAAACAGTTTCCTGGAATTCACAAGTGGGGAGATGCAATCCAAGCCTACAAACGCTGATCCTGGACCTTCTGAGCATATGTTCAGAGTAAAATAATGCCTGCAAAGCACTGGAGACAGAAAAGCTTTTATAATTTCTTATTGATTCTTCAAGAGTCAGGCTAAAAGGAATGCTACTTTTCTGAACAAAGGTTTGGAAGAGGGAGACTGTAAGGCCTTTTCCTCTCTGAGACTATGGATCTTATATGCTGTTACTGCTGAAAAGAAACACACAAAGATCCTTCAGAGGATGCTGGAGGAACAGTGGCTTTTCCAGAGGACAGTTGTACCCAACATAACAGTGCTGGCCTTGCTGGCCTTTGGAGAAAATGTAGTGGCCAGTGCACATGCCACTTCAGTAACCCCGAACTGGCAAACCAGGCTCTCTCTTGAGAGCTCAGCACAGACCTACAGGGCCATAAATTGTGTGGGCACACACAGGGCAGGAACAGAATCAAGAAAGCATAGCATTATCTTAAAACAACAGTTCCTGCTGCCACCCCCACTCCATTCCCATGCCCAGCTGAGTGACAGGTATAGAAATAGCTATCCTTCATTGACCTGCTTCACAGGCATGTGCTCCAAAGTTATCAGTTAGCTCCTATATGAAGCACAGACAAGCCAACCTTTGTAAAAGTTTCTTTTGAATCTATCTTGAGATACTGATACAGAGACATTATTCAAAGACAGCTATTCACAGCTGATACTTTGAAAAGGAGCAAGCTTCCAAAAAATCTGTTTTTTGTCCTGTGATAAGCCACATGACAAGGTACGTCATTCTGTAAGGGAGATGGGCAAAGTGTTTAGCACTGTGGGAAAGAGAGGGTTAGAACTATATAATTTATTTGTTTGTTTTCCTCCTTGAACAACAGGGCTGCAGAATGACACAGAATCAAACAGCTTTAAACATAACTGAGAGTTGTTCTCCTGAGCAGAGTGTTAATACAAAAATACAAAAGCATTCTCAGCCAATGCATGAACAGGTTGGGATGCAGGTCTTGGAAAAGACTTGGGAATAAGATTCTCTGAGACTTGGCAAAAAAGAGGGTTAGCACTAGGTGCAAGAAAATTTTGGTCATCTGAAGTATTTTATGAGATCTAACAATAAGTTCTCTCCAGTTGAGATAGCTTAAGACATACCCAATAGGAACTGAACTTCAGTCCAACAGACAGACAGCACCTTCTTATTCCATGGTACTTGGCTGTGGTCCTACTATTCATCCAACATTTTCCAAGCATGTCCCTTTATCCCACTGCTGAGTGTCTTTCAGCACAGCAATACCTTCAAGAATCAGTAAGAGCCTATCCCTACTAGTATGGAGTGTGAAAGCTAATGCTGCTGCATGAATTAACAGTATGCTTGGAGAGGTTTTGGCCAGATTTTCATGAGGATGGCAAGTATTCTGCTGGATAACGTATGGAGTGCTGTTACAGAGAGGTTCTATGATGCTGCAGCTGCTGAAGACTTCTTACTTGCAAGTGTGCACTTTGCCTACAACTTTGTTGACGTAGGAACCCAGGCTTGGATATTTCCTGCTTTCTCAGCTATTTTAAGAGAGGGGAGGTAATCACATGTGGTTTTCTTACAAGTTCTCTTTCAATACTTGACTCCTTGAGGACCAGTCCTGTTTTCATTGGAATGAATGCGCTTTTTGTCACTGACCTCAGTTTAACCCCTGACAATTTACTGTGGACCTCACAGCTATTGTAGATTGGCACCTTGTGATCTGAAATTTATTTTTCAAAAATATTTATCCACATTTTTCTGAGCATATTTCTGAGACAGAAAAGTTTCACAATCATCTTATGATACAGAGACTAAGATATGAAAGGAGGATGGGCTGGAAATCCAAAGTGTGCTAGGCGTCTACAAAGCTGACTGCAAGTATCTACGGGATAACTAATTTCCTCAGTAAAGCAGGGTATGCTGAGCTAGCCATGCCACATATATTGTGATGTGCTTGGCACATAGTGCTAGCTATGCTTCCCTAGGCAGGAACTGTTTCCTCAGCCTTCTTCCTCAATGAAGCCAAATTCAGTCTTTGATGATCTTCAACCTGTTTGAGGAGGAAATGGCACTGCCACTCACTTCCACACAGCAGTCTAAATGTTCCAGGTCTTGCCAAACTGTACAAACCCCAGAGCTGAAGCGTTTAGCTGCCTGGTTTGGATCAACAATTTAAACCTCATTGAGTATGCCAAACATAATGTTGCCAGGGTACTCCCTGCTGGTTTTCCTGCTGTATTAATGCACGCATGGGATCGCTGGTTGAAAACATAGAAGTGACTCCACAACTGGTGGGCTCAGGCACAGATCTAGGTGCCACAGCTTGCTGGAGCAGGGCAGTCTGTAGGATTGGCAGGTGTCCTCTCAGCCTGACAGCTTCCAGGAATGTTGAATCACTATTCTGCTGCCAGGGAGCTGGGAATCCCAAGACAATATAAGGGACTCCTTTGGGCAGCAAGGGTCTTGAAAGCCAGTTTTCTGACAATTTGTAGTTGGACATATTGATTCCTTTCACCATGTGTACCAACACCTAATGATGTGTGTCCAGCCGTCTTGGATCACAAAAATCCAACTATCTGCTGTGGATGAGAGGATGACCTGGTGTCTTCCCTTTGAGATAGAGCTGGAATGTGTCCTTAGCATATAACTGTACCCACAAATGCAGTAACACACCTGTATTCAGTTACTTAACTGAAATCTACAGTTTTTGTCCTACATAATGTACCTGAAGTCACGTAAGAAGTCTGTGTTGGCAGAAAACTGTGATACATCATCTGAGCACCTCCCTTGAAGCTCTATCCACTGGGAGAGATTTCCACTCAGCAGGAACAGGATGGGAGGTTTGAGCAGTAATTCAATTAACTTTGAAACAATAAGAGATTTTGAAACATTTGGCCTGTAGCTGATTGAGCTTGTTACCACTGTGGTAGGTGCATGTCATTTCTAAATTATGTGTGGAAATCACTGATCATTAAACAAGTCCTTATCTCACACTTTTACAAGCTATTTAGAGAAAAGGTCTATCTACCATAAACAATTATTTGGAAGGCACACTGACTTTTATCCTGTTGGTTGGATAATAACTTCATTAATGCTGATTGTTCTCAGTACAACCACAGGCTTCTGTAGTTACCTTTGATGACAGTGGTAAGGGCAACAGCTCCCATTGTTTGCAAAATCCCTCATATTAGAAGTGCTACTAGGAGAACTGATCTAACTGAGTTCTAAAAAATAATTTTTTTCCTGACAAATACAGGAAGCTGGAGTTAGCTGACAAGAGGGATGGGAGAGGAGGGCATACAAATAAATACTGTTTCAATAAGATCATTAAAGCAAGTAAAACTTCAGGTAATTTCCTCTAATTCTGCTGACAGCAACTGATCTGGATTATGCTTTGTTTCAAAATAGTGCTGTTGGGGAGAGATAAGCACAGTGAGAGAGCAGTAAAAGAGTTTCTGAGCACAGATACCTCCAGAAAGAATGCCTGCTGTCCCTTTAAATCTTACAAGCTTTAATGCTTCCAAGTGCTAGAGGGATCTTCTGCGACAGAGTTTGAGGCAGATTCCTAATTGAAACTGATCTGGTTTGCAGGCAGGAAAAGTACATGTTTATATTTAAATATCTTTTCCCATGGCAGTTAAAATGTGTTTTCAAGAATCAAGCTACAATAGAAGCCACACTAAAATCCTCCAACATTTTCCAACCACACACAATTGCCCCAAATAATTCCTGTTCAGGGAAAAATGATGGTAAAACTTCTGATACTATGATGAGGGCAGTTGCTGGCAAGTGCTAGCATTTTAATGACAACCATAACAGTAGTTCATTAGCACTATTAGATCAAGCAGATTTAGCTGGTGGAGTGTATTGGTAACCAGCCACTTACTTGAAAGAAATTCTTAAGTGTGAGCTAGGACTGGAATGGAGACTTACCAGCTCTAAGAACCTCCTCACCACCTGTCTTTGTTTTAAGTTAGTTTCACCATCCAGGTTGGCTGTTTCTATGTGGCACAGCCCATCAGGATCACTTGAGGAGAGCAACAGTATATCAGCAGGTATAATTTCATTACAGCGAAGCTGCACAAAGTCTCCGACTTTCACTTCTTTCCAGTATCTGCTTATATATTTCTTCTCATTTCTGAAAAAAATGAAGGGACATATACAAGACTTTTAGTGAAAAAAATGCACATAATGAGATGCTTCTGATAAATCTGATTTGATTTGTAACAGGACTACGTGTTACAGGCGTGCCTTTGAAAGGTCCTCAGGAACTCTCAAGTTACTCTGGGAAAAGTCAATGCAGAGTGCTAAGAGGCCATTTCCCAGTGACTCAGAATCAGGTCTGAGTTACCAAGACCCTCTTTTAAGATCCAGAAGAAAACATGTTGATGTCAGACTTGACTAAGCAGGGTAAACAGAGGCTTCACACATTCTCCTTTCTCTCCCTCTATGCTCTGAGTCACCCATATGACCCCAAGAAGGAGAGAGGGCTGATGCCCATTCTGTGTGAAAAGGAGTCACTTTTAGGGCAAGAGAGAAAATGAGAACAGGTCTAGGTCAGGACACCTGCTTGGAATGGCTCCTGAATGTTCTCCCTCATGTACCACCCTCTGATGCACCCTCACATAGCTTTTCCTTGTTCCCTTTTTCCAACAGACAACCTTTGTATACTGCAAAATCCCTCATATTAGAAGTGCTACTAGGAGAACTGATCTAACTGAGTTCTAAAAAATATTTTTTTTTCTGACAAATACAGGAAGCTGGAGTTAGCTGACAAGAGGGATGGGAGAGGAGGGCATACAAATAAATACTGTTTCAATAAGATCATTAAAGCAAGAGACAAACTTTGTATACTGCTGCTGCACATCATAGCTGGACAAAAATCCCTAACTGAGAGGAATTTCTGTTATTCATCACTAAACCTAGAACTACAAGGACATGTTGTGTGGTAGAATGCAACCCTAACTACTCTACTGGGAAAGGACACTCTTATTTCTTTTAAGTATTTCTACACTATTCCCATTCTAGCCAGAATGCTGTCTGTTACATAGCTGATTCCTGCTTAGTTACCCAGAACCTTTCAGTTTGCAGTACAGGCACTAAACCTCTCTAGTTTTAAAAGATCATGCTAGTTTGCTACTTTTTTAGTTTTTACCTTTTTCTTGAGAGCAAGAGGAAAAAGAAGAAGGTGACTGCTTAATAAATTTTAGCTCAATTTTCAGATTTTAGTTTTACAGCAGGCATAGGCACACGTGCTTTCTTGGCATTTGTGGAAAGGGATTTATTCTGTTGTGATTTTGAAAGAAATCAATTTCAAAACAGTCTCAATATTGACTTGTTAAAATACCTCCTGAAAATGGGAAGCTAATATACTGACACTTTTCTAAGCCATTAGGAGGCCTTCTGCTGTGTGAGGACCAAGATACTTCTCAATGCTGGCATTGTCACCAGAGACTGTCTCCTGGGACAGCACTTTAACTGGCAGAATGGGATTCCAATGAGGGGTGGGGAGAGGTGGCAGTGGCTTTTTTATGTTGCTTAAAGTAGATTTTAAAAAACTTCACTTTCAGCAGTAATATGAATAGACTTATAACAAAGTGCAAACAGGGAATTCCTGACAATGCTGTTACTTTGGAGTTACTGATAGTTATGCCTTCACTGGTGTTAGAGGAATTAGTAACTTAATTGGCATTTATTCACGTATGTAGCCAAAATCCTGAAAAAAAAAAGGGTCAGGTACCAGATCAGGTTTTATCCCCCAGAATTTCTTCACTGTCTTTTCATAACCTCCAGTTTATAAGGGGAAGAATTAAAATTATGGCTGTGATTTCTATTTTGATAAAACCTGAAAAGAATTAGTATGAACCAAGTGTAAAATAATAATAATAATAATAATAATAATAATAATAATAATAATAATAA
>CM031857.1:84894386-84967964 GCA_018697195.1 Certhia americana | reverse complement strand
ATAATAATAATAATAATAATAATAATAATAATAATAATAATAATAATCTAACAAAGGCAGGTAATGCACCTACAAGGCGCTGAAATTATGCTTTTTCTTTATAATCAGGCGGAAACAAACATTTAACTTTCTCTGCTAATGAGTATGAATTGCTTTGAAACCCAGTGTACCATAATACAGTACAAATTACTGCACTGCAGACCTGAAAGGTTTGTTAGCTCTGCAATCTGTAACTCCAAATCCCTTTACACGTGTCTGTTGTTCTTCATCCTTTTTAATTTAACTGTGAAACTGAGTGATGTACAAATGCATGTACAAGGAGCAGCAGTACAAAAGCACGATCAGGATAAAAATAGCAAGTAGTCCCATACTATGCTATAAGCACTACTATTTTTTATTTAATTTCTATTGTTTGAAAAGCATTGCTATTTTAGCATTTCCTCATCCCTCACACGCTTAGCAACTGCCACAACTATACACATGGTGGCAGGAAGGGTGGATATCAAGCAACACAAGGCCAAATGGCTCTGCTGGAATAAATGAAGTTGTTCAGCCTGGAAAAGAGAAGGCTGCAGGGAGACCTTATTGCAGTTTTTCAGTATATAAAGGGGACACTTATTACCAGTGCCGATAGCCACAGGACAAGGGGTAATGGTTTTAAACTGAAAATTGATAGGTTTAGATGAAACATAAGGGATAAATTTCTTATGGCGAGGCTGGTGGGACACTGGAATAGGTTGCCCAGTGAAGCTGAGGATGCCCCATCTCCGGAAGTGTTCAAAATGGGGCTTTGAGCAACCTGATATATTGAAGCGTGTTGCTGCTCCTGGCACAAGTATTGGACTAAGCGATCTTTAAAGGTCCTTACCAAGCCAAATCATTCTGTGATTCAATAAATCTATGAATGTAAGATCTCTTGGACATGCACCAGGGTGCCAGGACACAGCCCCCTTCATTAGGCACACGGGAACAATTTGGCCCCATATTCCACTTGATCAGCTCTTCACTAACAAGGGTCAATAGTGGATGGAAAATTACAGTCTTCATGGAAAATTACTTCCTAATCCTCTTTAGACTGGGTTGCTCTGTGTCCTCTAGCAGAGCTCTGAACTGAGACTTGTCTCACTGCAGCCAGTGGGTAGTCACTGCAAGCCTCCTCTGCAAAGTATGGCATGACACTCTCTTCACATGCAAAATTCATTATAATTCTGTTTTCTCTGTATGCTTCATCTCTACAGTAATAGAGTGAATCTTGCCATGAAACTCTTTAAAGTCACGCTTTCACAAATTTATATTAAAACCTGCTTGTGGTAATACCTTTGATTGTAACTCTAGAAGTGGCCTAAACCACTCATTTGTGGCAGCTGCAGGCACTGTTTGCAGGGCATCTGTTAACAAAAGCTTTTGTCAAGTTTACTTAAACATCATCAAACCTCCTGGAATATTTTGCTGAAAGGCTCCAAGAATTCTGTCAGGAATGCAGGATGGGATGCAGCATCTCAGTGAGTCCAGTCCCCTACAGTGGTCACAGGAAACTGTGAGATGGATATCTAGCCCAGAAGCTGATACCCCACAAATCTAGTTGTACCTGCCCTCATTTATCATGAGCCTGAAGATACATTTTATTACCTACAACATACTTAAGGCTGATGCTGCAAGGAATGAATGCTGCAAACCATGATGAACCTCAGGAAGAGGTCATAGTTACTAAATCTTTCAAAATTGGAGAGTTAGATACAAGTCCTACAAATCAATATGCTGCCATGAACTAATGTCATTCTGCAGAAGGAATAGATATTGTTGTTATTTTCTAGTTAAATCACAATAATGAACTATTAATTTCATACAGCTATGCCCAGCTGTGTTCTGTTGAGTTCAAATATCAAAAACGTGCATCCTCCTGCACACAACCTAAACTTTATCAATACACTTGCACACAAAGAATGTATCTATCAGCTGTGGTATAAACCCACAGTCATGTAAATCTTCATGCTCTTTTCTGCCACAACTGGAAGTAGAATTTTCCATTCCTTTTCTTTTCTGAGCATATTGTTACAAGTAAACACTGAGAGAAATCTAAAGATGAGTAGCTGAAAAGTCAGCTGATACAGCTGCATTGACAGCAACACTTTTGTCAGCCAACAGCAAATGTGGCCTTGGCAAGAGTCAAATTGCAATGATAAAGTGCAATTATCCTGGCATATCTGCTCTTGATACACACAAAAAGTCTGAAACATCCTTTCAAGTGTATGAACACACAGGAAAATACTTTCTTTGCTTTAAAAATTTGTATTAGTCTATCCTTAGTCTACTGCATATATTTGGCCAAGGCTCTCTTTTGAAGCAGAACAACCTGCAGGTTAGTGCCAAATCTGAGACTGACTTTGGTTAGCATCAAAACTACTAATTTGTTCAGCAAAAACTGAACAAACCAAGACTATTGATGATTTAAAAAAAAAAAAATCAATTTCTAGTTTAGAAACAGAAACTCATAAATTATATTTTCTTTTCATATTAGTTATGCTTTTTCTTCTTCTGTTCACCTTTGCAACATAAACTGATAAAGATCTTACTCATAATTTTGCTTCCTGGACATGAAGACACAACTTGATAACTACAAAAGGCTGAAGATTTTCAAACTGTCTCCATTCAGAAATTACAAAAATAATTGTTTACTTCTTTTGAATGTATTTTAGTTTTTTTGGCATAATAAGGAATTATTATAAGTTACTTAAGATAACATATATATATATGTATATAATAATAAATTAAGATAAAAGATGTCTTGCCTTTTCTCAAGAATTTCTTTTTTTAAGTTTGGAAAAATTATCATAACCAATACTTGGCAAAGAAATATGAAGGCCATGCAGCTGTAATATGTTCTACTTGTGTAAGGTCTGCATACTAGAAATTTTATACATTAAATTGAGGGGATGGGGACTAGGTAAGCATTTCTTACTTCCTGTACTCCTCCACTGACAAAAATTACAGTTAATGAGTGGGAATGGCTGATGCAGACTTCTCCATCAGATCCAGTGGCTGGGGCATCCCGTGCTTCTATGCAGCACTGTCCTAGCTTAGTCCCATCACAGGCTCCTACATTCACCTCAGCAGGGCTTGTAAAATACATGTACCAGAAGATTGGAAGATGTTCTCTTGTACTTTTTGGGGTGTTCAGCCTGTTTGACCTGGCTTATAGAGCATACCCCTTCCTACATATGTTCCAGCTGCAACCCAGAGGTTTTCAAGCCTCTCAAAACATCCAGATAAAATGTCATTTCCTAGTCCAAACCCATCCGCTGACCTGCTTTTGAAGTAACAATCGTCTTTACTTCAAAAGAAATCTGACTCCTTTGCCTTCCCTGCCAGCTGAGGTAGGCCAATAGGATTTTAAAGAAACAGCAAGAAGTTAAGTCTGTGGAAGAGAAAAAGCCCTCCAAAAAGACAGTCAAAGAGCTGTTGTGCATGTACAAAGCATACTTGGTATCTGTTCTTGATGTCAGCCAGGTCCTTCCTTTTCATCTCAGGAGGTAGACATAAATTGGGGTAGCACAAAGGAATGATTCAGGTACATCTCTGCTCCCAGGGATTTAAAATATGTTCCAATCAATTGCTTACAAGTGCTGTGACAAATCTTCTGGTTAGGTATGAGCTAACTAAAAAAAACTTGGGAGCTAATTAGCAGGGCCCAAACCAAGCAGCAACTTCTGAAGCAGAACCTCAAACTACTGCAAACACAGAAGTGTCACATCAAGCTAAAAGTATCTTTAGGGAGGCTCCAGCATCTAGTTGTTTCTCCATAGGTCCTTTATGCTCACAGAGTTTTCCCAAATCATGCATTCTTTCTCTTGCCTGGTCTGGAGCCTTCACCTTCAGTCCCCCACCTCTCCTGCCAAGACCTGTTGGCATGGAGAGGGTTCCCACTAAGGGAGCCCATAGCATTCTACGAACACTTCAGTGGTAACCAGACGTATTTCAAAATTCATCACAAGCTACAAAATAAAAGCTGGTGGACAACACTGAAATAAGTAAACAAAACTGCTGTGTTTTAACCAGTATCGATTATGATTTAAAACTATGGGTGCAGCAGATCTCAGAGCTTAAAAACAAGAGCTATCTGTGAGAGCAAGGCATACATTGCACAAAGTCTGAACATGTCAAGTATCTATGGAAACATGTTGAGAACCATTTGGGTACAATTACAATGTTACGGCAAAATGAAGGAAAAACATGTAGCATAAGTTAATGCCAAAGGAGGTTACATAATGCCCAGAGCATGTCTCCATTCCACCACAAATGATAACATCTGTTTCTATGAAAATAAATCAGGAAGAGACTCTGAATCTGATACTAATCAGTCAAAACAGATTAGTGGGGTGTGTTTTTGAGAAACACTGAAGAGAATGAAATCTCTCCGTAACTGAAGTTTCTAAATAGGCCCCATAACATTCATGTTCTTTTAGGGGTATTATTTTCATGAACTTCAAATATCCTCTTTTTCTTTTTAGAGGATTAGCTTGTGCAAATGCATGTTACAGTTGCTAGATGCAAATCTATGTATATAGTGATGATGAGGCATAAAGGTGCCTTTTATCAAATTCATACTTTCTGAAAACTGTTAATTTTTCTGCTAATAATGATACTTGCTATCAAAAGGTACCCAGGAAACCTCAACAATTCAGGCTTATAAAGAGGAAGTAGTAATTTAACTTCTCTTGGCAGTGTTATCTCCATTATACCTCATGTTGAAAGAAACCTTACTATTGTTAACTATAATGAAACACTTACTACCCGGAATAAATGATTTTTCAGCCAAGAAACTTATGATAACAACGTGTAACACAAAAGCAGAACATGTAATGAAATTTTATACAAACTGAAGAAAGAAAAAGCTGTCTTCTAGAACTTGATTTTAAAACAAGACTGCTACAGAGGGACATCTAGTATTAGGGTTTCTGTAAGTGGTATGATTCTCAACCTCTCATGTTTGCTGCCAAAAATGCTAAAAAAGTCCTATCACTCTTCCAGTAAACATATATTCTGGGAGAGAAGAATATTAGTTGCTTTATATATAGCAGAAGACAGATCATGGTTAGTACTGAGACTTTCCAAACGGTATCACACAAGGAGGTGGAAGTGGAAGAACAGCCTGGATGTGACCTGGCTTACAGCCAGGTAAGATTCTCATCCTGATTTTCAGAGCCATCAGAGATATTAATGTTGAATATTTCCATTAAAGTGCTGCTCCAAGCCACTGCAAAAAGATTCAGCAGAGCTTGGTGCTCTGAAAACATAGAAGAAAAAATGCCCTGCTGAAGGGAACCCACTGAAATAGCAGATACCTAATGACACAAACATCCTGAATCTGTGGCTGCAATTAACAATTAAAGAAGTAGGAACTCTTCCTGGGGAGAACTTAGGTGCCGAATTTTGGTAAGATGTGCAGGATCTTTCCAGGGTCCTTGTCCTCTAAACAAATAATTAATGGCTTGAGGAGACTTAGGAATACCTTCTGAGTGCCTAAAATTTAGGTGCGAGATAGATGAACAAATCTATCTTTTTATCCTTTTGGTGCTCCCTCACTACATTTAAGGCAGTGCAATCAGATGACCATTCCAAGGGAGCTCTTCGAATCTTAAAAGTACATTTTAAAAGGTAAATTAAGCATGGCTCTGCACAGTTACTGAGGAAAATCCCATTTTTTAAGAGTTTCAGACACTTCAATGGAAATTTTATTCCTTCTCATGCCTCTTATTCTGCACATCTGCCTCATTTGATCTCAGGACAACTTGACCCAGGACATAAAAAACCCCCAATAATATACTCACTATGTGTACACAAAAAGCCATTTGTAAAGAGCTTCTAAAGACCAAGTACTTCTTAAGAAGCACAACTGTTTTTATTTGAAAAAATTATTCCAGTTCTTTTAAATAAGCATGTAAAAACTGGAAGAATTTTTATCAATGCTAATTACATGCACAGTCCAGATGGAGTTTTCACTGATACTCAGTTGGGGAGACTATTTTTCTGTATGTAACTGCACCATACATCTCCTTTAAAACTCTAAAGGCCACACTTTACCTAATCATTGCAGTAAGGCACTCTAGAAGTTTATACACTTTAGCTATTTAATGTTAACAAGAACATTAATAATTCATCATTTTCACATTTAACTGGCAAAACCAACATCTCAAACTTATATAAATGTTCAGCCTTCTCCACATCCTCCTAAAACTATTAAGTCCTGTATCTTCCTTCCAGTTCTGTTCTTGTCTGGGCAGCATCGATCCATGACATCCATCTCATTTGGATGTTCTCACCTGTTTTCATCTGGACAATCTAAAGTACAGGCAGAGGGGCAGGAAAAATACTGAGTACCAGCACCAGCTGAGATATCTGTGGGTTCTAGGGTGCAATCCTTACATTCAGAACAACTGAGATTATGTTTTCCATGTAGCTGCCTCTGGGAGCAATTCCAGAAATTAGCTTTTGCCCATACACCAGACTTTGCTATTACAGTGCCACACAAAATTAAACTGCTTAAAGACCTGGTATTGATGGAAAAAAAAAAAAAAAGAAAGAGAGAGAAAGAGAAGAGAAAGAGAGAAAGTGAGAAAGAAAGAGAGAAAGAGAGAGAAAGAGAAAGAGAGAGAAAGAGAGAAAAAGGGAAGAAAAGGATAAAGACGAAGAAAGAAAGAAAGAAAAAAAAGAATAAATGGAAAGAAGAAAAAGAAAGAAAGAAAAAAAGAAAAGAAAACAACTCTTGTCTGTAATATATCGGAAAGGATCTTTCAGAAGAAAAATTGGCTGCTACTATATATTTGCAGAACAGTTTTTTTCTGCTATGAAGTGAAATTCATAGCAGAAAGGTGTGAGACTAATATATGGGTTACTGATTTTCAAGGATATTAAAAGCATGTATTGGTGCATTTATTTCTCAATTCATATGAATTATATTTTACTGCAGAGTAACTAAGGAATTCCTTTCCTCTGTCTGATGAGGATGTATGTACATTCAATAGAGACTGAATAAACAGGAAAACCTCAAACTCAGACACACTCAGACACACTTATGTTGACACCAAGGCATACAAAAGGAGATGTAAGGTGCTATCCTGATAGAATTGTGGTCTATCTCCATATCCATAAAGGTAGAGGCCTGCACCAAACACTTTCATGTAGGTACAACAAAGGGGGCAGTTTAATCTGGTAGTTGTGGATGCCTACTGGCTGTCAGGCAAAGCAAACTGGGACACTTCTGTGTGCTTCTAATGGTGACGGAGGAAAGGTTTGGCAGGATTTGCAGGCAAACATTGACCTTACCTTGAATGCCAACTTGCAAATGCGAAAGGCCTCAGTATAGTCAGAAGTCAGCCAAAATGTGTATCACAATAGTATCTGGTGAACTTTTGTTGATCAGATACTGCACAGTGCTTTTTGAGCTCTCACACTGGTATGACTGTATGCCCCAAGATGAATTCTCAGTGGGGTGAGATAAAACTTCACTTTTGAGCCACTGCTCTTGCCCATCACACTAATGTCCTACTAACTGGCTATGGCTCAGCAGAAACCAGGGCAGTAAGTCTGTGGTACCTGAGTTCTCAGAAGTCCCTTTCTAATCTTGAGGAACACATGGCTGAGGAACTGAAATAAGAACATAAAGGTCTTTCTTTTAAAGATTTTTAAAATTATTTACAATTATTATCTATTCTTTGCTGCTATTTTTCGATGCAGTTTCTTACACACAAGAGCTATGAGACTTCTCAGAAGAGACCTCTCTCGCTGACTGAACCAAACACAGAAGAGCAGCACGTTCCTGCAGTGCTCTCTCTAGTGCTTGCACTGGTAGCCAGAGAGCTGCCTGACATTTTAAATTTAGCTCTATGAAGTCACTGTGTGAGAAGAAAGACACTGAGATGCTGGAGTGCGTCCAGAGAAAGACAATGGAGTTGGTGAGGGCTCTGGAGCACAGGTAAGATGAGAGGAGGCTGAGAGAGTTAGGGTTGTTTAGTCTCAAGAATACAAGGCTCAGGGGGAACTAATTGCTCTCTACAACCCCCTGAAAGGAGATTGTATCCAGGTGGGGGTTGTCCACTTCTTTCAAGCAGTAAGAGACAGGACAAGAGGAAATGGCCTCAAGCTGTGCCAGAGAAGTCTTAGGCTGACTGTTCAATAAGACTGGTTCACTGAAAGGGTGGTTAGGCATTGAACAGGCTGCTCAGGCAAGAGTGGAGTCACCATCCCTGGAGGTATTTAAGACATGCAGATGTTGCACTTGGGGACATGGTTTAGTGATGGACTCAGCAGTGCTACAGTTGGACTCAACAATCTTAGAGGTCTTTTCCAACCTAAATGATTCTATGATGAATCCCTGGTCTGATGCATCAACACAGTGATCCCTGATCTGAAGCAGAAACATCTCCAGCATCAGTACATTTGCAAGAGGGATGGAGCAGTAAAAGGCACTACAGCTCAGAAGAATCCTGATTTGTCCATGTACCTGGCAGAGAATAGGCCTTAACTTGTACTTAAGGCTGATCTGAGATCACAGTTGAAGTTTTAAATGTAATGACTTATCTTAGGCTGTATCTGGCCAATTTTTCTGTGTTCAGCTGCTCTCATAGGTTATACAGCCTGTCTTTACATTTCTGGATCACTGCTTGCCCCAACAAGACAAGAACACAAATGCAAGTAAAAGCAAACAGCCTCAGGCTCTATCTTAGTACTAAAACATGTTTAAATTAGCACATTTTTCTCAAAACAAAATTTAAAAATCTGAAAATCTCTAGAATTCAGGTATAAAATAATAAGAGATTTCAAAAAAATGCTTTCTTAATGACAATCATTAAAGTCCCAT
This sequence comes from Certhia americana, assembly GCA_018697195.1. NCBI lineage: Eukaryota > Metazoa > Chordata > Aves > Passeriformes > Certhiidae > Certhia > Certhia americana. The sequence continues at coordinate 84,959,107 of CM031857.1, read as the reverse complement.
CTAAACTGGGTCCTGGGGGCACTTCCCAACAGTCCCAACCTTAGTACACAGATGGGGTTGGATCCTATATTAGACTGAAATCTGTGTGTGTGTAAGCCTCGATTTGCTATGCTCTAGGTCCTAACGCAATTTGAATTCAGCCTTACATAAGGCCATCTTACAGAAATTCACAGAATATAAAAATGTTCCTCACTTCCATCAAAGAAGAATTAGAAGACCAAACTCCATGCAAATCATATGCAGTGATATGAATCTTTGAAGGTTTGAGTCAAAACAAGTATGCCTAGAGATGCAAATTTTATATTCGAAATTCTTGGTGAAAGTAAATAATAGAGGTATTGAAGAATTGAGAACCAGGAAATGTAAAATCCTACTATTTAAAGGAAATGTAGGTTGCCTTTAGTAACATTTGAGTAGTTCAGATTCAAATAGACTGATACCGCAGGTATCTACATATAAAAAGAATCAGGATAAAAATTCATTTAAAGCTTTTAATGTCATCTTGACTATGTTTTCACACTACCTGCTGCTTCCTCTGAATTAAAGATGATGGTCTTCATCCCATTAATATTGCAAACTTACTGTAGCCAATGAGTGTAGCTGAATATGAAATACTAAGTAGAATAATACTTTTCACAATAATGCTTTCACAGAGAGAAATGTAGTCCTTTCCTGTCCCACTGATTTACAATCAAAATGACTATGAATTATGTGTCGCATAATTCCGATGGCATTATGAGATACAGTCAGCTCATGCAGACAGTACATCTCAACCTTCTAACACAGTTCTTCAGAGACCTTGTAATTATAGAGTTCTGCAGGGAAGCACATCATCTTTGCCACATGTCCACAACTACTGAACTATCGTCAATAAAAAAGCTAATTTATAAAGAAAACATCAGCACAAATCAGCACAAATTTTGATAGCCTGTTTCTAGCACTTTACCAGACAATACATTTTCAAAATGAAGTGTGTTATTACCATAACAATTCCCACAGTAATTATCCACACTTATAAAAAATCATTGTCAGTTATAACACAGATATTTTCAAGAGCTTGTTCGTTGACAGATGTGTACATATTTGTATATATTTAAACAAAAAGCTCATAAATATAAACTCTTCTTCACTATTGCCCTATTACAAAGAAATAGTGTCATTTGTGAACACTGTTTCACAGGAACTCTTTTTAAATTAATTTTGAATCATTTAAAATCTAAGCAGTCCAACCAATAGGAATTAATATTGTCCCTTGGTTCCTTTTGCATGAAAGGTTACCTCACCAAGCTCAGTCTTTCTTGGAAATGACTGAATAATTTGTTGGGAAATATTGTTACCACATTTAGAAAAACATTTAAAAAAAACAATTTTCATGCATGATTTTCACTTATTGTTCACTGAACTCTAAAACCAGGCTACAAATCTTGGCCCAAATACAGAAATGTATCTAAACAGATGTCTAAACACAGGCAGAAAAGCACTTTTTCTGGCTAAACTCCAGAATGACAACTTCTCTGTAGTTCACATTCATACCTTTCTTGGGGCGAAAATGATAAAACACTGAAATTCAATATCCTAGAAAAAAATAAATTTTAAGGTCTTTATTGCAGCCAGAAGAAGAAAGTGAGTGGCTTTTGAAACAGCCAGAAACTGAGCTTAGAGCCAGCAATTTCAAAGAGACTGTTTATTGAAAGGGTTTGAATCATGGAAGGGGAACAAGCAGCCTAAAAGAGGTGCTGAAGGAGCTCCTGAGATCTGAAGCACCTCAGCAAGTGGCAGCCACCCTGTTCACAAACAGAAAAAAATAGTATTCAGCTTACTGACAGACACAGACCAAAACATTTGTGTCACAACCTCTACGCAGAAGCTAGTTTAAAGGTGAGAGTGTTAGTTTTAATACTGAACTTCAATCTGATCTCACAAAATGGTATTCCAAATTAAACAGTCTAGTCTTGCAGATAAATGTTGTGGACCTAATGAAAGAAATTTTTACCCAGAACCCTTCCCCACTAATTCGAAAGAAATTAAAAAGAAATTAAAATATTTGAATCTCAGCTTTTCATCTGTTATGTAAAGCTGTAATTGAGGGTTATTTTTCACTCCTAACCCCATCCTAAAAAAAAAAAAATTACACCTCCAGTTTGGGCCTCTCTTTCTCTCCCTAAAGCAAACTCTTAATCACTTCCAGTCTTTTCTCTGTCCTTTTTCCATAATTGTTTTCCTACACTTTCCTTCTTTATCTGCATCAATTAATGGCTTTGAACACAATGGCTCCTCATTGCTACATCAAGTTGAGTGCTAAATCCTCTCCAAAACACCCTCCTCCTCCTTATCTACTGTTTGCTATATCTCTGTAGACAGTGATCTTTCTTGTTAGCACCTCATGATTGATTATGTATCTTTGTTTAGGACTCTTCTAGTGGATAAAACACTTTTCCAGACATTAAGTGGATTGCATTTAGCTCCATATCTGTGAGGTTAACTAAGGAAGGAGAAGCCTTTGTAAGGAAGATACCCCAGCTTGTAAAATTCCTAAAACTGAAAGTCATGGTTGCAATCCCCTTGTGATGTAGATCTTACTCATCAGAGGAAAATAATTTTTTATCTGCAAGCACTTATTCAAGCCAAGCTGCTTTGTAAATGCACAGCACAAACACTGAAAATGCCTTCCCGACTACCCTTGACACAATCCATTTCTTGTGTAAACATATGTCAAGAGTTACTTCTGCCACCAGGACAGAAATTGAGTCTAGACACGTTCCAAAAAACATCAGGTCACTCTGTTAGCATGCTACTGGCTTGTGTGCTGCCTACAGCTCAGTATGTCTACAGAGACAAAAGCCATACACCACTGGCACTTTCAGAAACCCCGACTTACATATAAGTAGTGACATCAGAGAAAGATGTGTAAAATTCTTCAGGATTAAGCTAATTTTTTTTTAATATAATCAAAACAAGTATGTTTCCTTGACATTTTTACACTTACATTCATTTATTCTGCATAAAAATAAGCAGAACATTTTATGAAGCACTTGAAAGAAACTTTAGTCATTTTTTGTTTAAGATGAGGAAAAAAATTGCTGTTGGCCCAAAACCTTGTTTGAGAACTCTACATAACAGAGCATCATTTTCCTTCATCTTTTCAAACAAGACAGCAGAAACAGTGACATGATCTTAATCTGAGTGGAAAAAGCTGTAGGCAGCTCCAAATTTCTCCTGTGACTACAGAGCATGCCTGCAAAAAATCCAACCTGATAAATTCTAAAACCAAAAGCAAACCACAGAGTTCTGAAAGGATTAAAGAGCTTTTCACATGAATATTAATTTCTAACATACAGTTTGTTAGAACATATTAATGACAAGAATATTTATATTCTGGAGACTATTAAATGGGCCACTAGAAAGGGAGGCATTTTCTAGAAAACAGGTTTTACAGCTGGTGCTACAGCTCATGTGCTGCTCCACTGCAGCTGGCAACCCACTGGAGAAGAACATTATTTGTAATGCAGGGTTAGTTTGAGGCAGCACCAAATGAGAATCCTGCAAGAAATTCCATTTGATACTTTGTGCAATGAAGCCACATTTGGGAAAGGTACCTGTGGAATCAAATCAGCACTTAAAATGCAACTACTTTTCAATTCAGACTAAAAGAGGGCTTCTAATCCTACATTTCACTCTTGACTAGGAAGAATGAAGAATTTGTCTCCTTTCTTACCATCTTTGCATCAATAAGCAGATCCCTTCCAGGATAGATCGATATATTTCCAGAACTCTGATTTTACATATGTCTCAGGCACTGTTGAAGAGACAGACAGCAGAAGAGTCTGCTAGATGGGAACAGAGAAATGAGAAGTGTATGAGAATTGAGAAGAGGTACAGGAGATACACATAGAAGAGAAAACTGTGAGGTATACATGGAGAAAAGTTTAAAGAAGGTTAAAAGCAGAGAAAGGGAACTACTGGCCACTCGAAAACACAGAGGAAGTGTTATTAAGGAAATCATTTAACTTAAGCAAGATCACAGAAGTTTTGGTTTAGGAAACTAAGGCTGGTTAGTAATAAAAGATTATTTCTGTGAGTCAATTTTTGCTGGGGACTTCTGAGCTTTATCACTAAGCCTGCAAAACAGGGCAGTACCGTGCAGCACTGTCTTCTGGATCTGCTGTTAGTTTTTGAGATCCTACCAGTTTTTGGGCCACAATTGTCTTTGAAGATGTAGACTGTGAAATAAATTTACATGCTGACTGTATGTTGAGGGCTGCACTTTTGAAGTGGCTTTCATCCAAGATGACAGGAGACATTACAGATAATCTCAATGGACTATTCATATTCAGTTTCATATACAGGGCATACCAGCCTTCAGAGAGAGGCTAAAGCAAAATGTACTTTACTGTCAATGTTGCAAAGTTCCACCTCAGAGCAGAGAGACTTGTACAGTTACTCCCAAGAAAAACAGGAAGGTAAAAGAGATTTCTCCATTTGTGTCTTTGACAGTCAGCCTTAGTTTACCTGGTAAAGCACCTTTAGTTCGGTACATTTAATGATATATAAAAGTAAACGAAACAGGAATAATTGTGTATGCCCAATATGTACAATAAATCCTATCACATTTTGTTATCAATCACACTTTATTTCCATATCAGTTCAATTGGGAAACATTACAGAAAATTTATGGATCCATTTTTCCTGCTTTGATTTGGAATGAATTTGAATGCATTTTTAATCAAGCTGGAACTGAGGACAGCAAGACTAAAAACTCTTACCAACGGATAGAGGTAAAATTATATAATCCATAGATTGGGATTTTATAATTAATATGGTTTATCAGTAGACTATTTCTTATTAGAGTGAATTTTATGTAAAGAAATCCAGCAATCAAAACCAAGATGAGGCAGTATCATTGTAGCTGATCAGCCCAGATACAGTAGTCTGTGTCTCCTTCAATCCTTAACAGAGACGTAAGTAAATCATGGCAGCATATGGGAAAGCAGGAATCCAGCAGGATCCCATTTTTCTGTGAAAACATTTTTGTCTTTTCATATGTGCATACTGATAGCTATCTTTGAGTTAGAAAGCCTCAAATGATTTAACCTTGCAGTGGAGTGAATATTCTGTACTCAGCTTAACCACCTCAGACTTCAGTGCTGAGCTCAGCAGAGCTCTATCCGCTGACAGCTACCCAGAAAGTTACCCAGGATATAGCTGGACTCAGGTACATCAGGCACTCAGTCTGGACTCAGTAACTCCCCAGCAAAGCATTACAAGACATTTCAAGCCACGCAAGCCCAGACTGGACTGCAAAACCTGTTTGTATCGTGATAATTTCTTTGAGCTAGCATGCACTTAAACTGCTTAAAAATGAAAGGTTTTAAATACGAGTGCGGGACTCTGTCAGTCTTATGTTTATCACAGACTGTGACTCTGTCCAGCAAGGCACTAAAAGTGAGAGAGCCTTAGCCAAATTCCAGCATCTACCAGCTACAGAAGTGTCAAAATAGTGACAGATTGCGGCTAGAACTGACTGGTTAGCCTAAACCAAAACAAGTTGTGTTTGGCACAAGGCTAAAACCATCATCATTTGAAATACAGAGAAAATGAACAATGATGACACCTTGTTTTCTAAAACCAAGAAACACATGAAACAGTAGAAAACAAACAAAGTTGCCAGATCATAAAACACTGGAACAAAGTATGTTAAAATCATGTAATCTCACTTTAAACAAATCTGCATAAGTATTCTTAGAATATCTGCATATTCTCCTCAGGTGGCAGATCTCCCTGTCCAAAAAAAACTGGGACATTTTAATGATCTTGCTGTCATTTTGCTTTTAACGGAAACTTGTCTTAAAGGCTTCTTGATAGATAGAATGTACTTCAATAGAGGACGGAATACATCTCTAAGTATCACTAGATCTATTATTCCTAGTCTTATGAAGCTATATTGCATATAGCTCAGAAAACACAAAAAGGTGATCCTCTGAGGTTAATGAATTACTTTGACCAATCTAAGAGACCAGCTAAAGTTCAATAATAATGTCTACAATCTATGGAGGCAAATCCTCTGATTTCTTTACACTAAAAACTTATGGATCCTTTTTATACAAAATATTCAATCCTTTCTTCAAGCAGGATCATATGCTTTTTTTTAAAAAAATAGCATACTGGAAAAATGAGAAAAGATATAATCGACTGTGACTACTTTAACTGTAACATGTCTCATTCAACTCTGTGCCTAAAGTAGATGACATAGCAAGGTTACCAGGTATGTCTTTGGCTAGACTAATAAATCCTTGTGAATAAAACTACTGATTGTATTGTACTGATTATCACTTGATAGTGCCTGGCCAATTTTTAACAAAAAAAGAAAAAAAATTATTGCAGAATCTGAGAAACTGGTTTATGTAAAAATGTGAACTCTTATGGTGGTCAAAGTGACGTGTTAACTGAAGTGATATGTTGCTAGATGTGAATCTAGATTTATTAACAGTAATAGAATATACAGATACACTTTACTTTTTTCATTTTGGGTTTGGTTGGGGTTTTTTTAGTTTAAAAAAGACTTGGGTACTATGACTTTCAAAACTTGCAATCATATTTTTAGGGTGATGGTATAATACATGAAGAAATACATTAAATGTCAGAATGAATAACAACATCAAAAGAATCACAGAGCTCTCAAAGAGTTTCATGTCAAAATTCTCACTGATGACAACTGCAGATTTTTGTCTGACCTCTCTGGCATTAAACAACTGCAGTACATCCTACAAGGATGTACTTCTAAATGTGATTGCGCTTCCAAAAGCTTAAAAGTACAAAAAGAAAAGACAGCACATAAAAGTCTGACTAAGTGCTGTCATCAATACAGTATTTCACAAAAGCTTTCTGAATATGTTACTTTTAATAGCATCAAGTGTAAAAGGCAGTGTAATATGGCTTATAAATTACTGGAAGGGCTGTTGACACAGGTTAATAATAAACGACAGCATATTCAGTGGAGAGAGAGTCACAGAGGAATGCTTGCTAACTCCAGTTTTAGTCACCATTAAAGCTAATGATCTGTAGGCAGAACATGCATCATGGTAAACCAGATCCATCAAATACAAAGTACAGGACCTACTGAGGTAAGTTATCTTCTATCTGCTTTATTACATAGGCATAGCCATGTTAAATTAAACTGATGGTTTTATTAGGACTAGACTGTATTGAGTCCGGTTTTAAGACAGCTCCCTCATTTCAGAGAGGGGTTCATAATTCAGTGCTTGCAGAAAGATGCAAGATGCTCAGGCTAAGTACAAGACTTCCCATCATTTTAATCAGCTCTGAAGAACCTCTCTCTGGAAAGCCCTCTGAAAATTACACATATGAAGAAGAAATCAAACAAGCTCCTAAATACAAAATACAACTAATAAGCATGGATTGCAGACCTTGTAGGGAAGAGGGCTGTGATACCCACTGGTCACGTCACAGGTATAGCTGACACAGAGATTAGGATATGAGAACACACCAAAGCACAAGTCCCACTCACACAACATGAGGGTGTGGATGGAAATGCTACCTTTAAATGCAGCAGTTGAAGGTCAGCACAATTCGTAGCTAAACACAGAAATTATTCCACCATAGCAGGGATTTCTATTCCTCTGACTGTTCTGCAGTTTGAAATATTGCCAGGGACCTCAGCAGTCCCTGGAATGAAAGGGATGAGAATCTGGGCAGAGTTCAGAGAACATAAACATGGACAGAGCTTTATTAGGAAATATAAAAATAACTAAGTATGTTGCACAGTGCATTCAAATCATTTGCAGAGGTGTGATAACCTTACAAATACTGGGAGCTGTTAAGTGAAAGAGGGAAAGTATTTTAAGTGTGGTACAAAGAGGCAAAGACAGAGCAAAAGAATGAAAATCTATTCAGACAACCATCTGCTGCATCTGGGCAGCAAGTACACAATATAAACTAGTAGACCAGGGCTGCTACTGTGCCCAAGCAGCACAATACCCACACATGTTGACAGAAATTTACTTTATTCAGACTTGAGAAAGGGGAAGGCTGGATAGCCCCATGGCTCATCTTGAGCACCAGCACAACAGAGGCAGTGGAACTTCATGTTTGCCTTGTGCTGCTTTAGAAGTGCAGGGCTTTGCCTGGTCTGAGTACAGCTGGGGCAAGTTGAATGGTTACCCTCTGCAGTTCATCACAGACAGCTCACCACTGCCCTCCTGTAAGATGTGACTGATCATCATTGCAATTGCTGGAGCAACTGCTGCTTCTTAGGTCAGGTCAGTTTTAGAAAAAATAATAATCCCACTATTAGAAGTGCTGGAGTTCTTCTGGATCATTTCAATGGAACTATGCTAGGAAGAAACCTTAAAAGGAGCTAAATTGAGCAGCTGAGGGAGTGGAAGGGTGTCCTGGGGGCAACCAGATCTGCAGTGCTCAGCTGGAACTAGAAAAGGATGTGTAACCACACTGCTGTCCCCTGCTTTATGTCACAGAGGGTGTTTTTGCTAGAGGCAGGCAATTCTTTCTTTAAGCCTCTGCAAGCCCTTTTGGCTAAGAAAGCATCACAGTTTCCAGTAATTGTGGTGGCCTGTCCACTGCTCACTAAGCTGGGACCACAAACTATCCAACAACTCAATTACTACCATCAAATAAGGAATGCTCCTTATTGTTACTAGTCTGCACAGGATTAAAAAAAAACCCCAAAACTAAAAACAAAACCAAACAACCAGCCTCAAATAAGAAAGTCTACCATGTTTATGATAACCTGCCCCATCTATTATTTTACCTTAACTGAGTTTGTCAAGAGGAAAACAAAAACAACCTCCCTGACCCCTCCACATTCTCCAAGACTTATTTTTCTGGACGTTTACTTGGCATTTAGCTCAAAAACGAGGTGTTGAATAGAACTGCTAAATGAAGACATCAGTCATGGACAAGCACCTCTGAAACTGTTAGTACAAAGTCAACCCTGACCAGAGTGATTTCCGCTACAGCTACTGGCTTTGAGAGCTGTGACCTTTCAGTGATCCAGCTTTGTCCCTAATGCACTGCAACATTCAGAATGCTCTGTTAGGAGGATAAATGAGTTTAATGAGTAGTTCCATTCTGGGAGACTGCCCTTGCCAGTATATTCTGGGTTATGTGGTTCATTTCTTAAACTAAAATATTCCCTAGGGAAAAAAAAAAAAAAGACAATTCTTGGCTGCAGGGTGGATACAGAAAGGTGGTTTTCCTAAATAATAAATTAGGTCAGTCTTTAAATAAGTCATCTCCTTCTGCCTGGATAAATATTTACTCCTTCCAAACTAATATTAGGTTTATGTGTCTCCCAAAAACTTCATTGTTTTCTGGTTTTCATTAGGAATTTTGGAGTCAGCCACAACAGAAATTAACTAAATAGCTTCAGGGAATTAAAAAAAAAAGAACACCAAAGTAACAAAAAAACCCACTTGGGCTTCTAGTTTCAATAAAACCAGCCACTGTTCATTCAACACACAGATAAGTTACTTCCCCAACAAAAATGACAACTGGACCAAATTAAACCCAAAATTCTCCAAATAGAATGTTAACATTGGAAGGCAGGAGGTTTCATTTTCAAAAACAACTAATAATTTACTATCAATTGAATATTAGAGAGGTTTATCCTTCCAAAGCCCAGTGCTCCAAAAGCTGTTATGTCAAAGACAGGTAGAGAAGCAATATTTTGAAGGCACTGGGTCAAGGTCCTGCTGTATATGCACAGGGCCTTGGGGGCAGGGGGAGAAAAAAGGTCAGCAAAAATTAGCATTATAGAATCCAGAGGAAAGGCATGAAATTTTTAGAGAAGAAAAACAGTGATTACCGTAGAAGGAAACATTAAAGAGAAGGCTATTTCACAGTACACTGTGAATCTTAAAGATGCCTAATGGCAGACAAATGATCATTTTCACAAGCTGGACGCTTTTGTGGTTTACAAGTTTTGTTTCAAATTGCTGTGCCCTAATGATTTTAGTTCCTCATTGAATCAGAGAATGATTTGAGTTGGAAGGGACCTTAAAGATCATCTAGTTCCAAGCTCCCTGCCATGGGCAGGAATGCCGTTCACTAAATCAGGGTGCTCAGGGCTCCATCCAGCCTGGCTTGAATGAACCTGGCCTTCATCCAGGACAAAGGACAACTTCAAGTTTTTTAGTGGACATTTTGTGTTCATTAGAAAGCTTCTGGTTTCATTTTGACCTTTTAAAATGATCTAAAAGTAAATCAGAGAAACATTTCTCCACTTTTCTTGGGGAACAAAACAAAGCCAAGTGAGTTGCTCGATTACTCCTATCAGAGTAAATTTGAGAGGAAGAGAATGGGCGTTTAATCACCAGGGGGTAAATCCTTGGATAAGACCAAGTAAGTATAGAAGTATCCATGAAAAAACTAAGGCTGGAAAGAATGGGATTTCTGAGGACTGGGGGATGGTACAGGAGGGCACCCTTCTCAGCACTGGGCACCCAGGCACTTCAAGGCAGAGTGTGGTGCACTCCTGAACGAGGTTATTTGACAGGTAGCAGGGACAAAGTGTCATGAGCCGTGCCACACCACACCTCACCCCAGCCACAGAGTAACAGATTCTGAAAACTAAGACCCTGACACTACAGCAAAACCTAGGCAGCCCTGGGCTTCTACTGGCAGGCAAGTTTCTGTCCTTACTGAGCTCAGGAAGGCATTGGCACCTATGTCTTTCCAGTACCTTATTTTCCAATATGCTGAGCACCAGCCATTTTAAAATGCTCAGCTAAAAGATTACACTGGAGGTTCTTATCAGGTGTTGCTGCCATTCACAGCTCTTCCCTCTACAGAACAAATCCTAACAAACACCTGAGGAATGTAAACTTGATCACTTACCCTTGAATTTTAGGACAAACAAGATAATTTACTAATCACTATATAACTTCCCTAAAACTGGCAACTATAAGAGCAAATAGGCCTGGTATCAGAAAACCTTTCATGCAAGAAAAGCCAAGCAAGAGGAATCTAAGACAGGTTAAGTTCTCAGTGGCTTTTTAAGAAAACAGTTTTGAATGTAAATTTTCTTGTTCTGGAACAAGTACAAAGCTATACTTGTTTACTCTTTCTGCTATAGAGTTTGTGCATAGCTGAAGCAGAACAATCAGCTTGAGGAAACATTCCTAAAAAAAAAAAAAAGGTCTAATTTTTTTGTTATTCAAAAGAGGGGAGAAAAACAAACACATAATTTCAGTATACGCCCAAGAGCTTTTTTTTTCCAAAAACATTTGTATTTGTTATTAGATCAGTAAGTATGCTTTGCTGGCTACATCAAAGCTCTTTAATTTATCTGTGATCAATCAGGGGTAAGCTTGTAAAAGAAACTTCTTTTTTTCCATCAACTAAAAAGAGTAAGCAGGAAAAAAATATTCTAGACTTCAAACTAATCAAATTATACATGTTCTTGGTCTCTAGGAGCTCCTTAAAAGTGGTTTTGGAGAACAAAGTGGTCTGCTTTAAAATTACTTAAAATTAGAAATATTTGCCATTTATATTCCTTTCAGGAAATTCCAGTGCTTTATCCCAAACTCACTGATGTCACTGAGGTTTCTCACAGTGATTTCTGTGTGCTTTGGAGCAGATTCTGCTCCATTCAGACTTCTGACAAGCAGAAATCTGTGAACTAACCCCTATGCTCTTATGCTAAGATGGGTGGGAATATGCTCAGAATATCTTGCACACTGTCTGACACTGCAAATTTCCCCCTACATTAATAGATGACTGGCCATTAGGCAAAATATAGTAGTCAGAAACAGAACATGTGTGAAGTAATGTGTAATACCTGGTATTAAAGCATGGCAAATAGAGTAATTTACTTCACCTGTTTGCATTACTTCTGATGCTTACAATTTTACAATGCAAAAAAGAGGAAACCAATCCTGCATCCATCAGGAATACTAAGACTTGTGCTATTCAGTCCAGGCAGGACAAGCCTCTGTATTCTTTTGGTACTATTCATAATTTGGTACTATTCATAAAGTCAAGAATAGATAACAGTTAAATGAAGAACTTTGCTTTGTAATCTCAACAGATAATATGCAGCTATATAGGAGCAAAGTCTAACTACACTTTGACCTTGTGCAAAATGGGGATACTACCAAGTTTCTATACCACAGGTCAATTCAATTAATTAATTACGGACTTGATCAAAACTTGTTAAGAGCTACCCAGTGCAATGCTTTCTGAGAGAGGTGATGAGGCAAGGAAAGAACAAGGTACGCTAGTTAAGACCTAAATCTAAATAAAGTTCAGAGAGAAAACAATGTGAAAGTTTTTCATTCTACCATCGGATGATTTCAAAAGCATCTGCATTCAGTTGTAATCTTTAAGACAAAATTTTCTGCATCAAACAGCAAATAATGCAGAAATCTTTTAAAAAGTTATATCCTGTGTCTTGAAGACAACATAAATTATAAGACAACAATTATCTTGATATCACTAACTGTAATATGTTTTCCATGGTGCACTGCCTTTATATTTTTTTTGCTTTGATCAAAATATAGGTTTTTGTACCTGGTGTGCCCATCAATGCCAGCAACATGCTATGCTCCAGCATGGTGGTCTTGAAAATACATGTAAATGACTTCATTTCTAGTGACAGATCAGAAATAGGAAACAGCTAATTTGTAGGGGAATATCTTTCAAAATTCAGATTCCTTACACCATTTTCCCTCTTAATTAGGAAAGCAGTCGTGAAATTAGGCATTTGTTGATTGTGATTCTTAGAATTACTAGGATGCCTCTGCAATCCGAAAGGTTAAAGCAGATTTCTTTCAAAACACCTGCTGTGTTATTAGTGGAAATAGTGCTTTTCTACAGCAATTCGCACTCTAATCACTCCCCATCCGAGGAACATCTGACTACCAATATTACTCCTCAAAAACTGTAATGAGATTGAAGCACAGTGTGAAAACAAAACTTTTACAGATAGTTGGACCACCTCCATTTTCTGTTTATTTGTTTGTTTGGCAATTTTTTTTCCTCCAAGAGACAGCAATTAAGTATTCTCTGGAGTAAAGAGGCTTATCTCAACACCCTTACCTGTTGAGTAAAGATGTCTCTATTTGAGGCATGCCATATAGACCTCCTCAAAGAAAATGTGCAAGTCAGCTTAGGTTCCATTTATAGAATAAACTTACAGCTTCTCACCCCAAAGAAACATGAAAATCCTTTTTTGTTCAACACTGCCCTATTTGGAAATAAACAATGGCATGACAGCAGTATGTGTGATAACAGAATGATTGAGTACTTTTTTTTTTTTTTTTTTCAGTAGAATGCACTTAATTAGATTCTATCCACTTGTTATATTTGCAATGTTCCAAAATTGCACAAAAGGGTGATGGGGCAGCAACTTAGCTGAGATGAATCAAAATAGCTGAAGTGGATAAGATCAAATAAGGCAACTGTCTCATAGTCTTTGCAGTGTTCAGCCCCCGACTGGAAGCAGCTGCAGTCCCAAACACAAGACAGGAGGAAGTTTACCCTGTTACTTGGCGTGATACAGAGAGTTTTGTGACTTCTTCTATTTTTTATGTACAAGCATTTTTCTTGTGAAGTACAGATCCAGCACTTTAAGCCCACTGATAATAAGCTTGTTTTTATCTTTCACGGAACCTATGCGTAATGCCTCCCGCATCTCCTGGGATTTGTGTAGATGCAGGTGGAAAATTACTGCTGGGTGCATTTCAGCAGATGTCCAAGAGCACACAGGCTGACTGCCAGAGCTGGGAAAAGAAAGAGGCTCTACCACTGCTGAGTCCCACATTTGAGTACCTTTATACCTGCACTGCCATAGCCCAAAGCCGTCCTACAGACGTGGTAGGATTCAGATATGCTCACAGCTCTTGAAAGTTTGTGTTTCTTCAGTGAGAACGGTGACAGAGGTACAGGGACAGAAAGGCTCCATCCACTAGTAACATGAGGTTGACACTGGAGGCCTTCCTTGGCACCATGCTGATGCAGGCTGGGAATGGCTTGGGTCTGGACTTGCTGCTCGGTTTGCCAGCCTCAATCACACTTGATAGGAAAAGTAAAGTCTCTTCAGTGAAAAATAAAGCATGACAATTGCCAGAAGAACAGAAGGTGCACAAAATTACAGGAGTTTTTGACAAAATTTGGCCTATAACAGATCATAGGATTTAGTACTAAAAAGCATCTTAGTGATAATTGCAGCTACTTGAGAAGAGCTGCACATCCCAGCTTGTATAAAGTGATAGAACAGCACTAATTTAGGACTAATCAGTCCTAAAACTTGCTTGCATTTAGGTTAAAATTGGTAACAAAGTTTGATATTTACAACAAACCGTATAGGTCTGTTAGTATGATTCAATTTTCTAGTCATCAGTATAAAGAAAAAACACAGTACTGTTAAGCCCACCTTTATGCACATCCATATCCACATCTACCCCACTGGTGATAGAAGGTTTTCATTCCATCTTATTCAAGCTGTCCAGATGTGAGGGAGCACATCTGTCTGACTTGCTTAGATGTCTCCATAGGAGATGGCAAGACCTGGAAGGACACCTTTGGTACTTAGCAGAAGATGGATAGGACCAACAGCTCTCTGGACATACCCAGCTTTTTGCTCAGGATAGTATGCAGGACTACAGGTTTAGTGGGACTGGATGCCTAATATCCAAATGGCTTAAGACTTGCAAGAGAAATCTCACGTTGATCTAGGTGGTTTCAGAGAACACCAAGCAACTCCAACAGTATAAACAAAGTTTGGCTGGTAGATAATTTATGCCTTAATCTCACCCTTTCAGAGAATCCCAGCTTCTCCTCTGAGCAGATATTCATGTGCAAGTCCTTTATTTTGCTGCATATAATGAGAGAATGGTTTAGACTGGAAGGGATCTTCAAAGAAGATCTAGTCCAACCTCTCAGCCGTGGGCTGAGATGCCTTCAACCAAACTTGGTTGCTCAAAACCCTATCTAAACTGGCCTTGAACACTTCCAGGGCTGGGGAATCCACAGCTTCTCTGGGCAATCTATTCCAGTGCCTCACCACCCTCAAAGAATCTCTTCTTAATGTCCAATCTAATCTTTGAGTTTAAAACTGTTGCATAGTCTAATACTATGGAAGGTAAACAAACTCTGATTTTGCCTTAACATTTTCCACACTTACCAGAATCTTCTTCAAACAAGTTTTCAAAAGCCACTCCCCCTTGTTTTCAGTCTGATGACATAAATGATCCTCATGCCCAGGTGTTTGCAGAACTCCTCATTACCTGGAGTTAAAACCTGTAAGACTATTGCATGAGAAGAGTTTCTCAACTCCTGAAAATATTTTCAGAATAAACCTTCTAGAGACAGTTTCAGTACTACCCCTTTTGCTTTGAAGTCTTTTTTTATTTGACCTTTGGAACAAATATTTCACAGGATTATTTGTAGCTAAGGAACATGATGGAGAACTTGAAATATTCTTTCTGCCTGTAGTTTTTTTTTACTGTACATGCGTTTTTAGTCTGAATTGCACCTCTGCTTCCAAAGTGTTCCACCTCTACCAGCTGGCAACTGTTATTGTGCAGTAACATTTCTTCAGTAAAGAGACTTTTCTGAAGTGGTTATTTCAGCACATGTCCAAATGTTTTGCTTTGTCTTAACTAAATGCCCTTTTATTTCTGGGGTGCCTGACAATGGCCTTTTAAATTCTTTTTTTTATTTCAGTTTCCCTGAGGATTGTGGGAGAAGTAAAGTAATGATAATCTATTTACCATAGCAATGTTGGGACTCACCTGGCCCTTACAGATGGTAGATACAGATTTCTTTATAACTGAAACTGTAATTTTCCCATAACCTATTTGCTACTCCATTTGAAAAAGTTGTGAAATCAGATCACTAATAACCCAAAAATCCAAGAAAAAAAAAAAAATTAGATATTTTCACATAAGATAGCTGATTTGAATATTGCTGAAATGAGAAAATCAAAACACTGAAGTCCCATTCAGCTTTACAGGGAATCAAATCACAACAAAGACCTCCTTTAAAAGTCCTGGCTCAAACTGCAAAAACTCTGTGAAATAAATCATGGTTTTCCCATTTTGAGCACTATGACTTTGACACACAGAAAAGGTCACACAACTTGCCTTTTGAGGACCCAAGTGGAGACCTAGTGACTCCCTGTAAGTGTCTTTAAGATTCAACACTGTCCTCTTTCCCAAAATGATTGCCAAATCCTTTCAGGAATTCAGCAAGACACTAGATCAAACAAGAAAAGGAAAAATGGGCAGGGGGGAATATACCTCTTGCACAAATGGGTTACTTAAAAGTGTTCTGGGTGAACAGGAAGGAGACAGTAAGCTCATCTTCATTCACTGATGCCCTTGAAGCTCTGACTTGGGAGGGAGGATATAGCTTGCCTTGGGACTGCTGATTTTAGCATACAGGTGATGTTCCCACCTTGCTGCAAGGAGAGTTCATGTGCTTGTGAGCTGAAATCAGTTTACAATGATATAGAAAAGTGTCCATCAAACAATAAATTGAGGGTTGGATGTAAATCAAACCCCCAGAGCCCTCGTTTACTCCCAGGGCTCATTTCAAGACTCAGTTATAAAGCACTAAGAATTAATTTTACTGATATTAGAGGCTAGAACCACATTTGTCTTTTCCTTATTTTTTAGCTTATCTTAACATTGTTCTTAAATAGCCTTGTAATAATTAAATTTTGCATATTTTTCTTCAACTTCCATAGCTGATCTCTACTAACTAAAAGCCACTGGGTTTTTGATCTTGCAGACAGACACAATGTTTTGTCCACAGCAGCTGGGAAGAAGCATTCTATTTGTGAAAACATGCAAGCAGAAAATAAACTCAAGAATTTTGATGCAAAAAATAACTTGTTTTGGCAAGTTCAAGTATTTTGAGTGTATCTGCAAGGTGTTGGTAGCAAAGCTAATTTCTATTTCATCCTAAATATTGTATAAAAATAACCAAAACAAAGTACAAAAACCCCCAAATACTAGTGCTTGCCAAGTGGTGGAAAAACAAAACAAAACAAAACAAACCTACTGGTAGCAAAAAATATTAACTTCCCAGCATCTGAAATTGTTATGGGCATTAGAGAGCATTTAGGAAAACGCCTTTTAAAAAAACACTGAAATGTTATTTTAATAACTTGAAACAGGAGACAGAGCCAGTGCTACTGATGCATGAAGTTTGGCTCTGCTCTTCCTTCTCCTAGCAGGTTGAATTAAGGACTGCCTGTACCACCCTTGCAGACTGATCTCTTTGTTAACCATCAGCTCTCTCTGTGACAAGAGAGTTCAAAACACAACTTCAGAAGTAAAGTGCCTCCCTTGGAAAGGTAAAACCAGGACCAAAAGTTTGAGCTCGCCAAAGAATAATCCCAGGACATGACAAAAATACTGGATTTCCAATTTCTTGGCTGTTGTGTGTTGCCTTTTCAGTACCATGAAAACACTAGTTATTTCTGCCATCAGTTTCTGGACTCAAGGCCTGCGGAAAAAGACATACCTCTGCTATTTTATCATGGCTCCCCAAAAGTGGCTGTTTGCTGTCCATTGCTCAGAGATTTCTTGGTATAGCACAGCTACACAAAAAGACAGCTGTCCCAGTGTACAAACTGCTAACTTGCTAGGTGTGAAGCCACAGACAAGACAGCAAAACTGTAACCCTGGCCATTTTCTCTTGTACCTACCCTGCTGTAAAGCACTTGACTGATGTTCACAAAATATCCTATGCATCCTTACTGAGAAACAGCTATGACTCCACTTACATCCATTTCAAATGGAACTCCCAATCATATTTGTAATATTTTCTCAGTCCCAGGACTGCTGATTTCATGGTGCCGTGTACAGCTGTGAACATTGTAACCTCAATATTTCTTCTTGATTGGTGTTTATAAACCAGACTCAAGAGTCTTCTGGGTTGCAAAATAATCTTGAAACTTGAGTTGGAGACTTTTGAACCAAGTGCTGTACAGCAAGCTTTCCTCTCCAAGCAGTGTGACTGTGCCAAGTTGTTACGTGCCTCACACTGGCTGTCCATCCTTACTGAGACTTTCTGTGCAGGGCTGTGCCCACACCAACACAGCAGCCTGCTGCAGCACCCATGCAGGCCTTGCAGGGTGGAATGAATGTGCCTCTGAGTTTCCCTGACATATCAGCAGGGACTGCCCTTACAACAGACAGATGCATGCAGACGTCAAATATAAAAGCCAGTGATGTTTAAGGCTACAGGAGGTGATCCTGTAAATCATACGGAAGGTCTGACTTGCAAAAAGTGTCTTATTTCTGAAAGCCAGGTGAAAACTCATGGCTCAGAGTTCTCCTGCAGACTTCTTGCAGGGTAAACATTACTCTGAAACATGAGCTGCCTACACTGCTGTGACAAGAACAGGCTACTTTTTTGAAGCTTCGTATAACTCCTAAGAATGTTGTGCTCCCTTCCTAAGAATTTAACAGCAGCATTTCCACTTAAGTTCTTAGTAGAAATTAATTCAGATGGCAGAAAAATGATGTAAGGATAACAATTTGCAGTAGCACGTGCTTACATCTGCTTCACTTGAATATCTTATATCCAGCTTCATCTGCTTTTCAACCCCTAATCATCAGTCTCCTGATAATTTGATATGTGCTGATGTAGCAAATCACACTTATTATCTGTATGTGTCTGAAAAAAGAAAAGGAGCATTTGACAGGATTTTATTTTAAAAAATTTACTTTCTGATCCAAAGTTATTAAAGAAAAAGTACTGTATTAGCTGACAGAATCATTTGGTCATGGTTAAACTGAAATAACGCCCCCAAATTAAGCACAGTCATGTAATCTGCATATACATTTATGGAACATTTTCTTCTTACTGGGTTTTATCAGTCTAGGGACAATAAATTAGAGGAGGGTGCAGGGTTTCCCCCACCAGCCGTGCCCCATCCACACAGAGAAAATGTTAGTCATGTGAACTTGGCAGTGTTTGAGCTGACAAACCCTGCTAAGAGACAGGACAGCAGTAATGACCCAAATTGCTCCCAAGGCAGCAAGCACCTCTCTGCATGGGGCTCTGAGGGTGTTGAGATACACCAGCTGGGACAGCCATCATTCGTGCTGAATGTGTGCTCCATAAACACACTGTTTGCAGCTGAGAGCTCTAAGAACTGGCATTCATGTAACCAATTGCACAGGAAGTCACATTTTAAAACACTAAACAAAACTCTTTTTCTAGGTTTTGCCTCTTATTTGAGTTAGACTTGGGCAAAGAGATGTAAAGACTAAGTTTTCTAAATACCTCGTGCATATTGCATACCACCTTAGCTCTCCCATTAACTGTGCACAGGTGTGTGTCAGCACAGTAATAAAAGTTACAGAAAACACTGACTGGGAATCTCTCCTTCACAGACTGAACTGTCATATTGTCTGTGCTCTTGCTGGAATGAATTGCTGTGAAATCTAACTGGAACTCATGAGTTACAAGAACAGGTCAGAAAGGAGTTAGACATGAGTGAGGACACATCCCTAAAATGCCTTGGGCATCTGGGATGCATATTCAGTAACTGGAAAAATAAGAACTGTGCTCCCAAATGCTCAGCAATCAGGTTCGCATCTAATGTGAACACTGCTCAACTAGCAGTGATGATGGATAACAGGTCTTAACCACTTCTGTGTCTACATTTGGTTTTCTTTCTCTACTTCCTACCAGTGGTAAAGAGTATGCCTTGTAGTTTTCTTGCTTAAAACTTTTTGGTAGGGTGCAGCACCATCAACTCAGGCATGCTTTCTGCAAATGCAAGTAGTGGTTAAAAAAACAAAACAAAAAAACCCCAAACCCACCCAAACTTGAAAACCTTTCTAGAAGTTGCTAGATAGGACAGCTGAAGGGAATGTTATTATGACTAAGAGGCTGGATTCCATGCACAAAACAGCTATTTCTAGTGATAAAGCATAAAGGTTAAATAACTGAGGACAAGACTGCCAGATGTAAAATGGAAAGTTTCCAATTTAGGAGTAGCAGAGGAAGAACATGAATTAATATGGAAGGACCAAATTAGCATGATAAAAATCCTCTGAGCCAAACCAAATGCCATTGAAAATAAACTCAGGAACTCTCCCCCTTTTCTGCTCCCTGCATTCCAAGGAGGATTGAATTTAGAATAACCATAGGGAATCTTAGAGAAATCTTACACTTAAATGCAGAGCAAAGGCTGTAAAAATTAGAGACTGTGTGTGCTTCAAAAATACTATTAATCCTGTTAGATTCTTCTTCAGTACTGCTGTTTAAAAAGAAATAAGTATTTTCGACATAAGTTTTCTCATTAATTTTATCTTTAGAGAAATTTGTAAAGATCAGGCTGAATCTTCAGTTTTGAAACTGGGCTATTAAATGATAATTTCTACCTTTTTATTAGCTGAAAGAAAAAACAAATACAAACACACACACACACACACACACACACACACACACACACACAAAACCAATTAAATAAAAAGCACATTAAGAACCAAACACTTTGCAAATACAAAAAAATCCACTGGTTGTTGGCTTTCCAATCTAGACTACATTTCAGTGCTGGCTTCATTAACTCTACATGCAGAGACACACTCTCAGTCTGGGGGTCATGTACTGCAATATTCTTTGCAGATGGCTCTTGCTGGTCTCACAGACATTTTTGTGGCATGAGCTGGCAGATATCAGTCCACTGTGGTATTCCTCAAACTGAAGGTACATCATGGATTGTTCAGTCCATAAATGACTATTACAGACTTTAAACTGGACATGGGTGTAGCAGGTTAAACATCAGCACTACTAGACTGATGGTTGGCTCACCATCAGTCATCAGCTGTGACCACCTTTTCTGTTGAGCCTGAATTTAGGAAAGCTCCCATAGGATCTAACAGCAAGAGGAGCATAAGCACACAGCCAAGATCCACAAAAACCAGACATGCAGGGAACTATGCTGAAAATAAATGAGAGATATATGTAAGAAAAAACTAATAGGATTCAGTACATTTAAGCCTAAAAGGATCAGGAAGAGCAGAGTATCAAATGCCATAATTAGATGAAAAGATTTCAGGACTTTGAAGACAGCAAACAGTGACAAGACATCTTATGCTGCTGCACCTCTTATACGGCTACATGGTATATCTGCAAGAGCCTTTGCTCCCATAGGGATGGTCACAAATTCCAGCATAGAAATTGGTAACCACAGGTAAATCAGCACTCAAATTTTGCAGAATTCACCACTGATCCTTCTGATTCAATCCCTGATCACCTAGCAATATCACCTGCAAGTCTGAACATCTGAACCTACTGGGCAAAACCAACCCAGAAGCCCTATCTGATATTTATGAGACACAACTGACAGTGAAGCCCCACTTTCATTCTTGCAACATCCACGATTATGTCAAACACACAACTGCCCTCTGCATTTTAGACACACAGCCTGAAAAGTGATTCTAGCTGCCCTAATATTTAGGTACATCCAGGCAAACAGAAGAAAGAACGAGGACACTCTTACCTTATGTTTCAACACCCACCTCCAAAAGCTGCATCTGAAGTTAAAGAACAAATAAGATCACCAAAATACCAAGATTCCCTACATTATGAGGACAGTCTGGAAAACTCCAGCCAGAAATGCAAATGTAATCAGCCATTCAAAGAAGAAAATTATTTATTGACAACAACTAATCTCTTATATTGTTTCTCAGCACTGCAATAGATGATATAAACACACTTCACAAGTACAAACAGTAAGTTAATGGCTATTGCTGAAGGCAGAACATGGCAGGAGATGAAACAGTGGGTTATCCCCTTCACCTGACAGGTGAACGTACTCATATCTGTGACTCTAAAATAACAGTTCTTAAATAAATCATTAATTATATTGAGCAGGATAAGCTACTTACTCTTCTACAGTTAAAAAATCATATGGAGTGTTAATTGACAAGAAGTAAAATCTATCCCCTCTACGTTTACTAATGGGATCCATCTCACCTGAACTTAGCTGTGTAAGTGACCATCTAGTTCAGCTTCACCTGTATCATCACTGGAGAGAGGTAAGGACCTCTTGATTCAAATTTACCTAAGGTGTCTCAAACAAGCTGGAAAGATTTCCCCTTCCTCCCCCAAACCAGTCAATGCTCTCCACTGATTTTGGCACAAGTGTAGATGATTTGGTCGGACTGGACATGTACCTTCTAGCTAAAAGACATGTGACATAAATCTCACTTCATGTTCCAGAAAGAATATTACAAATTCCTTTAGGAAAGATCCTTGTCAGGTCAGAGAAAACATAATTAGCACTTAACAGGGCTTCTTGCAAGGGAACTACAATCATTGGCTCACTACTGTTTACAGTGAAAGCAACTACTTGCATCTGCAGAAGAGTAAAGATGCAAATCAGTGGCTCTGTCAGGAGATAGGTACACTAGTCCATGCTTCTCTGATAAAACTGGAACCAAGGACTATGAAGGAAGGAATGCTCTCAAACACGTGGATAAAGCCAATGTATGTCTTTATTCTGGTAAAAGGTGTAAGATCAAGCTTCAGCTTCAGAGCTCTGTAGTTATACAGCAGAGGGAAGTATAGCAAGGAGATCCTGACAATGAGAACATGGAATCCTAAAAAGGGAGAAAAAGAAAATAAAAGAACCATCCAAACCTCCAAATGCAAGTGTAGGCCCATGCAAAAATAATGCACTACAATTGCAGGATCAAACTTAGGTGGATTATACTTGGTTTCTTATAATCTACTTTTGCCCAAAATAGATTACATCTTTCTAATGTAGTTAATGAACTTTCTGCATCCCTAACGGTTTGGCTGCTAATCTGCCTGCTAACATTCAAAATTTGTTCACTGGCAAGTTTTCTGAGGCATCTTATTCCATGTCTAGATATTGAGAATGTATTAATGTATACAGATGTATTAAGGTGACTGCTGTTCTGACCTTCTTGTGTTGGTGTCAATATTTTGGGAGATTTCAGAACAACTCTCCTAGTGACTTGCTAGTGAACACGCAAAATCAGCTAACGCAGCCAAAACAGGCACATTCAGGTTGCTACGGGAAGGCAGGAAGGTGAACAGACAGGAGCTGAGGATATATGTACATGATTTTGAGATACAGAAAAAGCCCAAGAAGCATAAGATAATACACAAAGATAAAAGACCTCTGCTTACAAAAGCTGTCGCTTCACAGTGGACTTTCTCTTCTAATTCAAAAAGTTAAAACTAAAACCTCCATGAAAAATACAGAAATACCAAATATTCTGCAACAGTGTTCACACCCTCAGTGTGGATGTAGCAGCACAGATGTATATGAACTGAAGTCAGTTGTTAGTCAAGGAGTTAAACTTTTCCTTGAAGTAGGTCAGTATTTCCTGACAACCAGAACACAAAAACAAAACAAGTGACCTCCATGCGTATTAAAACAAATCTCCAGCAGAGTCTGGGTTTATGAAATGGCTGGGCATGATGCAAATGTTGGCCACTGAACTGAAGACAGTGGCCTACTTTCACTCTTGAGAAATTGTGGTCAGACAAGAATAAAATTGTAACAAAATATAGCACTGGAGATGGAAGATGAAACGCACGCCTTCCCAGTTCAGGACTGTCCTTTAAACAATGTGGCCTGAAGGATGTGGGCTGATCACAGCAGACATGTTCACCTGCAACTGTTCCAAAACAGTTAAAATATTGCTCCTGTAGGAGCAAAGAACGAGATGGTGGTTT
The DNA here is from genome assembly GCA_018697195.1 of Certhia americana. Lineage (NCBI taxonomy): Eukaryota > Metazoa > Chordata > Aves > Passeriformes > Certhiidae > Certhia > Certhia americana. Next base: position 84,935,392 of record CM031857.1, on the reverse strand, counting down.
GCCAGCTCCAAAGGGCTAGATTACCCACAGCAGCCCACAGGACAGAACACCCTATTAGTTGGGTAGCTAGCCTGCTGTGGACAGGCTGTGTTATCTGTATCCCTGAAAGAGTAAAAAAGAGAAAGATGTTCCTCTCAGCTCACATCTGACAGGCACTGTAAGCTCCTACTTTGAAGCCCCCTCACTCCCACTTCCTGTACACACGGGAAAGATTAAACCTATTCGCTCAGAAACATGCAGGTCATCTCCAACTTAATTGGAGCTTTGCTTTATCTAATTTTTCAGAATCAAATATACTTTTGGAAACATACATTTTCTCAGTTCATCTCAATATTAGGGCTATTCAAGCTAGTCCTTTGCATTTTTTCTCCCCTGCCCACCACTACTAGCAGCTGCTTAGGAGAAGTTATAAACTAGCCTCTTTCACAAGTATGCATTGTGGCTGAATTTTGGCAGTGTGCTTGATGTGCAACAGAGGAAGCTGGTGCCCGTAACTACACCAATTTACCCATTTACCCACATAGGCAAATGTCCTGGTTTTTAGCAGGTTCCTCACTTTATGCCATCCACTGAAATGCACTCTCCCTGGCCCAGTGCAGAGAATATGGCTCGCTTCCATATCTTGGTGGGACAAACTGAGGCAGTGCTGGTAGGTACAAATTAAGTTTCTGCTGTGGATCTCTTCTGGATACAAACTTGACTGGCTGCTACCAGAGCCAGATAGTGACAACACTCAAAGAGAGAACACTAATGCTGAAGGTAAGCCATGGGAACTGGTTCACCTCCACAACTATGTGAAGTGAAACAAATTGTTCTGCTTTTCATGAACTTAATTGCTTTCAATATATGCAATTGCTGAAACCAAGCCTGCACAGCATAAATTCTGCAAACTGGGTGTACTCCTGAAGCTGTGCCTTTGGTTTCCCAGTTGCTTTGACCTTACTGTGTTCATACACGAAAGCACCACATTTCCAAAAGGCCTGGTGCTGCAGGGAAAAAGGAGAGGTACCCCTGAGACTGCTCTTGCACAGAGTAACTATCTCACAAATTGGAAGCATGTCAGATTACAAAGCAGGAAGATGTGTCACTTGGATTTCTCCTGGTGCTGTATCAAGGTAAGCAACCTGATCATCTGTGAGAGTTGTGTAAGCCTGGAGGAGGTACCTGTAAAAGTCCTGTCCAGTGACAGGGACCCTTCTTTCTCTAATCAGTACTTCTGGAAGACTAATCAGCTTGTGAGAGGAATGTCCTGGCTAAGTTATGCCATGCTAACTAGTAAGCAGTTCCGTAAATATTGATTTTTGCATGGCTGTCATGGGTTTCAATTCTGGTTTTCAGTTCTGCTGACTATGTGACACATGGAAGGGGGAATCACAATACCAGGCAGAGTTGAACAGTACATGCAATTCTTTTCTACATACATTCTTTTCTCTTGTGTATTTTCTTCGGAAATGCATTCTGACAGAATTAAATAGAGCAGTTATTCTTTTGGCCACCTCTAACAATAACCATGGTCTCAAGTTAATAAAGACACACAACAGCAAGGAGATCTGCACACAAGGTGGCCACCTATAATTCTGGGTTGAGGTCTGCTTAGCACAAGAGATTATGGTGTCTCTCTGGAGGGCAGCATGTAACAGCAAAAACTGATTTGGGGACATCACCAGGTCTTTCAGTGGAGATTAACAGCATCTTCTTTGGCAGTCAGCCAGAGGCATGTGAAACAGCCTACAATGGCTCTCATGACATCCAATACAAATGAAAGAGCTTAGTAACAGGAGTCAAGCATTTTTCTTTTCCAATAAAGCTCAGACACTCAGAAAATTTACCCTACACTGAATAGCAAATAAACTGCATACATACAGTTGGACCGTGAGATGGGTTCTCCTGTGCATTCCAGCTGGCTACATCTTAGAAGATTAGCACAGACATCCCTTGCTACTTGGATAAACTGCTGCAGAATAAAACTATCAGTCTAATGGAGGAGCCTCTACTACACTGCTCACGGAGTTTACTCACTGCCACCCTGGCTCAAACTGAAGTGAAGCACCAAGACACAGTAAGATGAACAGAGATACATCTTTCTGAAACTCAGGGAAGGAACACTGCCTTCACCAACGGATTCAGACCGCTAGTTCCTGCTTTCAGCTTTTTGTGCACCAAATTCACTCACAGAGGAAACTGAGTAATCCCAAGTAGTTTCCTTTTGAATCACATTTAGTGACATTCATGTTCTGGAAGGGGGACTTGTTTCTTTGAAGTGAGAAACCTGCCAGCATGTTTTGGGACAAGAAGCTGCTCTTGACTAAGGCAGTACTGGGAGGTATTCATAACCTAATTTCTCCGAGTCTGGTGTTGCCAACAAAATAAGGCACCTAAGAATTGAAGTGGTTGCAAGCAAGTCATCATCTGACTATTTTTGAGGCCATGAGTGTGATCTACAGTGCCTTTATGAGGATTTGTTAATACTACTGTATCTTTTCCCTCCGAGGCTAGAATTGCTTTCACAGGTGGGTTGACAAAGGGAAGAAGGGAGCATACTTTTGAAATTATAGGAAATGTTGCCTACAAACTCTCTTCTCTCCCCTTCAGTTTTGCAGAGAGAAATGAACATTTAATGTAAAACAGCCTGCTTTGATAGCTGTCTGAATGCCCCATTAAACATTTTCCACACCTCAGGGGTGACAAGTATCCGGTCATAAATTGCAATTTGTCATGGATTTTCTAAGTCATAGGTTGACACAACAGATAGTTATCGCTCTCTGATCAGTATGCACAGGCATTACACTCTTTAGCAATACTCTTGGATGGACATGGCAAGAGTTGGAGAGGAAGTCTGAAAAGCAAAGCCCTTTGTTTTTCAATATATGGCTCCCAGAAAAATGTTAAAAGAGATTGTTTCACCAGCACAGCCCTGAGACAGCAATAAAATGTCATTCCCTGATGGACAAGTGGCACTATTTGTTGTGATTGTAGTTATCACTATTCATTGTCTATTTACATGTCATGTAAACATATACCATATTTTGTAATAGCACACCGAAATCAAAGCTTCTGCCTCAGTGACAAATTTAGTTCTATCCAATATATAACAGCAGACATTTCCATGTGCCATCCACAACTCCAATGAGAGCCAGTGAGCACTGGAGGACAGTAACTGCAAAGAAAAAAGTCACCCTTCCATCCTTTCAAGTACAAGATAGTAACACAGATTTCACTGTTAGGACTGCAAATTTGTAATCTCCAGTCTTCAACCTCAATCCCTGGGTGATAGAAACGAGGAAGAGGAACAAAGAGAGGAGACTAAGGTAATCACAGGTTTGCAAAAACCATTTTCTGCAGGCTAGGCTCTAATGCCTTTGTAACTTCCCTCTATTTAAATCAACTAAGAGTTTTGGCTGTCGTCCAGCATTCCTACTTTAAGCACCTGTACAGAATTGAAATTCTAGATGACCTGTGAAGCCGTCCTCCTAAAATAAGTGCCTCATTTCCTCTGTATTGTCAAACGCGAGAGGTGCCCTAAAGGCCTCTGGAGAGAGACCCTATTAGCTCCTCTTGGCTAAGAAATCTTCCTCAAGACCCTGCCTGCTCTTACAGACAGACCTGCAAAGTCCATCACAGAGCAGCACAAGTCTGCAATTCTCCTGTGTGAATCACTCCTCGACATAAACTGCCAACTCAAACTCAACAGCTTCTTTCAATTTATTCAAAAAATCAGGTCTTTTCCCTTTCCATTTGACTCTAGAAAGCAATAATCTTCTGAGGTACTTTCCACTCTCCACAACATCAAGATTTCTAAATGAAAACTGTCTTCTTTCGGTCCAAACAAGCTCTTCAATGTCTTAATTTAGGTTGCCTCATCCTGTTTTGTTGTCTTGTAAGTGTTGCCAACTCTGAGCCACAGAGTCATTGATTCTGCAGTGGCTGTATGAGAATGGGTCATCTGAGTCCATTGGGCAGGCAGGAGGAAGAGGACCTGCTGTCAAGCAGTCAGCATAGCAGAGAATAGTATTTTTCCCCAGACCAGTTCTTGACATGATCTGCATGTGTAGGCTGTGCCAGAGCACCAGGGAATGGACATTGCTGGAGTTGTGTAGAACCTCCTACTGATGAGCTGCCCTAGGATCTGCTTACCCCTGCATTCTCTCTGTCCTGTAGCTTTTGCATCACTAAATGCTGCTTGTATCTAACAGAGGACAGGCACTTCAGCAGCCATGCGCAGATTTTACATCAAAAGGATACATGACAGAACACACAGTATCCAACTTGAATCTTTACTTGGTGACTAAACAACATGGAACATGAGACAGAGGGCTTTTCTCTTCTACTGAAGCAAAAGTCCCTATCTCCATTTGCTGACTGTTATAATTCAATGTTATTTTGCTGCAGTGTGTTTGAACACTGTAGTCTGCGTTTGAGGTGGCTCTAGCAGCTGTGTGGAAGGCTGGCAGGAAAGGGAGTTCATCACAGCACAGTCCTGGAATTCAGACACATCCCATCTTGCAGAAGGTATCTTTCCAAGCTATGAACAACTGACCAGCAAGAGAAGAGTTACTGCTCCCTGACAGTCTTAGGGGAACACAGGACCGCAGCAATGTTCATTAACCTACAGCACCATTTCTATAGAGGACAATGATGCCTAGAAAGGCAATTATAAAATATAAAAGCTAAAACCCAAGCATCACAACATTTGCATCAAAGTCTGTCCCTACCACAAGGAAGTGGCAAGCAGGGGGAGGGAGAGACTGGTTTGCACAAAAGGTAGAAAAACTGATAAGGGATCAGCATTAAATCCATGTGAGGAGAAAGCTGTCATTTATAGCTTCCTTATGTGACATGCTTCAACATTTTTCCAGAAACAAAGAGACTAAGGAAACAAAGTAAAAGTCTGGATCAATCCCTTGTGTTTCTCCTGGCATGACACCTCTCTAAGAAAACAGCTTTTCTGAACTCACGCCCAGCAACTCCAATGACCTTGATACAAATCTCTCAATCTTGGTACCCCGTCACTCGAGTTAGCAAGAATCTTAGCTCTTATCTGCAGAAGTAGCAAGTTTCTAGTACCATCTCGCTCACTGGAGCTGAAGGGTGTTTAAAAAGGTGACATGGTGGAGTTTAAAAAAAATACAAAATAAGAAAACATGGGCAGATTAAAAATATGTAAGCAAATTACTTTAACCACATGTTTTGACTGTATTTTTTAATTGTGGGAGGGAAGCTTTCCCAAGGGACTGATGAAAGGTGAAAATAGGTGAGCTGCTGCTGGGGGACCACGCTTCTGTTGCAGGCTGTAAGCACACACCATTCATCTCTGCACACATCCAGCCAGAAAGCTATCTTTGAACAGGTGACAGAGCTCTCACACTTTCATCTTTGCTGCCCCACAGGGATTTGGCAGATATGTGCCTTTGGTGCCAATGCAAAGGAAAACCACTCCCAAACTAATCTGTGTAAGCGTCGATCAGCAGTGATCTAAACTCTTTAAGCAGTAAAAGGAACAACTCTGACTTACTCTGCAAAATCGTAAGCATGACAAAGGGTAGTGCTGGGACTCACAAAAGACAAGTGATATTAACAACAAAGGTACACCTTTTCTCATAGTCATGTCTACTTTTTTAGCAGCAGAGAGGGATATGGAAAATTGCTGGGGGAAAAACATTCCAAAATTAATATCCCAGTACTGGTATTTGTTAATATTTTGAACATCTTCTGCACCAGAACTTAGTGCTTTTCAACACAGGATACACAAGAGCTTATTTCTAAACTGATTTTGTTTGGAAAAGGTTAGAGTAACCATCCTTATTAGCACTGTTTTACTTTCTGCATGAATAGCCCCTTACAAGACCTCCTTCGATCCATCTTCCTCAGCACCAGAAGTGTTCAGAGTTCTACAGGCAAGCAAGGCACTAGGCACAGGCACAGGTTAGCAGTAGCTACATGTGTGCCTTGACTGGGTCGTTTTTGATTTAGGTTACAGAAATAAGGCCATTTTAACGTATCTTTTCATGCATGCCTATCTACTGGCAGAGGAATATCCTTAGGTGAGATTTCTGACACAGTATCAGTGTGTGAAATAACAAGCTGAGTCTGCTGATGTTGGAAATGCAGACGTTTCCGAGTTCTTTTTCAGTGTATTTTTTTTCTCATGCCTTTCTTGCAATAGGAGAGTTGCTCTCTGTCTCGTGCTTACGTCAGTCCAGAGGACCCTCCCAAATAGTCTGTGGAATCAGTGTGTAAGTTTCTTGGCACGTGTTTCATTTCTTTTAGACTCAGAAGCATCAGAAATGAAATTAAATCTGCTTTCTCAGAAAATATATTCTTCTCTCATCCCCCAGGAAACCTTAGCCTTAGACTACTAGGAGATGACTGGCACTTGGAGGAAAGAAAAACAAAACTTTTGTAAAGCTGGCTTCTATGCACATAAATGTTGATGCAAAAGTCATTTCAGTCTGATTTACAAATACCAAGGCACTGCCCTAAATGTATTGCCCAGATCATTAGAAAAACTAATTCTGAGAGACACAGATGACCTAATGCTTCATCACAAGCACTGGGAAACAGCAAAGTCACAGGGAATGACGACACTTGAGATAATAAATAAAAAACATTCACCTAAAAGTAAATGTTCAATGGAAAGACTGGCTCATTCTTTAGAAAGTCAAAGTTTGGGCTTGCTAATTTCATGTCATGAAACCTCACGGACCTAGCTGAAATTCAGAAAGTCTCTGGCCTCTATCCTTCCTTCACTCACTGAAGATTTAATAGCAAATTGCGTGAGTTCTCGTATTATTATAATGAAATTAATGCCTGCAACTCTACTCGAGTGTAATTTACTGCACACACTGGGAAGTGTTTCCATAAAGTGATTTACTGCGGGACTCCACCGGTCAGAGCGGATTCACTTTCACCTGTAGGTACAGGACTGTAAGAACCCCCGCAGTTCTGAGTAAAGAGTCGGGAGACACCGGTTCCGCGGAAACTTGTTTCTTTGCACTCGAAGTGGAAACGAAAGCCCTCCACAATGGACCTGCTCACCGTCCTGGGTCCTCACCTCCGCTGAGTCCTGGTGCCAGGCGGGACCCATTGCTGTGTGCCACCACGGCGCTGCCGTGCCCTGCCCTCACCCGCCCTGCCTCACCTGCTGTACACCAGGCACTCCATGTGGTTGATCTCCTTGTCGGAGCGGTAGCGGCTGTAATCCTCCCACAGGTCCTTGATGGCCGTGACCGCCAAGATGAAGAGCACGGGGGCCAAGGCCAGCTCCGGCTGGAAGGCATTGACGGCTGGCACGAAGTTGAGGAGGGCGATGAACACAAAGTAGACATTGGCCAGACGGTGGAACTGCTCAAAGAGGTTCTTGGGCAGGAAGGACAATGCCGTGTACTTGGTGGTCTTGAGCCGGTTGCAGGCCAAGACCGTCCTCTTGGACTTCTCCGGCTCGGCCTCAGGTAATAGCAGGCTGGAGCGCACCAGCCGCGTCCTACTCTCCTTCTTCTTCCTCCGCCTCCTCTTCCTCTGCCTCTCCTTCCCCTCCGGCAGCACCTGGGGCGCTCCCTCTCCTCCTGCCGTGCTCTGGGACATCGCTGCCGCCCCGGTGTCCTGGCCCGGGCAGCGCGGGCAGCTCCCACGGCCAGGCACGGCCTTAAGTTATCATCCTCCGCCGCCCGCCACGGCTCTCCTTTCCTCTTCCCCTCCGGGGGCGGGCGGCGGGAGGAGGGCTCTCTCGAACCCGCTCCTCTCCGCTCTGCCGGGACCTCTCACGCTTTCTCCTCCTCCTCCTGGCCGGGGAGGAGACGTGGGCAGGCGGGGAGGCGAGCCCTCCTCCCGCGGGCCTCTCCCCGTCCCAGGCACGGGGGATGCGCGGGCCGGGCCGGGGAGCGGGAAACGGGAGCGGCCCTTCCGTGCACAGCCTGCCCCGAGCGCCGTCCCGTCCCGGCGTGCAGAGCCGGCAGGACACTCCACCGGTGGCTTTTGGCTTCGAGCTACGTGTGGGACGGGGAAAGAGAAAATTCCCACTGAAGCGTCGGTGCTGCGCACTGGCCTTTATCCACGGTGCCCCAGCAGCAGCTGGTGAGAGTTTTTACCAGCTGACTCACAAGGCGAAACACTCCACTTTCTGCCGGAATCCCGGTGCCACGTTTACACCTATTGCCGTGCTTAGCCTGGGAGTTGGAGCACAACTTCTCCCGGCTCCTCACGTCTGTCTGGTACGCCAGCTCTGTCGGTGGCGGCCGTGGTGCCCGGGACAGCCCCAAAGGTGGGAACCAGAAAATTGAGGTTTCCGATGGAAAGCATTAGGCACTGCCACCCCCGCACACCGCCCTGGCAGTGGTGTGCTGTAATGCACGTTCGCCTCTGTGGATTTTTCTATTCCCTTGTGGTAGGGTAGGTCTTACCAGCAAGGATTGAAAAATGCCAGTATCTTGCTGTGTGGTTTACGCTCTGCACTTTCTGGAGAAAGACATAGTTATGGGTCATGATGGATAGAAAAGAAATACAGAAGAGAAGATAATTTAGATTGAAAGATTTAGTCTAAAATCACAAATAAATAAATGTAGTAAATAAATGCAGCCATTTAAAGAACAGATAATAAAATAATTAAATTATTGCTACTAGGTGTGACATGAATCTTTACAAAATTGCTTTAGGTTGGGATTTAAGAGCAGACCATTTGGATATAGGATTCTGCAGGTAGTGTGAAAGGCTGCCACAGGTTACTCCAGGCTGTGTCTAACCTGTAGTACAGATGCATATTATGGTAGGACCCTTGGTCCTGATCCTGTGATATCCCAAGGTGGGATCATAAGGAGTACAAAATCAAGCCCTTCATACCTGTCAGCATGTTTCTTGTTGTCACAGAAAATAGGCATGGAGTGTAAACATCTAGTCTTGATATTAGGTCAGATCAGGACTGGGGCATTTTCCGGGAAAGTACCTAGTCCCACAACTCAGATGCTGCCATGGTAAATTCCATGAAGACCAAGAAGTGAAAGCCCTTACAGGAGCCTCACCGATTGTATGTGCTACTGTGTTTTCATTCTTCTCCCATTTGCAGTATGTTTATAATTGCTCTTTAAAGTGTCCACTTATTTATGAGCCCTTTTCAGCCCTGAGGCACTATGTGAGTGCTAGTTCAGCACATAACACTGCTACTGGTACTGTGCAAAGCTACAAACTCTTTAACAATCCTGCTGTCTACTCTTCTGATGCTACTTCAAATTTAGCAGGGATTTCCTGGGTTTCTCAGCACTTGGAATATAGAGACAACAAGGTTTTAGTTAGTGCAAGGGGAAAAAGGAATATTGGCTTGGCTTTTTTGTTTGTTTGTTTGCTTTGTTTTTTTATTGGTTTGGTTTGGTTTGGTTTCGCAAAGTCTTCTCCTTTGTTGATAAGGGAAAAGTACAAAATGTTATGAGAAAAAAAACAGACAAATTTAAAAATCCCTCCCATTCAATTTTCTGTGGGTCTTTGTTTGCTTGTTTGCTTACACTTAGGGTTAACTTAAAGGGGAAGCTGGAATGAAATATCCTTTTTCTGTGCCTTGGAAATGCTGAAATGGGACGAGGAGGACATTTTATCATTGTGCAATATTCCCATAAACTGATCTTCACCCATCCAAGGGCTCCTTGCAGGCAGCAGTGGATGCTCCAAAAAGTGAATTGCTGGACTTTCTGCCACTGACCTGCCAGCCTCTGCAACACACTATTTTGTGGAGCTCTGGTTCACCCCAGGCCTCCAGGAGCTGAAGCACTGTTCAGGGTTTATTTTTTCCTCTAGAGAGCCCTCCAAGTGGTTTATACAGATTAGAGGAGAAGCAAGTGTAATATTTTTTCCTTTCTCTTGTCAGAGCACATCACTTCTTAGAATAAATTGTTCATATCTTTATCAGTGCCAGGGGACTCACAAATGGCTTGAGTATAGCACATCTGAGTGGAAAGATGGTGCACATACCAGTGTTGTGGAGTAGTGAGAGCCTGTGCTGGAAGAAGTAAGCCAGTTGCTCAGTCAAGGAGTCCACCACATAATTATTGTGTGTAAAGCATGAAAAAATGGTGTCTGGATCAGGTTTAGCACTGCATACTTTCAGTATGGTTTAGCATCAGCAAATTTTCAGTAACTGAAAGTAAATTAAGGGTTAGATATGTTGCAACATTAAACCTTCAAACAGAATGCTCAAGGTAAGGTAAGAAAAGACAATTCTCATGTTCCCCTTAAGCTATTTGCTTGAGGAAAACACCTGTGCAAGTTTGGAAAGCCTAATCTGGGATGAATTTTTCTTACACCTAGTGGTATTGGCCAAACTTGTGATGCCAGATATCCCAAAATTACTGGTTACAATATCACAATTATAAGAAATGGTCTATAAGTCAGTGGTCTATACTTTAAAACTTGTTTTACTTGCATGGTTTTGGGGTGCTCAGATTCACATTAGCAAGATTTTTTCTGCAATGCAGTAACAGGAGAGAAGCTTAAAGATATTGAACAGAAGCTGAAAGTTTTTATGTAATTCCCATGAGCTGAGTTTTACAAACACATGTAGCAGCAGAAAGATAACAAACAATTATGTGTGAGCCTCTGAAGAATTATGCATTTGTTTGCTAAATTGTTTATTTAAAAGCAGTTTAATGCCTTTGTATTTGAGTATGTATTGGTAGAGTTAGGTGCCACCCTTGGAAAGTTTCACTATAAAAAAAAGTAGAAAGTATGCCACACCCAAGCTTAGTCAAGAGCTAAAAAGCTCTTCTCATATCACTTAACAGGACTTTCTCTGCTGCTAGTAAACTGCTTTTTAACTGATACAGGCAAGCTAATGTATTGCAAGGCAGTGCCATGAAAAAAAGGATGTGGCACCCCTCTGCTTTCTGTGCAGTCACATGAGGAATCCAAAATTCTGAATATTTATACCAAAACCAGACAAAGTGTAATCCATGATAAAAACAAGATTTAATCTTAGTTTAAAAAGCCTTTAAAACCTAGTTTTCCTTAGGCTTTTCTAGCCAAAATTTCTTTCAATGTAGACACTCCCAAGAATTTAGTCCTCCCTTTCCATTTGCAAACAAATCCATGCACAAAGGGTTTGAGAAAACACGAATATTTGCTTCTAAACTCATATCTGACCTCTCCCTGCCCACAGAGTCCAAGTATGTGAGGTTGGAAGTAAGAGGCAGGCAGGCAGCAAATTCAGCTTTCAATTGATAAAAACACACACTGAAGCCTGGCTCTAGCTTTTGAGTACGAAAGGACAAGTATGTTGCTTTTGTTGTCAGCTGCATTACACCTGCATCTCCTTTTTATAGAGTCTTCTGGAGGAAAGGAGGTGAAAGGAAATAGGCTTCAAATCACCCTGGATGATATGTGGATCCTACAGAGTATCACCCTCAAGAAACAGAAGCAAGCTTTTTTGAAAAGCTGGAGGAGTCAAGAGCCAAGGACTGAATTTACCAGATGATCTGAACTGAAATGTGGATTCATTAGTGTTTCTCAGGGTTATTGGGGTGAAGCACTAAACCCAGGTGATGTCTGTGGATTGCTCTGTGCTCTAATTGCTCACTGCACCCATTGATGTCTCCTTCCTGTCCAGAGCTCTTTTGTTGTCACATGGCTTTTTCCGAGTGTCCTTTATCTCACTGAGTTTTTCTTGGTATCTGCTCTCTTATTTATCCTGCCATTAACCTGAATCCAGCCTCTGATGCCCAATATTTCTTGAATTTCAAGCTCTCTCCAGAGCCTTTCCCAATGCCCGACTCTTTTTTTCAACTGTGCACATTTTCTTCAGATAAAAGACTAAAATTGAAAAGGGAGATATGTTCTAAGCATCACGTATGCTAATAATATACATAATGTGCTTCTATGATAGCCCGGGCCACTAAAAGCTGAGCCTTAAGGTATGACACTTTTAGATGCCACACATGCTAGAGCTTGAAATCATTATTGAACTGTTATGTGAACAGGCTGGTTGCTTAGAGATCAGATTACCATCTTTATTCCTCTTCTCAGGGTCATCAGCCCCTGATTTCATTTGAACTATTTTTTATGGCATGCAGTTTTGTCAGTATGCAAGAATCATAACATCAACCAAAAAATGCCTTTAGCCTGATGGTTGTGTGAAACAATTAGAAAATGGCATCCACCTGAATGCTAAAGATGAAAACACCATAGTCATAGAGATAAGATTGCATATACATTGCTGATATAATAACTCCCGATTTGACTTGTCATGGTTTTTGAAAGCTTGGAGTTACCATTATTCCATTTTAACAATTAGCTTCTTCCTATCATAAGAAAGTGAAGCAAACTTAATTTTATCATAGTCTAATTTACTAGGCCACTTTTGTAATATTTATATGATCCTAAAATAAAGATTTCCCATGTTGGATATCACCAGGAACATCTGTCAAGTTACTCGTGATTCTCCTTTGGTCCAGAGAAGGTCTTTTAATATTAACATGTGTAATATTATGGAACTACCCAGAGGCTTTAGTCAGAATCTAGGACTTTAAGAACTATAAAAATAACTGTTAAGACATGGTACCACACATCAGACAAAATCTGTGCTGCCCTTTGCAGATGAGATGTATCCCATCTGGTTTCCTGTAAAGGGGACAGCCATACATGTTTTGAACAAGCAGAAAGAAGGCAAGAAGCTTTCAGTGTGAACAGCCTGCTGAAAATGCCAGAATTTGATGAGGCAAGACAGCAGCCAAAATGGCATTATTCCTCATTTCCTTCTAGTCTGCAGGAGACATGTAGATACACACAGACATGCACATGCACTTGCACATACAGACACATATATATGTGTGTATGTGTGCGTTTATGTATCTATACGTCACAAGCAGTCTGATAGAATCATAGAATGGCTCGGGTTGGAAGAGATCTTAAAGATCATCCAGTTCTAATCTCACAGTTATGGGCAGGGATGCCACCCACAAGAAGAGGTTGATCAGGGCCCCATCCAAATTGCTCTTGAGCATCCTGCCAGGGATGGGGCATCCACAGTTTCTCTGGGCAACCTGTTCCAATGCCTCTGAGTAAAGAATTTCTTCCTAACACCTAATCTTTTGGTTTTTAGTTTAAAACCATTTACCCCATGTTCTTTCAATATCTGCCCATGTAAAAATTTACTGTCCCTCTTTTTATAAACCTGCTTTAAGTACTGGACAAATCCAATGAGGTCTCCCCAGAGTATTCTTTTCTCCAAACTGATCAACTCAAACTGTCTCATCTTGGCTTTTTAGAAGAGGTTTTCCAGCCCTCTGATCATCTTCATGCCCCTCTTCTGGTCCTGTTCAAACTGGTCCATTTCTTTCTTGGGCTGAGGACTCACTCCAGAGCTGGACACAGTCCTCCAGGTGGGGTCTCACAAGAGTGGAGCAGAGGGGCAGAATAACCTCCCATGACCTGCTGGCCACAGCTCCTTTGGTTCATGCCAGAATGTGTTTGAATTTCTGGGCTGCAGGTGCATATTGACAGGTCATGTCCAGTTTTTCCTCCACCAGAACCCCCAAGTCCTTCTCTGCAGGGCTGCTTTCAATAAGTTCTCCCAATCTGCACTCGTCTCCAGGATTGCTCTGACCCTGATGCAGCACCTTTCATTGGGCCTTGTTGAACCTCATGAGGTTCTTGTGGGCCCACTTCTCAAGGTTTTCCAGGTCTCTCAGGATGGCATTCCCTCCTTCAGTTGTGTCAACTGTACCACTCAACTTCATGTAACCTTGGTGACTCAATATCTCACTATCCATATAATTGATGATGATACTGGAGAACACTGATCCCAAAACAGAGCCCTGAGGGACACTACCCATCACTGACCTCCACCTGGACATAGAGCTATTGAGCACAACTCTGTCTACATCCAGAGCAATCCCCATCCTTTGTTTCTCAACAGGCAGAGAGGGGAGATTTGTGTCCCAAGTTGAACAGGAGCCATGTGGGAAAGAAGCATGTTCAGTGTTACAACACTAAGGGAAGTTGATCTTGTTCAGGGCCTGAGCAGCCCAGTGCAGTGGTAAGATTATTGAGAAGCAGCTTCAGCAGTGCTACCTAGCAAGCCTCTCACATTCTGCATATATTTCACTGAAATGTTTTTCCCAGCTACCATGCCCCAAGGGCACCTGCATCTCACATCCTGCCAGGTACATGTTGCACCTGTACTCCACCACACCCAGCTGTTCAGTCTGATGAGGGATTCATAGAGGCTGTCTAGTGTGTAAGGGGCTGGAGGGGGAAGGAGGCTTCAAGACTGTGGAATGCATACCTTTGATTGGTGTCTTGTGTGGAAAGAAGCATGTTCAGAGAGTAGAGGGCTGCCATGTCCTTTCCTGCATCACCTGGACAGCTGTGTCCATTCTATGACCTGTTTGCATACAGCCCCTAGCAAATGAGCCAATTAGCCTGTTAAACCTCAGGAATGGTGGATTTGGAAATTGGTACTACTGTATAATAAACTAGATAAAAATCTAGTGAAGTGTAGGACAGCTGTAAATTAAAGACAAAGCATTCAGGTACCTGTAGTTAGCTTGTAGGCAGGGTACTAATGAAAAATACCACTTTGCAAATAACTAATAATATTTGAGATGTAAGGAAAAGCCATACAGAGCCATTGATCAACATTTAGAGCTTTCAGATCTGGAATTGTCCTCTAGTAATCTCAAATAACTGAAAAAGTGCTGCCACAGTTGGTGGAGAAAGACTGTCACTTTTAGGAAACCAAGCCCATCCCAGAATGTGTCAGTAGGTAAATGGATCAGTGAAGCCCATGCTCAAAAAAGCACTTCATTTTCCACTGACTGTAGAAGTCGTAAGTGATTAGTGCAGAGGAATGTATTTCCTTCGTGGTATACAAAGCTAGGCAAAGTAAACTTTCTCCTTTAAATATATATCTTGCCCAAGCCAGTCCACAACAAAACAACCAACACTCCACTGTAAAAGACAAGGTTGAACTGAATGGGCAGTCACAATACAAGATGAGTGCAGGAGGAACCCCAGACACGAAAGAATCCTGTGGCCAATCATCTGTGCCTGGCACACCAGCCAAAATTATAATGCAAAGTGGCAAGTTTTCCCCTTAAGCAAGTTTTCCCCTTAAGAGAAATCAGAGACAGCTCTTTACCTACTTAACCTCCCCACTCACAGAAATACATTTTTTTAATGTCCAAGGCATTTACAGGGGGAAATCCATAAACATTGCTTCAGTCCATCAATTAATATACTCATACACAGGGACACTGCAGAAGAGGAAATGCAGGAAAACCTATGTAATTAACTGCAGGAGTAAGAGCAGAGAGATGCTATTTATAGACGCTGCAGTTTATGAGGAAATGAAAGTTAATATCCTTACTGCAGCACTGCCAGCTCTTGCTATTTCATGGTGAGTCTCACAGTATTTGTTGCTGTTCTTCAAGCTGAATATCCTTGCATAATGGGATCTTGCAACAATCTCAGCTTGCTAAGGCAAAAAAAACATGGTTGGAAAAAACTTGAATATGGGAACCCCAGAAGAAGAAAATAAAGAGAAGAATATAAAAAAACCCTTAATGTTTTTGGAAACACTGTGATTCTTAAAGCAATTCTATGACTTTTTAAAATCCTGGTAATTTTTAACACCAAGCACTTGAAAGCGATTTTATTTGTACAGGAGCTGCTGTGGGACTTTCTGTATGCATGGAGTCAAAACTTATTTCACACCTCTCTAAAAAGAAAATGCTGTCTAGGATATTGTTTGAAGAAAAAGGGCAGGAGCTTTTTCTCCTTTTTAATGCCTTTATTAGTGATCAGCTCGAGGTGGGGGCCCGACGGGTCGCGCACACACCGCCGCTGCTCCCAGAGGTGGCACACAGGAGGAGGAAAGCAGCTTTGTCCACAGGAATGCAGACAGAGCTGGGGCTTCTATCCTCACGAGAGCACCAGAAGACAATGAGGGCTCGTCGGTCTAGGGTGTCTCTCTGCCTGGGTACTATTGCACTTAGGGCAACACGGCTGAACTCAGCTCTTGGTGTATGCTTCCTTGAGGTTTTCTCAGAGTAGTGCTGCTGTTTTTATTGTTCTATGATACGTTGTTTTGTGGTTTTGGGAGTCCGATTTAGGCCAAATGCCCCTTATTTGCATATAGTCAGTGCGCAAGGACGTCTGGGAGCAGCAGTCGGGGTGCAACAAATGTAGCTTCCGACGGGAGGATTCTGGGAACATGGGGACACAAACATGAAACTGGCAAACACAGACTAGGGTAAAAAGGGAACAACATTTAACAATGATTGGTAACAAATAACCACAACATTAACAACTAACTCTTACTGAATAAGAACAAACAGGGAATTTTGTTTATCACATTGTTCTTGAATCCAAATTGGGTGTCTCTTCAAATTAAGAGATATTTAATGACTCATCATGCTTATATTTTGCTATATCTAGATTTCTTAGAAAACTTTACCCAAAATAGCTAATTAAAGATGCCCGAATGAGTTTTTACAAGAATTTGTGTGAGGAGAGCTAGCTATGCCTTCACTGGAGAATTAAAAAACAGAAGCTGGGGCTTTCTTACTATTTGGTTGTTAGGATTGCTTGAAGAGAAAGTTGTGCAAGCCAATGTTTTCTTGCTGGCTAGTCACTAGAGTCAGATTTGCCCCTGGATTTTGTGGCTGCACAGCAAAACAAGACTTCCATTCAGCTCAGATGCTGGGTATGCAGAGAAAAGAAGTGGCTGCAGGCTCTTACTCCTTCTGGGAAGGCAGTGCTGCTTTCAGTCTGCTGCAGGTCTAGGGCAGCACTGATTGATTGTCTCTTGCCTAGAGCTGACTCAGAATGGCCAGGCTTAATACAAAATGGTGTAAATGGGCTGTAAACAACGAGATCTGAAAAGAAAAGAAAAAAAAAATCTCAATAGCAGGAGAGTGAAGGGGTGACTTTCCCGCCTTTGGGGAACTCATCTGTAAGTAGAACTGATTGGAAAAAAATCCGGTTCAATGAGCCTGACTGCTTTGTTGGAAATCTAGTAGCCTGGAGAGCTTTTGCTGAAATTAAGGCAGCATTTTCAGTGGTACCTGCTGGGTTTATCAGGAGTCTTGTGATACTGCTTAAGGGGGGTTTGCCCAGTCCGCTTTTCCACTTGCCCCAGCAGCAAGGGATGCCCTAATATATGGGATCCCTGACTCTACAGTACTCATATTGGTAGCTGGGGCCATTCTAGCTGCTCTGGAAGCTTGCAGGCTTCTTAATGTATCTGCCAGTATCACCAGAGAAACTGGCAAATGCAGTATTTTAGTAACTCGCGTCCTGAAAAATATTTCAAGTAAAGCACTGCTTTGAGGCTAGTTCAGACTATCTATAAAATGATATAGTCCAGAGTAGAAAATTACTTTTAATAGAGCAATACAAGTTTCTGACTAGTCCTATTTTTAATCCTTGTGTCCAAATTCATGACTGAATGCCAAGATCCAAACATACAGTTGTTTGCTACATAATTTAAGAACACTGCGATGTATGTCAAACTTACTGTCTCTGTTAACATTATATGCCACTGACCATACAAATAACTCATACTTTTGGCCTACTAAAACTAATGAACTTCAGTGGATTTAACTACTATCTAACCAGGTATTTCTGCAATGCAAATCTAGAACAGATCTGATCGGACTTCTACTGAAGTGGGTAGAGAGACGAATTCCAATTGAGAAATTTCCTATAATTTTCCAACAGATTAAAAGCCTACAGAGATTCAGAGAGACTCCTTATTTGGGCTTTGTTTGAGTCTTTTTCCTGGTGTAGTCCTCCGTGTGTAGTGACTGTTCTGTAGACCCCTCTGTGATGTAGCAAGAAATATCTAGTCAAGGCTGTATGACAGTAGAGTGTATGTAAGCATCAGTTATATCAGGGAATGTATATCACAGAAACAGCTGAAAGATAACTTCTAATTCAGCATTCACTAATGCAGTAAATACTGACTGTATAAGACTTGTATATAAGACAGTATATTAAAATGAGAGGAGAGGCTTTTATAATCAGCTAGCTTTTGCTGTGTTTGGAAAAACAGAGGATTAGTGCTAGCTCTCTTCTGATCTGGAAGTTCCTCTCAGTGGTGGAAAAATTGATGTTCCTTCCACCCTCTTGTCCAGAAGCTGAAAGTTCCAACCAGTTCCCTGTAACAGTGCTTCCATGGTGCTGTGCTCGTTTATTGACTTGGGAAATTGCTGCTTCTGCTTTGTCAGCTGTGTCAGTGATCCATGTTTCTTTCCTTTCCCTACTTACTCTTCCCTGCTGGTCTTAATTTAAACAGGTTTTTATTGTCTGTGTTTTTATATTATCAGTTAACAGTACTAATCCCTGCTTGAATGAGAGTGACCATAAATAGGCTATATATATATATATAATATACAGCACCCACCATATGAGCACAATATAAACACATATACATG
Source organism: Certhia americana (assembly GCA_018697195.1). Lineage (NCBI taxonomy): Eukaryota > Metazoa > Chordata > Aves > Passeriformes > Certhiidae > Certhia > Certhia americana. The sequence continues at coordinate 84,916,982 of CM031857.1, read as the reverse complement.
CACCCGTTGTAGGCATACACAGTCAGTCCACACACTGGACTGATCTCTGCAAAGTGTACTGGGTGACTTTTGATGTAGGACAGAGATGTAGTAATCTGCTGTGTGTAGTGATATTATAATCTGAGAGATTTCTGTAGGCCATTGCTTTCTTCTAGTCATTTAGTTACATTCATTAAGCAAAACCTGTTATTTCATACTGCAACTCAAGCTCCTGTATGCCTTGCTTGCAAGAAAAGCAATGGACTAGAGATAACTAATGTTTTAAATAAATAAAATGTGGGAAACCAGAAGGAATGCCAGTGAAAGGGTGGTGTATCAGCAGTAGTTAGGAGAAATCTGAAGAGCAGCCAGCATAATAAATTTAAAGGGTGGAGGAGAACTGCAATGGCAACACAATGTTTTGATCAAAATAAAACAGTTTTTGTGTGTATTGAAGCACTAGCCCATGATTTTTAAAGACCCATGCCTTCAACAACCACAGGCTGCCTTTCAAGCTTACAGGCTACTATGTCTTCATATAAAAAAGGATATAGTTTATAATTCTCTTTCAGCAGAACACTAGATAGCTAACACAGCAATGCAAAACAGACTTCTTTAAAAAAACAAACCCTGGTGAGTACTGTTTATTCTGTTTATTCTTGATTTATTTTTTTTTTATCTGCTATTACTCACTCTCTGCTTGGTTACAACATGAAAATCTCTGCTCTTCTGCTTTCTGACCCTCCTTTCCTGCTCCTCTAACTTCCTTTTTGCTAACACAGACCTTGGCCAGCAACATGACAAACTGTTGCAAGGTATGTGCATCAATCAGGGGAGTGCTGAAGTGTGATATGCAGCCAGCACAGATCTGCCAGCAAAACCCCCCAGTATGGATTAAGACATATCAGCAAAAGTGCTCTTTTACAGGATGATTTTTTTTTTTTTTCTCCAAAGGTCTGCACCAAGCTCTATCAGCAGAAGTGGAGTTTTCTCAGTCTAATGTGCAGCTGGAGTATGAACACTGTACCCAAATGTAGCCTATCAACACCCAGCTACCTCATGCAGCACTTGGCATAAATTTAGCTTTCTGCACTTCAGAGGTTAATAAGAATATCTCCTAAACTTATATCATGGCCTTGGCCCTCTGCCCTCTTCCTCAATCACTCTCCTGCTTTGGCCTCTATCATTCCTCTCAAACTTATCCAAGTTTTTGAATTTCACATCACCTCCATTTATTCTGTGTACTCTGATCTTTGTTGTCACATTCTTCACACACTTTTTTGGTACCTCCTGCCTGCCCTTAGAAAATTATTTTCCTATTTCATAGATATGAGCATTTTTGTATGGGACTGCTAATGCAAGGCATATAAAAGTGAATCTTTTTGTTCCCTAAACTTCCATAATGTACAGAAGAAAAATGGCACATTTAGGTCTTTTTTTTTACTTGTCATCTAGTATTTGGAATGTTGGAATTTATTTCCATGAAATCGGTTCTAAATTCCTACTTTAGTAATTATATGAAAACTGATATTCTCAAATAACACAATATGAATATTTGGGGGCTTAAAGATTATTATTTTTCGTCACCTGTCATTTACAGAACAAACTGGTTCAAATCCTACAGCACTTATTTGTTCTTTGCCTAAAACCAGTGAAAACCACCCAATCCCTCTTCAGCTTCCAAAGCTATGTCAATGTGGGGACAGAGTGGAAAGAGGAACCACCCAGACTCAAGCTGCAGTTCCACTGCTGGTGCCTGTTTATACTGAAATGATCAACAATTTAGACAATGCCACTGGAGTTGAAGAGTTACCCTCCAGCTTCAGTGCCAAGAAACCACAGGGGAGCAGATTTGGGATGGAAAAGGTGTCTCACCCTATCAGAGGGACAGAGGAGCTTCCACATCTGCTGTGCATGAAGAGTGAGCCTGAGGGGTTACACTTGTGCTGGTATACTGAGGATTTAACATCAGTGAGGATCTTAGAGCCCAGAAAGTAAAGAGTGCTTCATAAAGGGGTTTCATCTATTGTCATGACACAGTGGTCACTGACTGCCAGGCCTGAAATCCTACCTTTTAGTAGGTGTGCATGAAGACTTGAGGTTTTTCTGAGAAACTGGGAACATATATGAGAATATGTTATGTAAATATCAAGTGACTCTGTTTGACTGATGCAATCCTTGGTGTAGAACTCTGTCTTCCTTTGACTCCTCCATGCACAAAAACAAAGCAGAAATAAACCATGGGCATATAATCACTTGGAATGCTTAATTTTGAGCTCAGTTTTTGGTCCCAAATATTGTTTTGGTTGGTGCTACCTACAGTCTTTCAGGCTATGTTTGGATGATGGTTTAGAGCATAATGTGTACCAGATTTTTGGGAGGGGATTATAAAAGAGATAGTTTAGCTCTTCAAAAGTGAATACTACTTTCCTAATAGCCTGCAGAGATTGGGCCCTGGAATATTTTATCAATTATTATACAAGTAGCCTCTGAGACTGAATTTTTGTCCTTTCACACTTCTATTTAACCCATGAGTTTTATGTTTTTCATTTATATTCTCTTCTTCACCTAATTTTCTTGTTCTGCACAGTGAACAAAGAAACTAAGTTTTCTTACCTATAACTTTCACCCTAATTCTCACGTCCATGTAACACTCAGCAGAATTAAGTAGTGCACTCACTCCTGGCAGACACCTGCCTCTCAAAGAATAAAAAAAAGCTTAGGAAGCACTTGCTGATCTTTTGTTGGACAAACCAGTCCTTGAATCTCTTTGCAGATAGAATATTCTTTGCAGCTTATTGACCATCATACAAAAAAGCCACTGCTGTACTTCATTTTGAGATCCTCAACAAATTGTGGCACAGCTGAGAACTCATCTCTCTGCTCCAGATGTTTCTCTCCACTTTCTTCCCACTATATAAAATTCTCTCTCCATTTTTTTTTCTTCTAGTGGTAGTTTTATTCACCTTACAGAAAACTTTAGGTGGGATTTGTTGGTTGCCCTGCAAATTAAGGAGTCCAAAAGACCCAGGAGAACGTCAAAATAAAGCTTTGAGCTGGTATTTAATTAGCATTTATAAACAAACAGATTTTAAAGCAAATATTAGTACAGGCTTACTAATAAAGGGAAGTGTTTGTGTAGTGTCACTCCCACTCATTTTAACCTTGAGGTATTTTAGGAATTGATGACCTGGAAAAGTGAGCAGGCGGTAAGTGCTGTACAGACTGTGGGCAGTAGGAAAAACTGTTTGTCTAAATTCAGTGTTGTGACAACTTTGTAATAGAGACGTCAGGCCCTGGTGTCCTTGGAGTGTAGGTGGGTGAGTGAGTCACTTATTGCTGTCCTCACATGCCATAAGTAGGTGTCTCTTCTCTGTTGTCAGAGTATGGTCCTTCAATTTTTATTCAGTGAGAGACATAACCATTTAAAAATGGGTTTATTTTGGCTCACACTTGAATAGCTGGTGTCATTTTTTCCTTCTGAGCAAGTAGCTTCTTAAAAACTATATACTTTATACCTGTCTATGGCCATTTACCAGTTCCATAGTCCTCAACCATTTTGTCTGTTTTAAAACAGTGCAAGGTGTCTGAATGAAGATGATATGTTTGGAAGCAAAATTGCATCCAAAAATTACCTTGGACAAATGTGCTAGAATTGTCTTTTATCACTGGTCATGCTTCCTGTGACAGAAGCCATGCATAGGAAAAGATGCAGGAAAAATGAGTAAGTAGCACTATGGTTAATGTGCTTTTCTTACGCTAGACATCACTTCCTCAGAAGACTAGAAAAATGTGCAGATAGAAGAAACTTGGCATTGCTGCTATCTAAATGGGAGTTTAACACTGGGTTTTCTGAAATGGTTTTAGTTAATTGGGAGAATCTTAGTCAGAATTATTAGCACATTATACTGAAAGAAACATCAGAGTTTCTAGTTGCCTCCAGTGAACTGCTACAGATCCTGTAGTCCTTTTGCTAAGGAACAAATGCCTAAATGATTTCCAGGGGTCCCTTCTGACCCCAAACATTCTGTGATTCTGTGAAATACTGCCTACTAACAAACATATGGCTGAGGGGGGCTGTTGCAGGGCTGTTCCAGAAGGTTTCATTAACTGAAGGTCTTCTGTTACCTTTATTAAAAATTAAATACTTGTCCACACTAACAGATATTTTTGCTACAAATGCAAATTCTTAATTTTGTGAGAGGCTGGAGAAAGCTGCTGAAAATTTAGGATAAAATCCCATAAATGTCTGAATCATTAGCATACAAACCAGTCAGTCACTGTATGACAGATTGAAGGACCTGTAGTCAAGCTGAAATGTTCTTGTTGAAAACCATCATTCCTCTTTCTTAGAGTCCTCCCTCATGACTCAGCTGTTAGGAAGGTAGGAGACGGTAGGTGCAGACCCCAAAAACAGCACCCATTCTGCAGCCCTAGCAAGTTCAGATTCAGAAACTGGTTATCTGGCTTTGGGGTAATTTTTCTGTCTCTTCTTAGGGAAGGAAAAACTGATCTTTAATTTATCCTCTGAATTGTGTTCAATAGAGAACTTACCTTGGATATGCCCAGTTGCAGGCCCATTTCTGTATTTCAGGCAGCACAGCCTGGGCTAGGAGCTGCTTGGCCTTGTTCCAAAGGGGAAGGGCCTTTCCCTGAACCCTAGATATGCATTTCTGCTGCACCAGCATCCTGGTCCTCAAGGGCTGCAGGCATGGCTATTACCTCTGAATACCTCCAGCCTTCCCTGAGTAGCCTTCCATTTATTCCTTCCAGCTCCCTTGTTTTACTTATCATGTACCATAGCCACTTCACTCATCCTCATCAATTCACCCTACCCATGGGCACTTTGCTTCTCACTGAAGGCTGCAAGCATCTGGCCTCCTTTGCTTTCTCATGGTTTCTGTTTTTCTTGCACTCAGGAGAGTTCACTTTGTTCTTCCTTTTCAGAAGAAAAAGCCCCTGACAACTTGTACCTACACACCTGTTCTTCCTAATGCTGCTAGTTCAGCTTACAGCCTTAAAAATCATAGTTAAATGGTTCTGTCTTTGAAAGATAAGGGCAAATTTGAGTTTGGTACAAGAAGTCAAAACACCACTAATGCTAATAGATTTATACCATGGAAAAATTAGTCTCAATTGTCTGTTTCCCATTTAAAATAACCATCCAGAATAGATGTGCACTATGTCCAGCTGCACAGCTCATCCATCCTCATTGCCTGTGTCTCATGTGGCAGAATGTTCTTTATAAAGATTTCAGTAATGAAAAATGTTTCCATTTCTAGTAATACTCCATTGTTTGCAAGTTTGGACAATTCAGCATACTTTTCGTAGGTTTCTGCATGCTTATTTTAGTACTAAAAAACTGCTTATCCATATTTCCTAAGTTATAATTGAATTTGCTGCTAGATATAAATCCCTATAAATACACAATTATTTCAGAAACAAGTAATGTAGAGAATAGTATGTATAGTGAATTTTTAGAGTTTTGCTCCAGTTTTTTGTCAAAAACCAACAGTGAACATAAATGGCATTTGGAATAGAATTAACAAATGTATATTTAGAATTGAAAGTACAGCTTTCTTATCTTTCTGGGATCCAATGGGGCAAATCTGATAGTAAAACTGCCTCATTTTCTGATACTTCTTTTTAAATATTTCCTTCATCTGAAAGAAATGCATATGATTTAAAAAAATCAGTTTAGTGACCAGGTGAGTTACATGCCTGCAGAATTAAAAAAGAGAAATCCTTGCTCAATTTATTGGCTGCCCCAGATTTGAGATCAAGCTTTGCAAGCAACCTGCCCATCTCAAGGACAGCAGAATATTGCATGGCTTTCACCAAAAAAGGGACTATTCTGGATTGTGGTTAAATACTTATGGTCAAGGAAGTTTCCAAGAAGTCTGCTTTTAACCTGTGCCTGCTCTCTAGGTGAAATGGGTACTCTGCCTACTCTGAACCAAATCCTATTCACACTCTAGTAGATAAGCGTAGGAGCAGTTATGTGCTGGAATGGTTGTGACAGAACTCAGACGAGTTCTCTGAAGTCATGTCTTGAAGTTTGCAGTTTATTACATAGGGTGTGGGTGAAACAGCCCATCTCAGAGTTGCTACGTGCAGCTCAGAGCAGGCTAGAGAGCAAAGAGAGACAAGCAAGAGACGAGGCTAGAGAGAAAGGGGCAAGCAAGAGCAAGAGAGCGAGCTCTCCTTTTACAATTACTTATATCTCTTTCTGTGTTGAATATTCTACTTTCTTGTCAACCAATCTAATATCATATGCAAATTTTCTACATTTACATACATCCTATAGGAATCGCTACATTACCATGTTTTATTACTTTCTAATCTCTAAATCTTATCAGGGACCCTTCCTGTTGAGCCAGGGGGGAAGGGTCCATTCTGGTTTTGGTATGTCTGCTAGCAAATTACGTTCCTAACAAAGAGAGAAATACCTCTGGTCTGCTAAAGCTGTCCTACAAATATTCAAACAAACACTGCTTTCATTTCAATGTCTCTTCTAGTTTCTGCATTCTTAGCATCTTTGGCTAAGTAGTCATATTTATAAGACTTTCTTGTTTCTTCCTTTCCAACAGATAATCATAGAACAATTTATAAGAGGTTTTTTCCTTGTTTTCATTATGGATGTCTCTGAGGATGGATGTCCTTGCTCAGTCATTAGTGACAGCATCTACCAGGACTGGGTCATCTTTCTGTCCCACCAGTTCTTGACTTCATCTGTGTCCTAATTGTCTTCTTAGGTATTACCTTAGGCATAGGGACCATCTCTCACTGTAGATGAGTGTAACAGCATATTGCACAAAGGGTCCTTAATCTTCTTCAGTACACCAGTTTTATTTCAGTACCACCAGCCTGAGAGTTTAAGACAAAAACACGGTTACTGCTGAAGCCCATGAGTGCTCATTTTCTTATGTGGCATTCATCTGTGACATTTGTGCTGCTTCTTCCTTCCTTCCCCAGCCTCTTGACCCTGTAGGTCACCTGCCCCAAAACCGAAATGGCTGAGCAGGGCATGTAAGCTTCAGCACAAGCCTGGTCATGTAACTCAGCCCTCCATGCAGCAGATGCCTTTGTCTTGATATTTCAGGGAAGATCTTGGTGCTTTCTTCTGCTAACCAGCCTCAGCAGAGACGTGTTTACAAGCACTGCGGACAAGATGGGGTGGGAACACCTCAGGGAGCTACATCTGTCTGCTCCCTAAGCTCTATGAAATAGCTTTCACCAGTGTTTGTACTGCATCTAGTCTGGAGGCAGCACATGAAGCAGCAGAGCTTCAGAGCTTCACACAAATACACAGCAAATCTGCTTCTACCCATGCAAATTAGTGGTTTTTCACCTGTAAAAATAAGAAGAAAAGTGACAGGAGAGAACAGAGCCAGGTGAGAACTCAGGAGAAATCCAGGGAGAATCACAAGTCACACAATTGTCCAGAGAAACCACTGCAGATACTTAATGCAAAATGGTTCTGCTTTTTCTCCTATTTTACACCTCTTGGGTGCCACTGGCTTAAAAGTAGTACTGGTAGTTCTGGTACACTGGTAGTAATCGACATGGTGATTCAGTGAACTGCAGTGAGGGAATGGAGAAACATACAGCAGTAGTGGTCCAAAGATAGGGGGAAAAACATTCATAAAGCTACATTTATAGAGGAATGCTACCAAGAGACGTGTATGAACCTAATCCATTGACAAGAATGGACAAAGCTAACTATTCCCCTGATACATCACTCAGGATCTGCTTTGATAATGCAGAAATATAGCTGGCTTTGTGCAAGATGTTGGCTGCAATGTGGAAGCGTACAAAGGAGAATAAAGCATTTAAAATTTAAAGCTGTCCATGTAAGAGGCAGTGTAGCGTGAATGGTCTCATTTGGAGCAGATTCCCATTAATGAGGTTTGGGATGAAAAGCTGTCAGACTTATGTTGATTTGAATTCCTTTAGATAAACAACAGGATATTGACCACATTGATTTTAAGACAGGTCTGACAGGACATTATTAGAATTCCAATTTCATTCAAATATGTCCACATTTGAGACACTAGAAGGAAAAAGTGCCATTCGAGGAACAAACCATTGCACTTGGGAAGCCCTCAAGCTCTCATAGTCTTGCAGGGGGTGACTAAGGTGAAGAAATCTGCATTCTATATCAGTATCTGTAATTTTTTCTACCATGCCTGTAATTTCTCCAGCCTGCACCTCCACTTCTGTCAGACACCTCTACCAAAGTGAGTGGATGCTGACACATGGTGTTTTGTTATCATTGAAGTCCATATAGCTTTGTCAGCTTGGCAGTAGTATGTGATTTAGAACAAGAAGTTGACCAGAGTGCCTTGATATTTACATCATGAGCAATTTTCCTTTAATTACAAAATTTCCAAGGCTATATTTAATGCCAGATGATTCTTGTTACCTTCAGTTTCAGTTCAGGTCATACTTGTCTAGCATGTCTTGACTGAAGCCTTCTTTTCTCCATGCCCTTTCTTTTCCAGCTTAAGTATTTCCTTGTACTGGTTATCTCTTCACAATCCAGAACAATGCAAAGCAAATAACTGGAATGAAAGGACATAGAGCTTCTATGTAAGGAGAATTAGTTATATCTGAGGGAATTTTTGCATTGAAAAATTCCCCACCTTTCTCCTAATAGCTGTCATCTGCTGGTAGGCAGGCACTCACTTCAGTACATTCACAGTCTTATCAAACTAGTTTTTTAATCCTTGGAGCATAGTTATAGTGAGCTTGTGACCAGAGGTTAAAAGCAGGAGGGTAGGTCATCTGCTGTGTTCTTCTTGCCCTTCCATGCTTTTTGGTGGATGTTAAGGATTGTAAACATAGACTAGATGGATAAGTTCTGGAAAACAAGCAAACAAACAAACCTCAAAACCACCCCTAGAGCAACCAAACAACAAAAAAAGCCACAACAGAAAGTATATACTCTAAGTCAGTGCAAACTAATTATGGCAACTCTATGCCAAGCTGTCATAAGCCCCAGAGTGAGCATAAGGACCTGTGGTGAGTGTTTCTGTCCTGCAGCAATCTCCCTGGCTCTCAGGCCATAGCTGTGTGCTATTGTGATTGAAGCCATGAATAAAAATCTCTTTCCTCCACAGATTTTACATTCTGTGAAGTTCAGTGGTAACCCTGAGCTAACCTCATGGGCCCCTGGGGAGGTCAGGCTGATGAGGTCAGATAATGATGAGAATTCATGTTTGCTGTAATTGTGATTTATTTCTTGGTTAAATTTACTCATCTCAATAAAGACGCACGGCTATTGTTGAACCTACATAAACTGTTTCATGCTCATCAATAAAATGGTTTGGGGGGGTTGTGGGGAATGTAGCGTCTCTGGAACTAGTTCAGGATTTAATTCCTGCTTATGTACACTATGAGATTATGTCTAATCCAATTTGCAAAAATGTAAAGTGCATTTAAGGGAAACTCATATATGGTTAGACAAATGTGCAACCCAGATGCCTCTATAATTCCTTTCAATGTCATTAATTTGATATTCTGAATTGTTATTTACAGACTCCAGTTCCATATAAAAGAGAATAAACCTCAGAAGAGTAACCACAGTAAGTGCTTTTAGGAGTTTGGTTTTTCCTGTGCAGTAACACTGAGGAATGCTGATGTTTCTTTATGTCTTGTCTTCATGCCTTGTAAGTTTATAAATGCCATTACATAGAAATACCACACACTGACAAATAATAAAAACACCACACCCAAGAATATCCAGAGAAATTACAGAGTTTTATTTATTTACTTAGTTATCACTTTAGTTAAATGAGTGTCAGAATCAGTAACAGTGAAGTCAAGAGAATTTAGGTTCCCAGTGTATCACAAGTGTAACAGTAAAGTAGTATACTGGTATCACAGGTTGGCCTCTGACTGTCCTTCTTAAAATATTTTGTGTAACTTGATGCGTGTGATTATTCAAGTTGCTGCAAGATCAAGCAGACTACAAAACCCAGCCCAACCTTTTTTTCAGCCAGTCAATTTAATATAGGGAACAAGGGTGCCATTTTTACATTCCCAAGCTGCAGAACTAACCTCAGTTCTGTATTTTGCTTTCTGTATTTTATCTCCCTGGAGATAACTTTAACTCTCCCATACTGACTGCATCCCATTCAGCTGGATTAAACTTAAATCTGACTATTATTAATGAACTTGAACTTGGATAGTGATGTAGTCACAAAATGGGCTCAGGCAGAAGCAAACACCCTCATGTACAGCAAAAAAGTAAATGAACAAAAATATGCTGAGGGTATAGCAGGTTAGTTATAAACACTGATGTATTAAAATTATAGAAATGCTTCTTGGAAATTCTGGGACATTTTTGCTGCCTTAATCCAGTGGTGTGTACTATCACTGGAAGAGGTTGTGTTAAAATGCATTTGTAGTACGAAACAGTTGGTCCTCAGGAAATGACACCCACACAGGATGCATTGCTGGGAGTTTTTACTTTGGACTAGTTCTACCTTTGTCCCATGGTCTGGATGCCCATTAGAGGCCATAATGGTATGACAGGAAAAGTATGGTTTGAAGAAATAGCCAGGTGATGAGCACCAAAAGCACACTTTGGATCTGAACTGCCAGTATAGGTGCACTCCTGAGGCCCAGTGAGCCAGAAATTAAATCTTGCGTGAGAAGCTCAGCTGTGGCGCAGGAGTTTCCCAGGAATTAAAAGCAGGACAGATTGGTCAGTTTGAAGTCAAAATGTAAGTAACAGGCGTGAAAAGCAGCCAAAAAATGTGCAGGAGAATTGAAGATAGCAACAAAACAAGTCTTAGGTAAGGTACTCAAAAATTATGAAAAATGTATGGCGAGAGCTAAAGGCAAAGGAAATACTTTCCTTAACATTTAATTATGTTATTGTCCTCAGAAAGGCATGAAAAACCCTATAAAAATTTCCAAACCATTAAATGGGAGAGGCTCTACCTACCCATAAAAAACATATAGCACTTTTTTTTTACATAAAGTATCTGAGTGCAGAACTTGTGGACATTCTGTTGGACATCTTTTGTCTGTCTTGTCCCTCATTAAGTGGTAAGCATTGGGGAAAGAAATGAGCCTTATCTGGTTTGCTACCCGCCTAAGTATTATCAACTGACATCAGGTAAAGAAATGAGCCTGAAAGAGTGAAGGTTAGGTGCAGATGCTGGAATTCAGTGAGGTCAAAGAAGTCACATGGATGGATGAAAGGACTGAGACATTTTTTTAATGCTTGTTTTCAAATGAGCAGCTCTAGCAGCAGGAGGAGCAGCAAAGCATGCTTCGCCAGAAGACTTGTGTCTCATGGCTGGATTCTCAGGTGTCTAATAAAGTAGAAGCAGTGATCGGAGGTTTTTTTGCTCTCAGGCGGGCTATTCATAATATTTATCAGGTGCAATTTCCTGTGATTGATGGCTTGAGCTAATGCCAGGGGCTTTTCACTTGATTAGTGTCTTTTTAACAATCTCTCCTTTTACTTGTTAGCCTATTCCCATAAAAACTGGTTGGGTATTAGTATTGCTGTGGTTTTGAACGTCATATCAAATTTTATTGAAATAACTAAATGATTTGAGAATTAATGTGTTTGGAGAGTGGTGTAGTGGAGGTAAGGAACAAGGGGATGGATACACAGGACCAAACAGTTTAATACAACAAGATTGCAGAATTTTCTTCCTTTAGCAACCAGGCTGAAAAAAATAGATAGTAACAAACTCTGAAATAACATGATTTCCAGATTCTTGGCATTTTTTGTTTTAATTCAGTTACTAGATATTGAAAGAAAAATTAGGAGTGCCACCCCAAAAATGTGCAGCTGTTGCATGTCATTATTTGAGTGCTTTGCATTAAGTTATTTTTTCCCGGAGTTTGATAAAGGAGGTGAGTTTAACTGCCTCCCCCTTTGCATTCCTCATAGAAATCTGAAAGAGCATCTTTAAATTATATGTTTTGAACAAGAGGAGGAGGCTGCTGCCATGGCACTGGGAACTGAAGAAGAAAATACCTGCTTGACTGAGCTGCCCTTTTCATCCAGAGTAGTGTGAGACAAATTCACTGAATCAAAGCCTGAGCTCCAGATGCCTTGTACAGTTGGAGATGGCTTTCTGCCAACGAGTTTCCAAAGCAAACAAGGAAGAGCAAATTTGTGTAGCATGAAGTGCAGCCACACAGGGAGGCAGTGAACAGGGTGGTTCCCTTCAGCATGGAAGGGAATGTTAAGTACTTTAATACAATGTTGTTTTAGAACAGAACAGAGCTTGAAAGAAAAAATGTAATTTTCAACTCTGATTTTAACCAAGTTAGTCAATGACATTTTGGCTGGGGGTGATGTAATACAGTATCTGTGGCTTGCTTTAAGGCATGTCTCCGCGACTTAGAGTGATTTCTGATATCATAGAATCAGAGAATCATAGAACAGTTTGGGTTGAAAGGGACTTTAAAGATCATCTGTTCCAATGCCCCTGCCATGGGCAGGGATGCCTTCCACTAGATCAGGCTGCTCAGAGCTCCATCCAACCTGGCCTTGAATGCTTCAAGGAGAGGGGCATTCAGAACTTCTCTGGGCAACCTGTTCCAGTGCCTCACCACCTTCACAGTAAAGAATGTTTTCCTCCTATCTGGTCTAAACCTACTCTCCTTTTAAAAACACTCCCCTTGTCCTCTCACTATGCACTCTTGTAAATAGGCTCTCATCAATTACCAGCCTAGCATTGAAGTAGATTGGAAGTAAACTCTAAGTCAGACTAGCTGGGGCCAAACAGACTCAAATGCCTTTGGCAATAAACCTTGATTGGCAAGATCTGCAGATCCATGCAGTTGGCTATATCAGCTAATAAGATAACTTCTAATCTCCAGCCAAGCGTATTCCATGTAGGCAAACCCTGGATATACCCATTGGTGTAAGATGCTTTCCATGTCTAGTATAGTGAAAAAATAATAGTGTTGATAACAAGCATGATCTAAGAGAAGATTTTTGTGTCTTTCTGCCTGCTTGCCATATATGCTTATTGACTTCAGGAGTGGTCTTTTATGAATGCTGAAAATATTTTCTGCCTTCTTTGATGATACCATTGGATTCAATGATCTTAAAGGTCTTTTCCAACATTACAATGCTAAGATTCTATGCTGAGAGAGCTGACTGACCTCTTCATCTGTCTGCCACAGAAGCACCTGGCTCCAGTTCACAGTTTAGAAACCTCATTTCTTTTATTTGTAAATTTACTGCTGAAGGGTCTGTTTAAAAAGAAAAATAAATGAACATATCAGCTCTACAGCAGCCCATCTGGGAATTTTATAACAGTATTACATCTTCTCAGGAATAACTGTGGAGGATTGCAGATTGAAAACAATGGCTTCAGTTTGTTACAGATGAGGTCTGGGTAGCAGGAGAATTAGTGTAGGATAACATAAGTTTGGTATCTGAGACTGTGATTCATTCAGAGACCATAGTTCCCTTTTGTACCCTCCTCCGCCTGGTTATCCATTGAGCTAAGAAAAATAAACCACGGAAACTTAATGAGAAACAAATGTTGTTGCTGAGTTGGTCTGCAGTGGGAAGCTAAACTGTAGAAATGACTTCGTTACTGTTTCAGTCACTTTGTTTTTTTAAAGGCAGTTAAATAATTCTGAGTTCTCTGTCTGTTCTCTTCTGCATGAATTTCAGGAACCTCATCATAGACTGACCTGTGTCCTACATGCAGGCTTGGTCAAGAAAACATAAAATTGAAGGCAAGAGGTTCTTGAATCAGAGAGTCTACCAGTGGTAAACATGAGCCTCTGAAGAAGTAGTGGAAAGGATGTTTGTTACTTATGGCACACGGCTACACCGCTCCTGAAAGCTGGGTACGTGAGGCTCTCCGGTAATGGTTTACCATGACTGCATGGGAAAAGGGGAATGCAGAAAAGTGCTAAAGCAGTGTGGCCTCCCTCTGTTGTATAGTTGTGCTCCCTACAGAAGTGTGCTGGAGTCTTGGGCATCAAAACAACTATCACGTGAAATGAGGTGCGTTAAAATTGGGCAATAATGTGCGACTTCTCTGGGATTTTTTGCAGCTCTCTTGAATCCCTAAGAGGATTCAAGTGTCAGTTGCTGCGTGGAAGAACAAATGCCATTTCAGAGAGGCCTGCAGGGGGATTACTGAGCTGCCCAACATGGCTCTAATGAAAAGGGTCTGAACAGTCTAAATTGTGTTGGGGCATTGCTTTCAGTTAATGTTCTTTTTATTATCTTAGGTACCAGCAAAACAGCAAAGCCACTCCAAATTAATGTGGGGTTTTATTTTATTTTATTTTATTTTGGTAAGACTTGCCATAGAGATTCTAATCGTACACATGGTAAAACCAGTGCCCACTAGCTTCTGGAGCATACACATATATACGTGGTCTACCAGAACATATATATTTAAGTCTTTAATGCTCTTTGAGAAAATAATTATTTTGGAAACAAAAGGCTAGTACATCAATTTGCTTTTCTGCCCACGTGGGCACTGTTTTTTTACCTTCTTAAAGATCAAAACTAACACACCATTGTATTTAAACTACAGATTTCTCTCATATTTTTATTCCCACTCTTTTCTAATGCTGCATAGTACATAAAGTTTTGACTTGCGCACATTGGTGCCACCTGATCCCAAAGTGTCTGGAGGTTTTTTTCTACAGCTCTGTCAGCTTAGAGATTGCTTTTTTATGGTGCAGCATTTTAGAGTTGGTTGGGTAAAAATTCAGGGTGAACCCATTTAAGAGAGGGTATATATAATATTATTTGTATGTGTGTGTACATTCATGCACAATCATATTTAAAACAATGTAGTTTCCAAGAATGGAAAACCCCTTAACCACTGCAAGTATGGATTCAGTGTATTTCTTTCAACACAATTATATGAAGATTCAGGGGCCAGTTATAGTAAAAAAAAACCCCAGACGCATTCCATTTTAGAAGCCTAGTATGTTAAAGTATATTTTGGAATAATTTTTTACTTGAACAGCCCTGATGGTTCAGTGTGAATTGGGGTTTTAATAGCTGCTCCCAGCTGAAATGAATGGTGTTTGCTTGACTGAGCATCTTTGTCAACTTTGAAAATTTTAAATCTGGTTGTATCTCTCATGATGTTTCGGGTTCTCTGAGGAACAAACCCAACTGTCCTTGCAAGGCATCCCTGCTCAGGGGAAGGCAGACAGGTGATGGCACCTGCTGATCAAAGATGCCAAAGTCATCAGGGAGCTCTACAGATACCACTTTGGGAGCTCATTCACAGATACAGCCTGGAGCAGATTGCAAGCCAGAGCCATCTGTGTAATCTCAGGGATGTAAGCAAAGCTGAAGCCAACTAAATGAGAACATCAAGCTTTTCTAATACATCACAGCCTTAACCACAATATGGAAGTTTGTGCAAGTCTGTCTTTGCCAGATTGTCAACCTCAAGTGACAGCTGTCCAAGCAAAGGCTTGCAGCACTGTCTGACATGCTGCAAAGAATCCCATACTTCTTCATCCACCTTCATCAGCCAACAAAGAGGCAGAAGTCCAAAAACCTGATTTCTTTAAAAATGTGAAATAAAATCCCAGCAGATCCAGAACCTCAATGTCTGGGTACAGAGTAACAGCAGGTAGAAAGGGGGGGAAAGAGGAAAAAAAATGGAACTGATGCTATGATTCTCCTGAACTCTATGGTCAGCTACTGCAGGTAGCAGTCCTCGCTCACTGGGCTGTCACTTATCCTTCAGCAGCTGCAGACTTCATTGGACTGAAGCCTTCCCAAAAATTCTTGTTCAGTGCTGCAGTGGCATTACCACTGGGAGGATATGGTTCTGGAGGAGCTATCTCAGAAGCAGCACTGAGACCCTTGTGTTGCTCTGCTTTGTGTACTGCCTTAGATAAAGCACACAAAACCTAAACTAAGCAATCTTTGCCAACACTGGTAAGACATTCTAGAGGGATCATCAGGGTGTTCTCTCTCCCAGAACAGAGCTAGCACATTCAGATCTTTGTCTTGGAGAAGGATATTCACAAGTAGGTAAGAAAGAGTTTTGCTAACAATGATGAGCATCTGTGTTTCACTGTTAGAAGTTACTGAGCAGAAAGAAGTTGCATGTGACCCATGTGTTGTATGTTGGCTAATAAAGCCATGGACAGAACCCAGACACCTCCCCTCAAGACCCAAACCTGTGCTTCACCCTCTGAAAACCCCACTGTATCCCACGAAGTTATGGTTCACTCTGGGCAGTGCGGAACTGGTTATCCTGGAAAACACATGCATTTCTCAGTGTTTTATGCTTCTAAAAATATAGCACATGGTCTCCACAGTTCTGTAGTGTACTTACTGTAGCTGATACTACAGGTATTTTTACTCCATTACCCTCTGTCTTTCTCCAGCCTTTTCTTTGGATTCTGGTGGTGAAGTTGCTGAGAGAAGGAACATTACACAACCCAGAAATGTATAAAAAATCAGTTCAAGCCTGTAGTGTGAGCATCTGGGAAAGGCAGAGATGTGAAGGCATGCCTGACAGCAAGTGTATGCACTGTATAGTGCCACACAGGGAAGAGCAGCCAAGATTACCCCAAGTGATGTCTCTAAGACATAGCACAGCACCATGCAAAAGCCTTACTCACTTCATGCTGGCTGTGTTGTCTAAGGATCTCTGTGCCTAACTTCACCGTGCAACATAAGTGTGCGCAGAGCTACCAGCAGTTCCTGGATGCCTGCAGCACCATCCCCATCCATGCTTACCTGCATCTAAGTATCACCAATCCATGTTAGCCAAACTGTGTCTGGCTCTGACAGTGCAGGCTTAAGTCCAGGCACTGCTTACACTCACCTCTGTGGTGAGGACAAAGGCAGCCCTTGGAGCAGGTCTAGTTTTTCTCAAAAAGAGAGGAAATTCACACTGCAATCCACTGGGAAAAAGCATCTCTGCTGGTGCAGGAAAGTAGGATGTGACCCCTTGAGTCTTAATTCCTTAGGAAATGCAGTGCCAGTGATGTCATAGACAGTATGGGAAGGCTATAGTTTGCCCTATCACCTGGGGTTATTTCTGCACTCAACCTCACTTTCAAGTCATTGTGGTCTCTAGAGCTCTGGGGTCCCCTAATCTTTACAATTGGGTACAAAGCACCAAATCCTTTCTTCCTTCAAATGTTTATGAGCTGCAATCTCTTATGAATAAATAGCTTCTTCACAGAAGGGTTTCAGTGGAGAAGATGTTTTACGCTCTTACTTTGATCAGTGCATGGCCCATCAGGATGACTGATTAAAAGCCTCAATGTTTCCTCAGGTTGCTCTCTGAGAAAACTTGGTGCTGAGAAAGTCAGACCATATTTCTTCTTTGTTTACAGTGATGACTGACTTTTCACAGAGGAGCAGTTAATTTGAGGAGAACTTTGCTTTTATGGGACAATAGGTCAGCATGTCATACAACACTCTTCCTCTGCAGCCCCAGGACAACAACTGGACAGGAGGAGATATCTCTGCCTAACAGTCTTCCAGCTTGCAAATGGTTATTAGATGGTGAAGTGTGATTCCTTTTCAGCCTTTGAGAGATTTGAAGACAAATTTCAGGCTTTTCCTTCTGCCAATACTGAATGCAAATATCTGGACAACAAGCAGTGTCCTTCTGAAGAAGGAGCTGCAGAAGCAGTCAGGCACCATGGTTAGGATGGCTCAGGGGGACTTTGAAAGTCCTGTACCCTAAGCTGAGCTCTGCATGCCCTGTTGGCAGTTACCAGAACACAGAGACAAGGGTTTCCTACTCCACTGGGGAAGTGCCCAAGACACTTGATGACATGTGCAGCCTTGGTGATACCAGGGTAGCTGGCCTGTTGTAAGTGCTGCAGCTGAAACGTTGGCAGCAGCCACAGCCTTCCACCCCAGTGTTCAGCTGGCCTCTTTCTGTTTACATCGGGTTTGGGCTGATAGTATTTCTCAAGGAAAGGGAAGACCCCTGGGTGTGCCAGTCCACTCCTCAGGCTGTTGGGATGTAACTGCTGGGGTTGGATAAGGGCAGCTTGGAGGAGCCTTACAGGCAGTTGCCCAGCAGGGAGAGGGAGCTTTTTCTTTGCTAAGGGAATGTTTTGAAGCTGAGCTGCAGCTGGACTGTCTGCCAGCACATGCGTATGCAATGTAGAGTTGACAGAATGCTGCCAAGCCCATGTCCCAGTGAGCAGGGTGGAGATGACCACTGCTGACAGGTGAACTCTACCTGTTTGCAGGGGCCTGGGGGCATGAGGAGACCACAGCAGTATGGCTGTGTGCTCACTGGCTTCCTTGAAGTGGGTCTTGAAGGCTTTTTTTTGAATGTGATTTTTGCAGTCTGCATGGGTGCAAAGGGCAGTGCTGCTGCATGCTGTTTTAATGTCCACCCTTCCTGCTCACTATCTGAGAAAGTTAATTGGACCTGCCCCACATCCTCATACATCAGGGACAGTGGAAAGGAACCTCACCCAGTATGATAACAGAGATGCCCCCAGCTTTGTGTCCACAGTCAAACCCTGGACCTTCTAAAACAAGACTTTTTCTAATTCAGTGGGGAGGGATAAACACATTTGGAAGTGGGGAATCTTTCCACCAGTCATAGATGCTGATTGCAGAGGATGCCTTGTCTCTCCTTGTTGGCTGCAGACGGATGCCAGCTGACTGTTTTAGAGAAGGCAGAAACTTCTGAAAGGATAAATTTAGATGAAGCCAATTCCCTCCTGAGACCAAAAGCTTGCATAGCTGTTGTCTGGTCCTTATGTTTTAGTAATGTTCTATTCCTTTCTCTCAAGGCTAAAGAGCACATACTCCTACTCTTTTTCAGTGATTGCTCAAAAAATTTCCTCACTCTGGGTGACTGCTTGAAAAATCATCTGGCTGAGGGCAAGAGGAGGAAGTGCAAGGCTGACTGAAAGGAGAGGGAAGAAGCTGGAATTTCGAAGAGTGGCACAGGAAAGTAGACCAAGAGTTATTGTCCAGAGAAATATTTATTTATTCTAGGTCACTATGGCAAACACAAGACAGCTGTTGGCTTTAATTGCAGAGACTGTGATTGGTAACAGTCTCCATCTGTAACCTGTGAAGGGATTATTTTACAACCTTTTGCAGTCTTGTTAAGGATTTTTAAACTTTATTCCAGGGAAACTGGCAGGCTTTAGTCACAAACACTTTCTACATTTTAAACTGGACAGAGTCAGTGCAAATATCCTACTAAGAAAAAATTTGAGTCCCCAAAGTATTGATATACAAGTGGAAATTAAATTAGTAGTAAGTATAAGGTAGACATTATCTGTGTCTAAAGACTGTATTTAATTCATTTCAGTAAATAACAGATTGGATAAAATTATTTACAGGTCCATGAACAGTTTCAATTCAGTAGAAATGAAACAAAACCTCAATAAAATAATCACACGGTAGAGTGAGTGAGTGTGAGCTGCTTATTGTCAAGTGTATTTGTTAGAATTTTAGGGCCTGAGCATTTGCAATTCTCAGCTCCATTATAGCTTCTGCTTTTAATATTTTTCTAAAATGCAACAAAGAAATTGTTCTGGCTTACCAGGCCCCTGATAGGGATTGTTTATATACAGCCACTGATGTTTTATTTAAAAGCACATGAGAAAACCCTCTGTGTATTGAAATAAAACTTGAAGAGGAACTAGAAGGTGCCTGCATAAGGGAGGGCTCATTCAAGCAGAGGCTTGCTTTTTGGAGAGGTCAGATCTAGGTGCATTGCTCAGAGATGCTCTTGGTTTTTTTTACACTGGGCTGGTGCAGCCTTGCTGCTTAACTGATGCCTTTAGCTCTCCTGGCAGACCTCAGTGTGCCTGTGACCTGTGCTTTGTCATGGTGCACCTTAGAGCATGGAAACAGCCTGAGACCTCTACTTATCACAAGTGGGGAGCAGAGAGTGCTCAGGATGTGATGTGATGGCTGAGCAGTTTCTCACATGGATGTAGCAGTAGATCTTTTAAGTAGTACCCTAAACCCTCCCTGCCTCTCACTGCTGCACCCCTGCAGGACTGAGGAACTGCCCTGCCTTTCTGCCCCACCACTTTCCCCACTTCACTGATTTTTTTGAGATTTCCATCTAAAGCCTCTCTTTCCTTGTAAAACCTGTTTGACTAAATTGGGAGCAGTGCTGCAATAAAAAAGCAAGAAATAAAGAGTCTTATAGAGAAACTGCAACCCAATGCACAGCACAGCAGACAAGCAAATTTTCTTCCAAGGGTTTTCTTGGTACTGGCCAAGCTCTTGCAATCCCTGACAAAATAAGTGTATGCCAGCCAGCTTATGGTTTGGTTTGTGAACAGGAGTAGGGCTCTGATTCTGCACACGTTCATGTATGTGAGCAACTCCTTGCATCTGTGGAAGGCTGTTGAAAACGCCTGCAATTGTAAACTGCCTTTAATGTGTAGAAACTGTACCCTTTTATGGCCAGATTGCCTTTGTTATCTGCTGGGAAAATCTTCTTACATTAGTTTCTCCCTGTTGTCTCAGGAAAGGCTGCATAACTGTTGAAGCAATCTTTGCCGGCTTTCCGGCATCTCTCCTTCCCTCTGCTTTCATGTGCTAATGTGCTATGGGGGATCATGACAGGGGCCGAGGAGTAAAGTTGCTCTTCATCACATTTCACATCTGAATTAAAATGAGCCTGCAGATCCTCATATGACACACAGGTTCCTGTCCTCAGTGGCAGAAGGAGTGTGGAGAGCTCTCCCCCCTCTCTCTGGACAAGCATCCATATGCTTCTTTCCTCACCAAACACCCTCCCAACCAAAGCCCGTCTCCCACCATCACTGAACTTCTCTATCCCTGCCATCCTCAGCTCTCCTTGCAGCACAGATCCACTTGCCTTACCCAGTGGTCTGTGGACATACAAATGTAGCTTGGCTACAGACAGGGAAGGTGCCCACAACATGGCAAAGGTCATGGGAATGGGGAGAGAAGTACTCAGTGCATTATTGGAAAGACTTTATTGGTAAGACTGGTGTCACCTACATGCAAAAGAGAAAGTCTGCAGCCAGGGCAGAGCTGGGCTCCACTGCAGTGGAGCATGAGCAAAAACACAGACACTGCAAGTACCTTGCAAGGCTCATGGTAATAAAAAATGCTTTTGAGGTGTGATTTGGCACTCCACAGAGTCTGACAACCCATAAACCTCAAGTGCCTTTTGCCATTAAAGTGTGCCTGTGGTGAGTGGGCTTAAAGGGTACTGCTCAGACCCCACTTCTGACCTTGGGGCTGGAATTGCTCCTGCCTGGCCTGATGCATCCACCAAAGTGTGAGTTGGGTGGGACCCAGCCCAGCCTGGGGATGGGGACTGCAGGGGCACCTCGCCTTCCTGGAGGGGCACCAGTGTGGATGTAAGGGATGTTGTTGCTGCTCTCTCCTCTTTCACACCCCCTGCTTTTTACTTTGCAGATGGATTTTTTGGTTTTACTTTTCAAAATGATTCTTGCATTCACACCCCTTCGCAGTCAACTGGAAGCCAGGCATAGCCTGGGCAGAACTGTGCTCTCCTGTGGTTCTAGCCAGGCTATTCAAGTCTGTATGTAGTAAGCTTTTCTAACTGGGTCCACCTCAGATGTTCAGACCAAGCTGTAGCATTCACTCTGGGTGGTTGGATTAAATTAGTGCATAATTTAATAGATGTGCTAAATCCTTATGATAACAAGCAATGTGCAACTTTATCTTGTAATACTTCTATGGAAAGTTTAGAGCTCCTAAAATTAGTTATTTTCACACCACTGCAATAAAATTCCTGTTCCTCATGACTCTTACAGGGACGAATAGTCAGGATTTTTTTTCCTAGGTTTATCTCTGTGTTTTTATGTTTATCAAGTTAATTATAAGGGGTAGATTTACCAGAAAACCTGTTGGCTGGGTGATAGTGTGACCTGAGCATCTGGGGATGAACAAGGAAGCACAGTCCTGGGACAAGCAGTGAACCACTGGTGGGGAAAGATAAAATACCTGGAAATGGACCTTCATTTTTCTCTGAGGTGAAAGAAAAATAAACACCCTGACTTTGAAACACTCTTCTAGGTGTCATGAGGACAGGATGACAGAGAGAAATTCTTACACAGACTCCTTTTCCTTCCTGCCAGCAGTTTCATTTAGGGGATGTCCCTGTGATATCTGTCTATTCTAACCATCAGGCACTTGAGGCTAAGTAGTGAAAATTTTTACATTTCAGGCTTCTAATGCTTCCAAAGATTTAATAGAAAACTATTCTTTTTGATGACCTATCTCAGATGGAAGTGGAGAAATTGAAATAAATTCTTAAACTCCAATTTTATATTTTAGCTTAGCCCAGATAAACCATCCACATATGACCATATTTTATATAATCTTAGGTCACTTGGGACAATCTCCTCAAGTCCACACAACCTGTTCGTTTTCATGTGCAGAAGAAATACTTTAAACTGAATGTTTTTCTCATATTTGTGACATTTATACCTCTACACATTGAACTCTGTGAGTGTGTGGGTGATGTCACAAACTGATTCACAAATGTTAAAGTAACTATTCTCCAGTTATCTCTTACCCTGGGTAATCTTCATTGGCTCCTCTCTTGCGTAGAATCAGTGAAACTCATGTTTTTTCTGTACTTCTTTTCATATCTGTAACTGTGGAAGTTTATTTTATAT
>CM031857.1:84877659-84893986 GCA_018697195.1 Certhia americana | reverse complement strand
TTTACCCAAACAATGTCTTTAAGGCAACACTGCCCTCATGGCTGAGACACAAGCAACTTGATCTGTTTGATCTAGAAATCGAGGATGTTTTGTGCAGGGAGGTGTTGCATGTAAATCACTTTCTTTTTTTCCCCGAGATGATGGTTATTTTCTCATTGTCCATAGATACACCAACAACATAGAAGCAAAACAATAGGGATTGGTGCTTTCCCTAAAAATGCAGATGGGCCATTAGCAGTGATATGGGTGTTTTGTAACATATACTCTCATATTTACTTCCAGTATTAGGCGTGGTCATTGCTGGGAAATCTGCATCTCTTTATGCTCTACTATGACATGATGCCAAGGCACCAACATTTCCAGGAATTTAGGAGAGCAACTAAATCCTGGGAACATTATTTACTTCATGCATGCTTGCCTTCCTTAGAAAATTATATGGGTTATTTGCCTCATGCAGTGAGAAACAAGTCTTCATTCTGCTTCAGTGGGAGTCTTTGTTGGGGAAAGACTTCTGAGTTTTTCTGGTCAGAAGGAAATTACTTATTTTATAGGATCAGAGAAGCATGCAGTTCTGTGTGCAGCAATTAAATATCCCTCTCACTGTGCAAGAGGTAAACAATCATTTTAGATTATTTCTCTTTTAGATGTTTTTTCCTTTGCCATTAGAGTAATTTAACCTTATCCCTTCCTGAGAATCCTGATTTGCTTTATGCCAGGGGGGCAGATATGTATGTGCTTGCTGCATATGTGTCATATGCTATCCTGCCACAGAGCATTAGTGAGTAATGCTTTTACATAGACTGCAGGGCACATTTTGTTATCAAAAAGGTAAAACGTGTGTATGTAGGAGGAGGGAAAAGATATATGAATTAGAAAAAAATTGTATCTCTGAAATGTGGCTTTACAGCTGTCAGAGTACATGTAATGTTTGCAGCCTATTATTGCCATATACCAAGTGGTTCCACAGCCTGAGGAAGAACAGATTTGAGCTGCAGAAAAGGCATCCACGTGTGTGCCCTTCTTACACCAGCACTGCATTTCAGAGAGCAGAGAAATACATTTCAGAGGATGGGTAGAAAAGGATAAAGACTGTGGAAAAAAGGTGAATGGTGCTAGTCAAATGTACCTGGCCCAAACTACCTTAGACTCAGAAAAATCATGTCCTGAATTATCACTCTGTATTTTGAAAGCCTTCTAAAGGAGACCAGACACTAGTCCACTGGTCCATTGGACTTGTTGTGGATGCTGACAGTCACAGCCTGGTTTTCCCTCGTTAGACATTCACATGAGGGTGACCTCGGAGAGAAGAGGATGTATCAATTTCAAAACAAATAGTTTTTCTTTTGTCCAGCAGCTCTTCTGCCTAGATAAGGTTGTCTTTACCAAAGGTCTTCAAAAATTTTTGTATATTCTCATCAGCTGTTCACCTGTTGACATCCTTACATGTAATGTTCTAGTGAACTTACGTATCCCATTTTCTATTTTAAGTCACCATATATGAATCTTGAATTTTAGATTTCAGACTCACAGTTCCCACTGGGAATGTTTGCTAAGAACTAAAGATCACTTTATCAGTGACCTAGACTGGAAAATAATCTTTCTGTTTTGGAAAACTTCTGTTTCCAGTGGTTTTCCCATTTTGAGGCAGAATGATTTTGTTAGAGTTGGAATTGATGGTAAGCCATAGAAAGTCTCTCAAACCAGCAGACAGTTGCAGAGGAAAAAAGAGAAGCCCTCTAGAAGCCTAACTGCTGTATTTTAGTAAGTTCTAACCTCATATTGCATGTGCTGACAGTTCTTGACCACTTGAGGGTCAAGGAATAAATTGCTACAGAAAATTGTTGACAATTTGAGCTAATGAATACATTTAGGGTCATGATCCCTTCAATGGAACTACTTGGGAAAGGAACTTTTCTGAATGCATAGTTTTCTCAGCTTCACTGAAGAAGAAATATAACAATTGGATTGTCATCTAGTTCCAGAAGAGAAGAGAAACAGAGGCTACATGCAACCACAATCACTGGTGTCAGAGACCTAGAAAAGTTTCACCCTAGTCTCCCAGTAGGTTTCTGATAAAAGAAAACGTGAAACAGAGGATAGGCAATGACAATATCAGCCTTAAAATACAGTTTATTCCAAGCACTTTGAGTGCACTTTAGTAATGAATCTGATACAGACTCTATCCTATCTGCAGACAAAAGCTCCTCCCTTGAGTCAAATTATGCTTCAAGCTTCAGCATGCATATCTCTCAGGGAGAAACACTCAACTTCCAGTCTTGCTGCTAACCCAGCTGCCTTGTAATTGGACATCTGGAAATTTGAGCTGGACTTTGCAGTGTATATGTTCTCCTCTGCCCTAGGTTGTCCCACTTGGACATAATGAAACCATACTGTAAAGTGAAAGTTTTCCCTTTGTTGTCAAGGTATCTCTTGAAATTGAAAACAGCTCCTTAGAGGATCTACCAAGGCAGATTTAGCCACCCTCCTGTCAGCACACTTGCGTTCAATTTAAAAGATTCATAAGCCTCCAAGCTAAAAGTTTTTCTCTGTGGTGACCTCTGACAGGACCTGAGAGAATGGCCTTGTGTCAGGGAAGGTTTAGGTTGAATATTAGAAAAAGGCTCTTCACCCAGAGGGTGTTTGGGCACTGGAACAGGCTCCCCAGGGCAGTGGTCACAGCACCAGCCTGACAGAGTTCAAGAAATGTTTGGACAACAGTCTCAGGCACAGGGTGTGACTCTTGGAGATGTTGCTGTGGAGTGACAGGAGTTGGACTTGATGCTTCTTGTGGGTCCCTTCCAATTCAGCTTATTCTGTGATTCTGTGATTCATTTAAGTGTACGCAAATCAAACTTGAAATCTTTTATTATATGGAAATTGCCATATTTTTTCCCTTGTGTTCCTTCAGCCATTTTTAATAGCCCCCTAGCCACTTCACCTGCTCCTTATTTTCTCTATCCTGGAATGGCCTGAACTCAAACTCAAACTGTAGTACACATGTTACACATCAGGATCACAGCAAGAGGCAGAAGTGGACACAAAATATTTGTCAGTGCAAAAATAATTGACACATCTATATGGAGGCAGAGGATCTTGGCAGATTAAATAAATCTTTTCCCCTAACAGTCTTGAAGTCTGTCAAAATAGGATGCATACAATAAGGGTAAAAGCAAACACTTTATTTCTTCCTGTTGTGTTTGCCTGTGCTTCTTCAGTTCAAAGTTAGCCTCCAAACTACAGAAAGTTGCTTTTGGTACTCCAGGGACATAATTGCTAATGCTCTCTACATTCCCTTACAGTAACTAGTTGAAAACTATGTATCTGGGGCCTTCTAATGAAGCCTCTAGGTATTTTCTTGGAGCTTAAAATACTTTGATTACAAAAAAATCCTTTCAAATTGATTGCTACAATTATTCTTTTTTCCTTGCAGAGTGTAAGTTTGCTTGTTGGTGTTTTTTTTTTTTTTTTTTTTTTTTTTTTTTTTTTTTTTTTTTCTGGGAGAGAATATTTGTATCCGCTGATGATAATTGACAGACATTACTGGAGAGCTGCAATATCTGCCTTCACTGACTTCTGGACAGAGGGGATCTCTCCTGTTTTATTATATGTGTACATTTATTATATGTGTACATATATCATATATGTGTATATATGCATATTGCTTATTCTTCCATGTGAGGATGGGGTTTGATGATGTGTTAAAGCTCAAACACATCTAGTACTTGGTGAAAAACACCTTAAACCTCTAATATGAAATGTCAGGTGTTTATAAACTCATTCTGCCTGTTTCATAGGTGTTCAAAACAGTTTGATGGATTAACTTTCTGTCAGTAGACTTTATACTTGGTCAGTATTTCCTGTCCAAATCCAACCACCCACAGTTATTGCAACAATTTTTGCTGTTCTTTCCAGCTCCTGCTCATTGCCATCCAGGATCATGCTCTCCATTTGCTGCAAGTCTTGGGCCCTGTGATTCCACTTCTTTTTGCTGTTAGCCTCCACTAAGCTTTCATTAACTATGTCTGCACTGAGTTTTCTTTTGCAGATGATGCCTGCAATGCACCTTTCCTTGGTTACTTTTTTTTTGAATGAGACCTCCTGTCTTGTATTAGAATTCTGCACCACTTCTGGATTTTCCAAAAGACCTCCTTGCAGCAGCCAATGCCGTAAGCATCCCCACACTGTGTACACAACATTCTTATCTTCCTGAGCCAGCCTTACACAATGGTCTCCAGACTAGATAGAGGCAGAGGTTTCAGTTCTGCTGGGCATCAGGCTAGGAAGGCTGTTTTGCAGCAACATGCCACTTTCTAAACCTTAGCTGCAGAGATGCTTCAGCAAAAGCAGTGAGGCAAAGGCACAGTGGCAAGGCCAGCTGTCCCTACAAGAGGACTGGGCTTGTCAATGGCCAGTCTGGCATCAGGGCAGGGAAAGCTTGCCTGTAATACAGCATGTCTGACTGCAGCCTGCAAAGTGAGGGGTAGATGTTTCCTGAGTTCAGGAACAGAACCAGTTCCCCTGATCCCCACAGAAGGGGAATTCCAAAGATAAGGAACAGAGTCCTGAGGGACAGAAGGAAATTGGCTGGGAATCTCCTTAGTTCTCAGGTGTCCACAGAAAAGTGACAGAGACACCAGCCAAGGTAAGAGGCTTATTCTCCATATTTTCTCTTCTATCTTTTGAAAATTTTTTATCAGGAACAGCTTAGTATTGATACCTCTTCAACTTCTCATGCATACACAGCTTCTGATCTCTGACCAGAGCCAGGAGTTCACAACAATGCTCTTCTGATCCCAAACACATACACCTGTACCACTTTAAGTGTCTGAAGGGTTCTAAAAGGCCCATTATAGCAGCTGATACACAACTGGGAGAATCTGTCTGGCCCTCTAGATTCAGGTTTCTGTGAAAACCAGCTGCTCTGTGGTCCCAGTGATGTTCATTTGGTGGGTGTTGTGATACATAGTAGCCATAAAAACACTTGAATGCATGTGCGCACACAGATATATGTACACTGATTATTGCAGAGCAATAATGATGGTTTGACTGGAAAAGGGCTTTGATGAAGTAAAACTGCCCTGTGCCTCTACTTAACCCTTCCTAATCCTCACCAATCATTCATCCAGTATCAGCTTATGTAGCAGAACTCACATCACTGCACTGCAACTCAGCACACAGATGCATTGGTCCCTCTACTGGCCCTGGGATGGAGAGATTTCAATGCTAAGGTCTCCTCCTGCTCATCTATCCAGAGACTTGAGCCAGTCTGGAGACCAGCTCTGCCTCTGCTGGGAATATGACTGCCCCAAAACATCGGGAGCTATCTGATATATGTCATGCCTGTCTTCCTCCCTGGTGAATCAGTGGCACAGTGCAGTAAGATTTTCGCAGAAGGACAGCTGCCCACAGAACTTGCCCAGGCAGCTGAGAGATGCTGGCGGCAATTGTCCCAAAATAGCACAGGGTGGGAATACAGCTGGGGTGTGGATACCGACTGTTTTAATTTTCTTGCTTGAGAAGAATAGAAACCTGTGGTTGAAACCAGGCTGCAAGGCCCAGGTGTGCCTCTCATCCTGGAGGCTGGCTGCTCTGGGGTCACCCAGCACTGAGTTTACTGTGGGAGGGAGGAGTTCTCTGGTTGTCCATGGGGAGCATGTTCCGGGTGAATGCTTTTCACAGTTTGGAGCAGATATTTCTGCTACTTGTGAAGTGGGAGTAGCATTGGGAAATACTTCAGGTGGTGGCAGTGTAACAGTGTGCACAAGAAGCTTAAACTGCCTTTTCAGCACCCGGCATCCCTTGGGCTTTCAATCACCCTCTCCAGCATTACATTCTAGGCCAATCAGTAGAGCAGCACTAAGTCTGCCACTGGCCCTCTCTTGGAGTTGTGGAGGTGAGAGGATTCTAAAAGTGCTGAAAGATAACCACAACGATTTCTAGTCCTACCTGCTAAACTGCCTCCATCCCTTCTCTGCCAGGGTTCTCTGTTCCCCATGTTTTACAGGTGAAAGCTCTTTTCTTTCTCCTCCATGGCTGCACTTTCATTAAATCCTTTTGATCTCTGTACTTAACAGAGTTGAGGTGATTATTCATGAGGATGGGATATCAAGGATCGTAGAAAGTCTGGAACAAAAAAGGTGCATTTGAACATTGCAAGAGAAGCAAAATATCCAGAAAGACTGTTGTTGATTCCTTCTTGTTTCTTCACAGTTCAGAGTTATAACCAGCACCCCCAAGTGTCTGATCCAGTAGCAATTCTCCAAGACTTCCCCCAAATCTCAGTGGTGTATGCTGGTACAGAGACAGTTGGTCCCACCTGTCAAAGTTCCACCAGCTGTCTTTTCTTTCTGATGCCGTAAATATTATTCTGAATAATTGCTTAGGTGAAGGGGAACCAGCTGAGACAATGGGGATTAATTCCTGTCTGACCTCCATTGTGTCAAATGCAAACCATTTTCATCTTGTCAGCATCAATAAAAGAGACAAATAAACCAGAGGTTTATTTTTTGCTTTCCATTACTTGCCTTCCTTTCTCTGAATGGCTCTGCTCTTGAGATCTGCTCGTTCTCTGTAGCAGTTTTTCTTTCAGACTGGTGATAATACTAAAGGGGGCAATAACATTCAGCTGGAGCATAAGACAAGGATGTTTAATGGGTCATGCCCAGTATCCAATGTAAAAAGCAAATATTAGACCCAACTGAAAATTAGATCATCTAGAAGCAAAGCATAGTCATAGCTGGCGTAGTTTGTTCATCAAGTTAAAAAACCTGGTCTGTAATTTACCAGTCCTGAGAAGTTTCATGAAGATGAAAACAATATAATTATAGAGGAAACACTCAAAACACACAAAATGTGATAAACGGGATTTTCCTGCATAGAAGTTAAACCTAATGAGTTTGAATTTGGACAATTTGTATTTCAGAATGACATCTAATTCTACATCAGAATCCAACTGCCTGTCTTGTGATGTCAAAAGAAACTTATGTTTTAAACCTGTATCCCTTGGGATCTGTCTGGAGTCTCCAGCTGAACATGTCAGAACTGCCCCTCATGGTCAGAGGGTTTGTGCCACAGCACAATATGTTTCAAATACAATATGTTTCAAATACACCTCAGCTGAAATTCCCTTGGTTCAGAAGTCCTCTCCATTAAAAGGAAACAACAAAATGAAGCTCAAACTCCTATACCTCAATTTCTTATCCTTCAACTCCTACTCAAGAGGGGACAGTTAACCACAGGAGTTTTGTGAGGGTAGGGTGAAGGAGGAGGAGATTACTATGAAAATATTCAAAGTTGCTCTGATGGGGATGTAAAGTATTGGGACAAAAGAGCCAGAGAAACACCAGATTGTGAGGATGATTTAATAGGCATATCAGCAGCTTTTCTGCGCAGCATGAAGTTTTATGAGAATTAAAACCTCAAACCCTTTATGACTCCCTTACCACCCTGACAGCTAGGCCTCATGAACTAGACCTCACAGATGAAGTGCTTGAAATGTTCCTCTCCTCCTTCTACATATAGTCCAAAACCACAACAGGATGTCTCTATTTATGGAAATCTAATATTATGCACACACAAAAAAAGAATAAGTAGGAAAGTAGAAGAAAGACGGACAGAGAAAAATAGTTCAGATTATTCAGAAGAGTAACCCAGGCTGTGGAGACAAAGGTGATGTTTTTAACATTTTGCTCTTTTACCCTGTTTTTTCTATACATTCTTATCCTGGCTATAACTTGTAGTTGTCTAGAGATCTTTTGGGATGTAGTCACTTTATTATTTTGCTGTAATATACCCCTGGGATATGGAATGGATATGCAATAATTGCTTAGTTTGTGGGAAGGTTTCTTTAAACAGTTCTTTGGAAATTGAGGTATATCCCATCTAAGCACAGCTATAAAGTACTTTTAACCATGCAAGGTTGCATTGGTATTGGTCATGTTGCTTTTTAAATCTCTCCTCTTGCTTTCAACCTTTAGAGAGGGAAATCTGGGGACTAGCTATGCTTATTTCCATTCCTAAAACTATCTGGAGTAAAGTGTCTTTGGATCTTCTGTGGTTGATTCAATGGTAAATCGATTTTTCTGAGTTTTATTTGTTTTCCTCCTCCAGGACCAAGCCCTTTGTTACTACCTTTGCCCTTTCACTGCTCTGAGCACCCTTCATGGTTATAGGTGTGCATGTTTTATTCATAGCCTGGGGGTATCTTTCTGCCAGTAACATTCCTCGCTTTTGTTTTTTTTTTTCCTCTTGCCCTCAAGTCAGTGTACAATATCAAGTGCATCTGTTGTTTATTGATTTATGCAGTGCTCCGAGACTGCACTCAAGAAGCCTTTCACAAGCAGAGAAGACTTCATTTATAACTGAAATACTGGGACCTCTCGGCTGGAACGAAGCAGCCGGATAACAGCGCCAGTAACACAACTCAGCAGCTCTCTGAGAGAAACTGAAGAATACCATATCTAATTGAAGCAACAAGGGATAGTTAACTACTGCAGCAAGAATGTAATTGCTTATGCTGGAGACTGGCCAAGGCAGTAGGGTTAACATTTCTTCTCTAACAAAACACGTACTGGGACCTTTAAGTGGCTACTGCTAATTGTAATTACCCCAAATAACACTGTGTAAACCACCTTTTACTATCACATCACATCTCAGTATCAACTTTATTATTATTAATGCATCCTTCAGAATGGTCTTTTTGCAGTCTGCCAAACAACAAAGTAATTCACAGAATGCTAATAAAGCTGTACCAAAACTGCTTCAAATCAGTGGATTGAGCATGAAAAAAGTCCAAAATAAATATAACTCCTACTTTCAGATGAGTTTTATTTGTAGCAAAATCTAAAAATGTCAAAAAATATAACTTGACTAGAAAAATAATGCAAATGGGTAGGTGGATTTGGCTGGTGAATTGAATTTAGCTCTACTGTCCTGAGTCTATAAAGAAAGAAAACAGATTGAAATTTCTCCTCTACTGTGTTGTACAGTGGCTGGAAAGATTCCTATAAAGTTTGGGGGATAGGGTAGCATAACTTGTGTCCATCTCACTTTTGTCCATCAATTCCATTCTACTGACATTTGTAGACTGTGTATATATACCTAGTATAACTATGTATTATATGTATAATAATATAATATGTGGTGTCAGAGGTACTCACAAAGAAAACTTTGCAGTTTAACACTTGAGCTTCACAAATGCATTTAAAATTACATGCCCAAAATGGCTGCAGTTCCATTAACTACTAGTCAGGTTCAGCTAAGGAAAGTTTGGCTCATAATGTCTAAGCTTGAATGATAATAACTAATGGCACTCAGCAGATGCCATTAAATGTGTTTTCTTTTTCTACTTCTCCATTATCTATCATTTAATGATGTATTGCACATCTTTAAGTAAAAAAATACAGCTTTTTAGGTCTAAAATCTCTATCAGTTATTTTAAATAACAGCCTAAGCAGGAGATAGCTGGCCAGAAGCATGAGAAATGCAGAGATACATGTTCAAGCCTGTAGCACCACCATATTCAAATCTACAGCTCACACAGCCTTCACCCAATGGTTCAGTGGCTGATACCTTTGGTAGTGGGCTCCAGAGCTGTTGAGGTTGGGCTTCTGTCAGACCAAGGGATGGATGGACAAATCCCACCATCTTGTTGTGTTACAGAGCCCTCACTGTCCCTTGCATGATGCAATTCCAGCTTTTAAAGTTTTTCCAACATCTAGGAAGGGAGCACCCCCAAGTAACACCATTCTGGCCAGGGGCAGTGCTTCAGAGCCTTCCAGTGGCTCTCATGACTCAGAGCAGAAGGACAACAAGAGAATGTCCATATTAGTGATACTACTCTGGGTATGACCTTCTTAACTTGGATTTGATGTCTAGAGGCATCTTTGAAAAAGGTGTTGAAGTTGAAGCATGTACATATGCATATAAGCTCCCATGCCTACAGTTTAGTGACTGTAACTACTTGTAAGAATGAAGCTGTAAGTTTTAGTTTTACAAAGATATCAGTAAAGGCTTGTGCTAAACAAGTAGGCAGGATGGAGGTCTGGGTGCAGACAGCCCTTCCAGTACCTCATTGCAGCATTTTTAACAAGTCCTTTTCCACCCAGCCCAGTCCCTGTCCATGGAAGTGTAACAGAGATTCACAGTCTCACACTTGGAAGCAATACTTAGAAAGAGCTAGTAGCTTGTTTTCCTGAGGACACTGCCACAGGGAATACAGTGATCTAATAGCAAGATTTTTAAATAATTAGATTATCTCTCCCTGTCAGTGTTGTCTCTCTCATGTCTTCAACGGATCACTGTCTAGTAGAACAGTACTAGAAATACTGACAGGAAACTATCCTGAGATTTGGAGAAAATTTAGCCCCCATCCCATCTTCTTGCTCTGTTGCTCAGAAATAAATGTGTGCCAATAGCATCTTCCCTCTAAACAGATTTAAGTCTATGATATTATCATAGGTTTTCAGTCTTCTTAAGTTATGGGTTCGTGTGGGTTATGTGTGGTTTTATAAAATATTTCTTTCATTTCTACAGAACTAAGAGAGGTCTGTGATGAATAATAGTCCTGTATTTGCAGAATTTATATTACTAGTAGTTAAAAGGATGGATGTTCCAGTCTGCTGAAGATTTTAAAAACTGATTTTCTTCTGAACAAGAATAAACTTGAATGTGTTAAGGCTTCACAAAGAAGGACTTTAAAAAATATTTTAGATAAATACAGAGTTCAACAGAACGCAGTGTTTTATATCACTGGTTACTTGCTTTTCTATATTGAAATATATAATAAAGGGTGACTATAATTGGAGAGGAAATTCATTTGTGCAGTTAATGAGGCATTTTTATTTATGAATACAATAAACAAAGAATAAGATGTTGCATAGTCCGAGAATGTATGGCCCCATCAAAGTTTCTGTATCCAAGTTCTCTTGGGGAAGATGTTTAAGCCAATAGAGCTGAACTTGACTTAGAATTCCCAGAGGTGCCACAAACATGAAAATCCTATTTTTCAGGCTGGGTTTCAGGCCCTGCAGAGGGCTGATGGCTCTCCCAGCACTGGCACACAGCCTGCAGGGGCACGCAGGATGGTGGGGCAGGGGGCAGCAGCAGTGCCTGGCTGAGAGTGACAGTGGGAGGGTGCTCTCAGTGTCCCTGGAGGTTACTGTCATGCCTACAGCAAAACACGCAAATTCTGAAGTACTGTGCCCATGTGAAAGATGGAGAGGTCATGTGGCTGACATTTCAAAATGCATGTAATGGATCCTGGAAAAGGGAGAGGTTTGGAGGAATACAGGTGTTTGGCCACCAATTTGTCCTGCTGCATGCAAATAAAGTACTTTCGTAAGGAACTGCAAAATTTGGTGCTCTGCATGATGTGGAGCTCCCCAGGGAAGAGCTGAAGTTCCTCTGGTGCTGACTCACACTGCCCTGACTGATGGAGCTTGTTCCTCGACTGACATGATAGTAATTTAATATTGTTTTCCAGTTGGATTTGTTGGGTTTTAGGAACTTGCACAAAGAATGTCTTTAAAAACATGCTGCAAAAATACTTCTACTGTGCCACTTGGGATTAGATTCCTTTAATAGCTGCTTACTGAGAAGAATAGATTAGGAAACCTTATCTGGGTGCGTGAAGTCCCTGGGAAGAAGGTTGTGAGTTTAGTAAATATAAGTAATTTCATGCTAAATTAATCCTGAGAGATTAATTCCTTTCTGTTCAGTATACTTTTTTTGTTATCGAAATAACTATATAGGAAAAAATTAAAAAAAAAATCCCCTTAGTAACACATTAGAAGGTGATGGGCAATCCTGAAACACTTACTGCAACTAGTAAAAGGAATAAGAAACAAAATTAAGACAATCTATACAGTGTAAGTCACACAATACCAAGAGTACAATGTCTACGTGTATAAATTAAGATATTTAATTACTAACTGAATGGATTACACTCAACTACAAAAATGATGAATACTTGTGGAAATTAATCCTGGATTAGTTCTGTGCAATAACAGCTACAAAAATAAGGGGATGAAAATTTGTCATCTGAGGTGACTTTTAGTTATTCTAAATTAATCATTAACCTGACACCTTCCACCAACAGAAACGTAAACTTTCAAAGGAATTTAATTTTTAAAAAGCTATTTACAGCATTAAAATAGTTTTGATCTCAGGGCAGAGTGTGGGGGGAATTTTGTCATTGTGGAGTGCTGGACAGAGGGTACATATTCAAGAAGTGTGCAGTACCAGGAACAGTGTCACAGATACCTTTCCTCCCAGAGGGATGTTTCTTCAAGCTGAGGAATCCCAATAACCAAATTAATAAAACCCAACCATTCCAAACCCACAAGATTTGCAGGGATTTCACCAACCCCAACCCAGTTTCAGGTTTGCAGGCAGCATCATTACATATCCAGCTAATTTTTGGCTTGATGGTATATTGGGTAGTGGGATAAATAATCTGTCAGTGTAAAAAGATGTGTGTCTTAAAAATGACCTATCTTCCCAGCAAAGTCTCACATAGAGGTAATTTCTTTACTGTAAAGGAAAACAGATTTTGAATAGATTTGTGATACTGCATATTTCTGAGGGGGACAAGGCACTATAGGTCTATTTGATGTGTAGTGGAACCCAGCCCCAAGGGCTGGGGAAGGAGCTCTGTTCCACCAACTCCCTGCAGTGAATTCTCATCTGTGCCTTTGTCTCATGAATAAGGGGATGTTTTAAGGAAACCCATATATCTGTGTCATCAGTTTCTTATCCATGCAGGAATCTTATTTTAAATTCTGCTACTGTTGTGTTTACATAGCAATAACATGGATCATATTTATATTTTTATGACTGAGGGTAAGGTAGAGCATGCCAATTAGCTCATGCTATGTTTGGGTTTGTTTGGAATACAAAAACATCTCTTTGGCAAAAATTCTGCTAAGTTCCTTACCATGAAAATCCCGGTGCTCTCTGTGAAACATAGGTGCCACTTAGAGTGGGTCTTGCTCTCTTCAGACAGCTAGAAAGGGCAGATACAAACATTCAGATCTCTAAGACCATTTATTTTCAGCTACATCAAGAATGACTTCTGTTTTTCACAGCAGTTTTATTCTACAGCAGCTTTACTCTAGCTGATGTCTGGCTCCATTAAGGGACAGCAGTTTTTGCCTTAATTGCTACATCACTAATTACATAGCTTTAATTGCAACTGCATATGTAAGAATTTTTCTTTTTTTTTTTCATAGATCTAGCAGGAAGTCTGGTCACTTACACTTTAGAGACACTGACAGTGTCTTTTTTATCAAATCATAGATTCAAGAGCAGAAGGCAGCAGGAAAGTAGACTAGCTTATTGTGTAAGAAAGTCAAAGAAACCCAGATACTCTTTTCTTATGAGCCCCCAAGCATCTGTTGTATTCACAAGATAGTGAAAAAAAAAAATTAAAGATCACACATGATGAAGAATCCACCAGAGCACTTGTTAATATGCTCCATAGTTAATTCTCCTCATGCTTAAAAATGTCCTTGTTTACAGCTTGAATTTATCTAGATCCTGTATATCAGCATGTTTAACTGGATTATGGGGTAGCAGGAAATCTTTTTTGTATATGGGTTCTTGTAGATCGCTTTCAGACGTTTTGATCCCTTAAATAACATTAATAAATACAGCACTTTGAGCATCTCACGAAGTTTTATAGGTAACAAATGGCTTTTGTGGCCCTCTTCTGAACCTTTTCCCATTTTTCACCATCGTCCTCTCAATGCATCTATCAAGCCTAGACACACTGGCTACATCTAAAATAGTAAATTAAACAGAGAACCGTTTGAGTGCTTGAACTTGACTGTCCCTGGCGTTAAATCGTTAGCACAGGCCCTTGTGTGGTTTTTCCCTGGATCAATGGGACAGATCCACTCATCCCAGAGAATGTCTGAGCGCAGCTTGGGCTTAGCACAGGCCAGCAGTTGTTCCCAGCCAGCAGCTCACCTGCAGTCACAGCGATTTGGCTGATGCCTTC
Source organism: Certhia americana (assembly GCA_018697195.1). NCBI lineage: Eukaryota > Metazoa > Chordata > Aves > Passeriformes > Certhiidae > Certhia > Certhia americana. The sequence goes on along the minus strand of CM031857.1, from coordinate 84,879,987 downwards.
TGGAGGCTGACCTAGAACACAGACTAGACAGAGCAAAAGGATAAAGTAGGTATTTATTAAAAGACTATGGCAGCACAAGAGCCCAGCTGGGCTACACCCAAGATGAACTCCAAAAGGGTAACAAAATGGATGACCGATCACAAGGTCTCACACTTTTATAAATTCTGGTCCATTGGCATATTGGAATTAATTGTCTAATTATAGCTTCATGTTTTGAAGCTCCATGCTCCTTGTTTTTTCTTTTCACTTCATAGTTGTTTTTGTTCTTGGGCTTGAAAGTTGTATTGGTTGTCCTTTGTACCAAGCTAGAAAAGGAATTGTTTTGTCTACCTATCCTGTGAAGAGAGGTCACTAGCACCTAACATGAAACCCAGAACCACATACTAAACCAGTGTGGAATCTGAAAAAGATAAAAGCTAAAACTTAAGGCATCACAGAAATTAGGATAGTTTACGGGCACGGATACATGCATACAGGTTGCTTGTGATTTACTGCAGAGTGCAGGCACTAGTCTGGGATGGCCTTACAATGCTGCATTTGGAGAGGGCAACACTACCTTCTTGTTCCTTATTCTTATCTATTGTTCATGCCTTCAGATCTACACTCTCAGCAGTCGATTGCCTGAGGAGCTTGTAGTGATATTATTATCAACTGCATTCGCAAACATTGTCATTGTACAAGGATCCCTGGAATTTTTTCTCCTATTCCTTTTTATTTTTTTTTTTTTTTTTACAATAGGAAGGTAGCAGGAATGAAACTTGTATTACTAAAAGCATATTTTAAAATTTGACTGTGTTTGTTATTTATCTAAGCACCCTTTGTGAGTGTGGGTGAGCTTTCACACATAAACATTCTGCTCTCATCATGATGCATCACTTCACCATTTTTACTATAAATTGTTTTACAATTCCTTCCAGAAAGTAGTATTAATGAAAAGATAATGAATAGCATTTGCCAAGAATGTCTGGGAACTAGGAATTCTGAAAGTTCAGTAGGGGAATGTTCTGCCCTTTGCAATTAATTTCTGGGATGTATCAGATACCTTACTGGTAACCCATTCCTTTGTCTACCCTGATTTCACCTAGCCTCATTGTTTTAAACTGGGGTGCTGTACACTTCCTCCCCAAGGGCCTCAAAAAAGTCTTTTTGGTCAATGTAGCAGCAGGAGGGAAAAAAAACCCTTTCCCAGAGGCAGAAAGTAAGGGTGGTAGGTAGAATCCAGTCAGCTCTGGCTTTCAGCCCTCTGGAGACTCACTCCATCTCTGGGAGAAAAGTATGTGAACTGAAAGTCCTCCTACATTTGTAAAAAGGCATTTCTAGTGATAATTCAAACATATTTGGCTCCCTCCAAGATGCAGAAAGATTGAACTCCTAAACTGAAGTAGATCATCCCTTTTCTCTGGTAATTTCAAGATCTAAGCTACATTTTCATCAGTCATCCTCACATGGAAGGTGCTTGTGTGTTAGCTTCACACTGTCACATAACTGGTTAGTCAATGCATATTTCATATCATCCCCTGATAGCTTTTAATCAAGGAGTTAGAATATTCTGAGGTCCCTAAAAGTCACCTCAATGAAGAATTAACTCAGCACTGGGTTTCTGCATCTCTGCTAATGGCAGACCATAGAATGATCTGTGGCACCAAGATCAAAAGGGATATATTTGGGGACAACATTGGAAGCTTAAATTCAACTACTTTTACTTCACATTTGGATCACTATAAGCTTTGATCACCTTATAGGTGGCAATTTTTTAAGATGCTCTAATTTGATTGATCTCAAACTTATTACCATACTATAAGATATCAGTGCAATGTCTCAGTCCATGTCTAATCTGGATTGTTGCCTACTTCAGAGGATACTCATGTCTTAATCAAGATTTTGATAAGGTTTAAAATAAATACATTTTTGCTAAAACATTAATGTTATTGTTGTACTACTCAGTTGCTTCTTCAATATCGAACCATCACCAACTTTTGGTACATATAGGAGAGAAGGACAGGGCATCAAAGAGTTAAAAAGAGGATGGTTAAGTGACAGTCATGCAGCAGCTCCAGTGTAGGAGTTCAGAGACCTTTAAATTCCTTTTGCTGATTGTAAAAAGCCCTGTTCCTCCAGGATGGGAAGACCCTACAGTGAGAAAGGATGTTCTGCTGAGCTGCAGTATGTACAGGGACATTGTAGGAAATACCAAGGAGACCTCCAAAGTGGAAAGACTGTGATGCTAGACTGAGGACTGAGAGGTCATGAGCTCAGCTGGGTTTGAGAAGTCTTGTTAAACATATATATATATATATATATATATATATATATATATATATATATATA